>QTSX02002953.1:210570-267486 GCA_014839935.2 Entomophthora muscae
AGCCCAAGTAAACAGATCCACCATAAAAATCCTGTTTGAACTGGTATACCCTTTTGTAAAATATCATTCAAGCATTGACAGGACCCTAAACTGGAAGTACCAAGTGAAGTCCCTCCCACCCTCGAACCCTCAAGTGATAGAGCCAACAGCAAACAAACAGAAAAGGAAAACAAGTGTCTGCAAAAAACATTTTTCCCATCCAAGATAGACATGAAGTTGGGGACAAATTTTGGGTCTTGAACATTGATAAAAGCAAACTACAGCCAGAAAGTAGGGCCAGCAATCATTATGAAGGTAAACAACAATAACACTTACCTCACCCACAGGCTTGGAAAACATAAGCAAGACAGACCTATACCATGATTGCCTACAACCCTGCAAAGTAAGACAGAAACAACAAGATACTGCCCTTCCTGCCACAGAACAGCAACTAGTTCAATACAGCGCCCAGGCTCCTGACAACCTCCCTGACAACCTGCCCCCAGAGGAGGCTGACCTTCAGTCAGGGGGGTGTCAAAACCCGCCAGCAAGGTTCCAACCAACAGGGGTTGTGACTTGCAATCCAATTATCTGGTCACTCAAAGCCAGACTAGGAAGTCAACTCAAATTACCAAATCCAACAACATGAACAGAGGATGATCCTTTATGGCGGATACCTTGTTTTGGTGCTTGACTCATTATCAGGCTCAAGCTACCCCTTCTTCCATCCAGCCATGTGATCACCAATCATGTTCATGTTATCCTTGATTCACATGAACTATATAATCATTATCTCACAATAAAGATTATTATCTATCTTCTAAATATTTTCCTTGTGTAACTCTGCTAAAAAAGCACAGGTAAAACACAATCAGCATCTTATCTTGTCAAGTTAGTACCCCTCCTATGGTGGGCCCTACCCTCCTCCCAACAGAGAAAGTTGGCAGCTGAGGCTAACAGGCCTCCCCCTGGGACACAGTATCCTGACAGTTTCCAAATATTTTTTCCCTTGTAACTCTGCTAAAACAGTCAGTTACGGCACAAGTCTGATATATAAATAGTGTATAATGATGCTTTACTGAAAGATACTTCTTAGGGTTCATTAGAGGACTCTTTGGATGACCTGGAAGTAGCAAAAAAAATTACTGGTAAATATTTAGTAGAGGTAAAAATGTTTTTGATGAACTATATGCCAACTAATTCTCAAAGGAAGAAACTCTCACCCAAGGGAGAAATTTCTTTTCTTGGGATTTGTTGAACTTTTTTCTTGGATTCAATGGATATTTTTGCCAGATAAATCATGCCGTCAACCAGGAGATTTAAGGATTAAAGCTGAGGGAAACTAAGAGTGTAGTGATGTTTGCAAAATAGTGGGAGAAAAATAAAGAAATAATTCAGAAAATAGAATAATTAAAGTAAAAAGTCACAAAGTTTTGCAACAGGAATGAAAAAACAAAGAGTCTTCTTGGTAAAAATGTTGCTAAATGGAACAAAAACATCCTGGATCCTACACACATGTTATTCAACCTAGAAAAACTTGAATGAGATAAAAAGGTATCAAATTGACTAGTTGATTATAATTTTGCCACATGCCCTGTATTTTATATCAGATCTGCATAGTTAATTCTCAAATTGGCATCTGGCTTATTCATCTTTTTTTCTTCTTCTCCTTAGAGACACTGAGATCACCTATACCAAGGATTTTTATATTTTGCACTGTTTTTATATGAATTTCCTCTAATTAGGATGAAAATAAAGGCCTTTACAGTGAGCAAGCACCCAAGATTCTAACAAGGACCCTGGCACCATATAAACTGGGGCAAAGTAAGACTTTGAGTTATTTGCCCCAGGTATGCATCATTTAATTTGAGGCTTATCAGTTCAATGTTTACAATTAATTGTCTCTTGGGGAATTTCAGGGCTTTCAATTCAGTTTTCATTTTTAAATCTCTTTCAATGTGAAAACCACTTCATAAATTAATAGGTTGAGCTACAGGGATACCTTAAATATCTGAATATTTGTGCTGGCCCAAACTTAGTGCTTGGGGGTTTTCAAGCCTGAGCATAATAAACAGAGATAGAGTGTCACAAAAGACATTTTAATACTTGTATTGAAAACCCAGGTTTTGAACCCCAGCCCTCAAGAAAAGCCTTGTGCTGACCAGGGTAGAGGAGAGCCTGCCAGACTGCCCGTTGGGCCAAACCCTGGCCTGCCAGAGATGCCTTGTCCCAACCAGGAGAAACAGGAACCTGTCAGCCTGCAATGTGTTGAGAATGGAAGTTTAATATCAACATTAGAAGCCCTGGAATTGAACCCCAACCCTCCAAAGGCAAATCAAGTCACCCAGGATGGACAGGGACCCACCAACTTGCTGAGTTGCAAACCCAAGTTTTTGAATTACTCCAAGATTGGCCAGACTTTTGAGGATGATTCCCCAAATGGTCATCAGATTGCTGTTAACCTTGTACCACCAAAGACCCAGAACTACGCAGAAGTTTTAGCTTGCCTAAAGGAGGTTACAACAAGGCCTCATACCAGTCCTGCCAATGATCACCAGCTAATGCCAGTCTCCAGTCCAGAATGGGTAATACAATTTGACTGCTCAGGTGATTTGGTGAACAGTAGTGGCAGAACAAAGCATCACCACTTCTGTTCATTAGAGAAAGCACAACTAGGATCTACTGCCCTCAAAACCAGAAGCCAAGGTCCATGTTCTGCCAGTGAACTGTCCATAGGCCTGAAGTCCGCAAAAAGCAAAGAAACAAAACCACCTGGTATAAAAACCCTGGCAGTATTGGGATGAACCCATTGTCATTTTTGATAATAAATTTTATGAACCTTTGGTTCAATCAATTTCTACCTTATCTAGACGTAGTGTTCTTTCATCTCAACTCCAGTCAAGTAGACAATCAGACAACTGCTCCCTCCAGAGATCAACCTGCCAACCCGCCTCAGGCATCATACTGCCCCCCTGGAGCCTCTTTTGGACCTGTGCATTTTAAAAAATACCCACCAGACCCCGTCTACTTAGAGTACAACTTGGGGACCATCCTCATTGCTAACCCCTTGGCAAGGATTAGAGAGACCAAATACATAGAACATGAAGGAATTTGGTACAAGGTGCTGCCCTTATTGTTCAAAGACAAGTACAATTATCTGCCTGCATAATTTATCTCCATGACTCTGCCCTTAACCCCACAGCCTGATTGCCCAATGGAATCCCCCACTGCTGCCAAGACCATGTCCATTCAACTGTTTGGAGTACTATACATTACTTTGACAGGAATGATAGACTCTATGGTGCCCAACTCAAGGCCCTGGTCTTTGCTTGGGCAATCATTATCCTATATTATCAAGTTAGCACCCATCCTATGGTGGGCATTACCCACTGTCTGGTGGTACCCCATCCTGAGTCACCTAATGTGTCAGGGATCCAGTCTTGGGCAGCCGGCCTGTTGTTTCCAGGGGTAACCCAGGCTGGGTTTTTTGAGGGCAATGCCTACCACAAGAGGGGAACTAACTTAAAAAGGTAGGAGACAGACTTTCCCACCCACAACCACAGGCTGGCGGCCAGTATTCTAGTGTCAATCTTCCCTGTGAGGGTGATGTACACAATCCCAAACAGCTTACTAATATATTCAGTTGGAAGGTTGGGTGAGGAAGCAGGCATAGATTTTGGGGTCACGGGCAGTTCCATGGGTAGGTTGTAAGCAGGGAGATAGTTGAATTTCCCTCTGAACAACTTAGGTGTTGAAAATATCCACAGACCTTGTTGGTTGTATCTAACTGCAGATTGTATGCGGGCCAAAGGATCAAGTTTGAGTATCTTTTCTGGGGTGTAGTCCTTGTATTCAAATTTCAGAGGGTAGTCAGTAAAATGGAAGGGTCCAAAGGGTACACCAGGAGGATGTAAAACTGCGGGCAGTGGGGCAGGGGGCCAGGAGATCTTGAACTGAATTAGTAGATAGCAAATACAAAATAAGGCAATAGCTGCGTGAGCCAAAATAACATAACCTTTATTCAAAAATGGTAATAAGGTTTGAGCGCAGAATCTATAGGCATATATAGCATCCCACCTCCAAACTTAGTATTTTCCATAAGGGCTTCATCAAAATATAGGGAAAATTTGGGCGGGTGGCCAGGAGGCCCAGGTGCAGGAGCAGCAAAATGGCACCTCAGCTGGATGTTCTCTCATTGGTCAGAACGTCTAAATTGGTCACTTGATTTCCTTGATTTTTGGCTTTGGTCACAGGGTTGGGCCCAAAGCCCAGGTTTTTCCTTGGCAGTTGAGTTTGATTGATTACTCAAGAAGACTTCAAGCTCATGAAGTTCATGGGGGCACCTTCTCTGCCTCCATTAGGCAATTCAAGAAATTCCTCCTTGGAAACCATCATAATTGAACCTGTACTGGTATTCTGACTTTGGGACTTAGCAGGGGCTTCAGCTTTTGGGGGCTCAATCTCAGAAAAACATGAGCAGGCAAGCTCTCAGTCCATGGGGCCAGCGGCCCGTAGGAATTTGGGTTCAGGGTTTGAATCCTGCACTTGGGTCTGGGTTTTGAGGGGTAACAAATTGTCAATCCTGACATAATGCCTCTACCTATGCCTGGCTTCCTGAAATAGAGCTTCTTTCAAAAGATGCTTACAAAGGCACACACAATAATCTTTTATATTTACTGGAGTTTTTGAGCAATTTGGGTCAAAAGGGTTGTGATCAAAACATTCAGAAAAGCCAGGGCTAAGCCCTCATTAAATGTTTTCCAAGATGTAACCAATGAGAAAATCAAGGCAACTTTTGAACTTGAGGCTTATCATAATCACCTCTTTAAAATCTTTGGGGATCATCCCTAAGTAAGTTAAATTCTTTATAAAGCTGCAGCATGATCAGTATGCTACTATCTAAAAGCTTTTGATATTGCCAAACAGGTACCTCCCAACAAGACCTCCAATAAGTCTGCCTTATTCACTAAGGCCATCTAAGATTACATTAAGGTTAAGTAAAAGTACTCTGAATTCAATAAGCAGCTTGAACTGATTGCAACCACTCTGCTGGAAAGGGTAAAAAAGAAGGTAAAAACAATAAAAAATAAACTTACATTTTACTTTTCTTTCCTGTTGTTAAATTTTTATTGATCATATTTTTAGATGTAGCTGATAGGTTCCATATGATTTATATAACTGCAAGTGTATAGATTATATTAAGTATTTCTATATTACTAGTAAAGTATAATATATTTTTGTTTGTGAATATATGGAGTATAATGAATAACTGACAATATTTACTTATTTTTGGGTAAATATTTTCTGTTTAGTTTTATTTTTGAATCATTATATTTTTCATGATAAATTTGATTTTTTAGATTAGAGGATAACTAAATCACAAAATTGAAATTAGTTGCTCATTTCTCCTTATTGATTTGTTATAGAGTGCCTTACTATATTTATGAGCTCTTTGGTGTTTTTAATATACTATATGAGTTTATTTTATTTTATATTGGATTTTGTAAATTATAAAAATAAATATTAGATGAAAATTGTTAACTTAGACATGTTGACTTTCTGGGGGGCCAAGTTCTTGCTTTACTTGATAGTTGAATACCAGTGAGTTAACCTAACCACAGTTACCAAATATTTAATGATATAGATTTACACTGTTCCCTCTTGAAAATTTTAGTAAGTATCTCAATCCAACAAGGTTCTTTTTAAATAGTCAGAAAAGCAACTAATTTTGGTCCAGCAGGTACCAACCCCACAAATGAACTAAGAAGTGTATTTCATTCTGAATAGATATAATAGTACCAAAAATAAGGGTAATATGCCACCTTTACAGAGTTAGTGATATAAGATCAGAAATGATAGATGGGTCTTATTTGTTTAAGAGCCTTGATGTAGAAAGCCTTTAAATGGTTTTAATTGGTTCTTAATCACCTTAATTATGAAGTAAGGGCTCTATATATATGTTATCTCAATGTACCTCAAGGATCC
The DNA here is from genome assembly GCA_014839935.2 of Entomophthora muscae. Classification (NCBI taxonomy): domain Eukaryota; kingdom Fungi; phylum Entomophthoromycota; class Entomophthoromycetes; order Entomophthorales; family Entomophthoraceae; genus Entomophthora; species Entomophthora muscae. The sequence goes on from QTSX02002953.1 coordinate 216,535, forward strand.
TAATGTTGCAACTAAACCAATTAGAGCTCAGTACTTGATTGGGGAAGACAACATTCCAATAGAAAGAACAGGAATGAATAGAATAAAGTATTGTTTATTGTAGAATATTGTGATTAATATACTATATGGAGAAAGCCACAAGGCCATAGGGGGTGACATGTTCTATGTAAGGTTCAAAGCCGAGGAATAACTTGTGTGGGGATCAGCAGGTCAAATTGGTAGCACTCCTAATTAGGAAAAAGTGCCTGAAATTTGATACTGCCTTTGGATTGGTTCACGTTGTTAGATACTTCAGGGGGTGGCTCTTTGAGCGCCCCTTGTGTATTGTAAGATACATTAGCAGGCAAGGAGGGAAACTTTGTTGCAACACAAAAAATAACTAGGACCTGTGATAGCCATTGTAAATGAGGGGGGAAAGTTATACCTGCTAATTATATACTTCTAGGAAGTATATAATATAAAATAAATAGGATAAATAAATAAGATGCTTATATATTTATTGGATATAGAAAATAGGGTTATATAGTGAAGTAATAAAATCACATAGGCTTCATGTAGATTATTGCAGTTAGGCAGCTTTAAGAGATCTGAATTCTCTTATAACTAAAATGTTTGATCACAGTGTAATATCTGGGTTTTGTGTTAGGGCCACCTTTGCTTGACAATTGAAAAATTTGCTAAGAAATAAGTTTCCAATAGGGAGTAATAAAATATATTGTAACATCTCCTCCTGTGGTCTTGGAAGGAAGAGCCTTAAGTAATTTCTTGGTGGTATCTGAGAGGCATGCTTAGTATCAATTCAGTTTGGCCTTAGATACAGGTAGGTGGTGCTCCTTTTGTGCTTGCCTTGTTTTGCTTTATATGGGCCTGTTGTGGAACATTAGGTTGAGAGCTGCTGTGAATATATATATTTACACTTTTTTTAATTTCTCTTATTGTGGGGTCAAATGAAAAAAGTAAACCTAGGATTATTTCATTCCCCTTTGCTTTCCAAAATTAAAAAATCCATAAAAAGAGCTGGGTTGATTTATCATCTATCATTGTGCCACAACAATCTACACTCCATGTGTGTATATGGAACTTGATATTTATGTCTATTTAATTTTTTATTGGCTACAAAAAACACTATAAAAATCCATTTCAACCTCTAAATAAAATATAATTTCAGTTCAAGATTTTCTTTGTGTGTCTTTCTGTGCTTTAGTGCGCCCTCTCTAGTTACAACTAGATAAGCTTCCTGTTTATTCTGCTTTTATGGGGCCTTAAGGTAAATCCCTTATTTTTCCCTGTAGACTAACTCTACATTTTAGTACAAAAATAATCTTACAGTGAGGATTTATCTGTTGTGTTCCTTGGCTGTGCCTAAGTTAGCACAAAAAAGGTAGTCTGTGCACTAATTCCTTTGGTGGGTTAGGTATTGTTGGGATTGATTTCCATTAAAATGCCTGCTCCTTGCATTACATGTCCTAGTTTTTATTGATCATGATTGACTACTCAGATTTATCTCCTACTTGGAATCTCTTAACTTGAAGTGAGGCAGCCTCTCTTTCAATTATTTCCTTTTTCTTTCTAAGTTGGTCTTGTTGTTTCCAGGGTCCATGATGCCCCTGACAGCATAATTACTACCATCTTTATGAATGCATGAAAAGCTCTAGTAAACATCTCCCTTGACACAAAAACTGCCCTTGGCTGTAGGGGACTCCATCCCTAACACAAATCACAAATTAGAGTGAAATTGTATTAATAAGATGGAGAAACCAGAAATTGCATTTATTAATGCTAAAGTAGAAGCCAAGAACAAAGCCAAATCTGTTAATGAGATTAATTTGAAAATGCATTTGAAACTGATTAATGAATGTGTATTAATCAATTTCAAACGCAAAATTGAAAGCAAGCGTAAAATCTAAGATTGAAGTATAAATTCTATTTTAATTTTGGATTTCAAGGCTTCAGACAACCATAACAACAACAGAAGTATTGATTCAGCATTAAAGTTTGGCTCCAATAAATATACAACAGCCAATCAAATTAAAAATAAATGTGGAAATCATCCAAAACAGATATTGGGGGCCCAAAAGACAAATCAAACCCAGCAAACCACCCAAGCCAAAGGAATACTTCTCATCCAGCCCCAGATTTCATTCCCAACCAAAGCAAGGCACAATAATGCAATGCAATATCCCAACCTTCCTCTTCTTGCATTGCAGGCTGCAGCCTGCTGCAGTCCTGCAAGGCAATACTTCTCAAATCACTCTTGTAGATCCACCTGGTAACCAAAATGTTCCCTTCCTCACGTGAAGTCAGTATTTAAACTGACAAATTCCTCCCATCCAAATTGCTCCAACAATTTCTTTATTTCTATCAACCCAATAAATCTATATTCTCAATTCTAAACACTTTATTAGTAGATTTACAAAGGTTTTCCCCAACAGCATTAAGTTCATCATCCTTGTATGAATTTGTGTGTGTTACTTAATTATGGGCAAGCAAATGTTAACTTCAAAAACCCTGAACCAACTCCTACTGACAAATCTGAAGACTCAATTTGGTATCATTTTGGTCCACATCAAAGACATGTCCCTTATGTTGAAACATCTTGATTCCCCCCAATCATCCACCCCAAGGCCCCCTAGTTGGTCTTGGGGTACACCAGTGTCTATTATCCTCTCAATCACTTCACTCCCTTCTTGGGAAGATTCCGTCTATTTGGTCACCTTCTACACATGCTAATGATAGGAATTCCAGTAGGTTCTACTCTGATCAAATTCAACTTGGGAGCTCTTCTCCATTCAATTGGGGAAAAGCTTCCCAATGAGTGGATCCCTGACATTGACAAACTCAAATGGCCAGGAATTTGCAAGGCCTACATGCTTCAAAACCTGGAGATCAAATCTATGAAATAAATCATGTCTCAGAAATATTAAGAAACAGTAAATCAGGAAAACAATCAATTAATTGCACAATCAGACAATTAATTTGTCACAGAACTTCCTAATTGATGTGTCACCTTGGAAATTAAAAGCCAAATGCATCACAGAATAAACACAAGCCAGGCACAGATCCCTGTGTACACAAATTTGTACATTTCTAAACATTAAGAGCATAACACTGAGAATAATGGCACTAGTCAACTGGTGGCACAAGAAATTAACACCTCTTCATTAAGTATAAAGGATGAGAGAGTAAATCCTTCCTCATTATTGACATCATCTCAATTAAACTATATACAATGTGTGCACTATTGGCTTACAGGAACTTACTATACAGCAGGAAATATGTATTTATTATTTTCTTTTTATGTAAATCCCAACAACAGTACACTACATCTATATCTTGCCACCAGGATCTTCTTCCTAATAACTGGCTACCACTGCTCACATACCAGACTCTGAGTTTTACCATCAACATCATTTAGACCTTCTTCCAGGTTACCAACCTGCTATACTTGAAGGCCAGCTTCTATTGTCTATGATAGAAACCCCTATCATATTTTCTTCAAAAGAGACCCTTCCTGCAAAAGACATCAGCAAAAAAACTCTTGTCTATATAACAGTGTTGGTATTAGCCAATAAGATTTTACCCACACTGGTAGCTGGTGTTCCTGGTCAACTACAACCAACTATCTGGTCAGGGTATCTCCAATTGTATATGTGGCCTTTCAGGCCCGTCCTGCTGCTTCTGTAGGAGTAAAAACAGAAACCAATATGGGCTGTGACAGTTGTGCTCTTTGTACGTCTGGGATGTCCTCCTTTGATATCTTCTTTGTTGGGAGTATTTAAGGTCCCAGGTTACTGTTGAAAATTTCTGTTTATATCTATGAGCTAGTTTTTATAGGCCCTTTTCTTTTTATAGTCTACTCAAGTTTAGCAGACTATCAACACAGTTGGGAGCATGTCTTTTCAGAGAAGGGGGCTGTTTACAGTTAAATTTCTGTGTGCCACTACTAAAGATACTTTCTATATGTTAACCCTACCATTTAACTTCTGATTAAGGACAAGTGATTGTGTGTTGTATGCCATTCTTGATGAGCTAAAGGTTTATATAGTCTGATTTGAGTTCATTTCCTTCATCTTTGATGGAGATTTCAGGGCTCTAATTCCTTGAAAATTATTTGCTTGCCAATGATCTTGTGAGAGAGGGGAGCTAAACTAACTAAGTTTGGCTCTCATCCCAGGAGAAGGATCCACCAGGATACCATCCAGTGCAATACTGGTATGGCTACTCAAAGAGGCATCCACAGGGAGGACACGGCAGAAATTTGGGGGAAGTAGGAGTCCAAACCCATCAAAATCATTCTGCCAAGCAGCCAGGTGGCATGCTTGGGGGCGTGTTCTTGGATGCCCAAGCTTTCTCCTTGATCCAGGTTAACCAGGTCCTCAGAGGGGAGAGACACTAAAGGGGCCAGACTTGGGGGCATCAAGGGAACTGTCTTGATGGCAGAAAGCTCAAAGTCATCACAGGTCAAGCTCCTTACAACATTCTCACTGGTAACAAGAATATTCTGAGCCTGTCTGGGGAGGTCCTCAAACATATGTGAAAATTGACTGGGGTTGCTCCCAATGTGGTGAAACAAATAGGAAACACAATTCCAAAGATCTGGAGAAGTGGTCTATATCATCACCAAGGCAGGAGCCGGAATGTATGCCACAAACTTCAAGAAGGAGGCCAACATTTACAAATTGGGGCAACAACACAAACAGAACCAAGTTTCTTAAGGCTACTTTTCAAAGAATTGTTGAGGGTCTGGATGTACAAGCATTCTGGCTACCAACAACCTACTTAACATCCAGCCATTGCCCAATTTGGTCCCTTTCCAATATACCGTTTGACATACCAAGAATGGTAACCAAGCAATATCATCTGACTGTCCAAGTATCCAGTGGCTTGAACCCATCTTGCACATGACCAACCCCTAGGTTTGATCCAACTAAATCCCCACCACAGTCAATTCTATATAAATCTAAAGTACTATCCAATAAAAAATACTTCTCTTCTTTCTTAATTCCATATTTGAAGCTTCCCCAAAAGGCGCTCCTTATCACTGGTAGCAGCTACAGTTTTTTGACCACATCCATGAGAGAAAATGACTAACCAAAACCTGCCCACCTTTGCTCACATACTCAACCAGGCCACATCCCAGGAGACCTGGAAGACGTACTTCCGTGCCCACAACATTTATGAAGATATACCTAGTGAATTCACTGTATTCAAAGGGCTGGTCATGCCCAAAGCATGCACCAAGATTATTCAATACAGTCACTCTCTACAACCACAAACAAACACATAACTGCCTATTGCAGGCAAAGTTACCAACACCAAATACATTGGTATTGACAGGTTTTTTTGGTAAAAACAAAGCAAACGCCATCAACTGGCTAGACCACACAGCTGCTAAACTCCGCGCCAGCCACATCCCTCATGAGAAATAGGTCCAGGAAGCCAGCAAGCGCCTGTACAAGGCCGCAGCTAACTGGTTTGCCACCTGGGTTGGCTCACAAACTGACAACCAGCTTGACAACTGGGAAGAGTTCAAAGCAGACATCTCCCACAATTTTTGCATCACTGAATCCCTCCAAGACATTGCAATACAGCTCAGTGATCTTCTGCAGAAGACCACTATTGCAGCTTACGCCAACAAATTTGAGGAAATATGTCACAAAATCCAAAACCCAGCACAAGCTGACAACGTACATACCAGAGCATCATTAATCAACAGAAAAAAACCTCTGTTGCTGCCCTCATCTGCCCAGAGGGCACACCTCCATGCCTGCGCTCATTGCAGAAGCCAAGCATGCAGAAAAACGTGCAAACATGGAATATGCTGCATATAACAACAATTGCTCCTCAAATGGCAATGGCAGAGAAAACTCCAATAGCAATAAACGCCAGAGCACCAATCATAACAACGGCAACTCTAATTGTAACAATGGCAATTGCAGCCAAAGCGCAAACCGCTCCTGTCCCAAGAAAGAGGACACCGCCAAAGTTAACAATGCTGAAGTAGCAACCCACTATGAATCTGACCCCAAATTTTCTGACCTCAAAGGTCTCAAAACAGAGGAACAGGGAAAAGAGTAGGGGTAACAGGATTAAGTGCCCCTGTCTCCCCCCAACCTGACAAGAAACTGTACCAAGGCACAGACTTTGCTACTTGCATCCCCCATGTCCTGCAATCCTCCATTTTTATGAACTTAAAAATTAAAGATTGCTCACAACTTCTTGTCTATCCATGCACTTACAAATCACATACACATAAAGTTTTATTTGACTCTGGTGCACAACACACTATGGTTAGAAAACCTTTTATAACCAAGTAAAAAATACCAGTTGTCAAATCCAACTTCAAATACGCCAGAATGGCAGACAAATTAAAGGTTCTACTCAAAGGCAAAACAACTCCCTTAAGAATTGACCTCCAAGGCATACAAACGTCTATCAAAGGACTTGTCATGAACAACATAAACTACGACATTGTAGCAGGCATAGACTGGTTCACCTGAGTGAACCCCAGCGTATGTTGTAAAACAAAAACCATGACCATCAAATGCAACAGAGTCAATTTTAACATCCTCAAAGAACCCAATGACCTTATTCTAAGAGACACAGTATTTGTCCAGGTCATAAACCAAGATGCCTCAGAACATCTAACCAAAGATAGTACCCTCCACATAATGAGGTACACTGAATTCAATGACATACAAACACAAAAGATCCAATGCCCAGAACTTGCGGCACTCCTAAATAAATATGCCCTTGTACTCAAGGAAGAACTCCCCAAGCTACCCCCCAAACAGGAGGTAAAACATGGCATCATTTATGCAAGGCCATGCCTAAACCTGCACCCCTCTACATACTCTCCCCCATAGAGACACAACCCCTCAAAACCCATATTGAGGACAACCTAGCTAAAGGCTTCATCCGCCCATCTGCATCCCCATGGGGACAGCAGTATTCTTTGTAAAGAAAAAGGAAGGCACTCTACGTCTAGTAACTGACTACAGAGTACTAAATGCAAGCACAGTAAATAATAAATACCCTCTTCCACTTATAGAGGATCTGTTTGCAAGACTCTCAGGTGCCAAATTTTTCTCTAAAATTGATCTCACCTCAGGTTACAACCAAGTTGAAGTAAAGGAAAAGGACATACCAAAGACTGTGTTCTGTACGCAATTTGGATCCTTTGAATGTAGAGTAATGAACTTTGGGATGACCAATGCTCCCGCAACATTTATCACCATGATGAACCAAGCACTAAACAGTTTCTCAAATACATTATGCTACCTTGAAAATATCATCAAAGCAGATCCAGAAAAAATAAAAGCCATAAATAACATGCAACACCCCACCTCCATTAAAAAAGTTAGATGCTTTCTTGGTATGATAGCTTACCTAAGGAAATACATCAAAGACTACGGGAAACTAACTGCACCAATCAATGACTTAGCCAAGGGTAATGCCAAAAAGAAATTCATCTGGACACTAGAATGTGACGAGAATTTTCAATTACTAAAACAAACTTTTATCAAAGCACCAATCTTGCAATACCCTAATAATAATGGGTGCTACAAGCTTGAGTCAGATGCCAGCAACACCGCCATTGGCGCAGTCCTGCGCATCTGCCAGCCAGGGCAGCAAGACTTCCTTCCAGTATGTTACAAAAGCAGAAAACTAACTAATACTGAGCAGAGATACCCAATACACAATAAGGAATTGCTAGCAATATACCACACATGCAAGAAATGGAGATGTTATCTGGAAGGGCATTTAAACGTCTGAGTACTAACTGACCATAAATCCTTAATCTATTTCAAAACTCAGAACGCACTTGAACAGCAACAAGCCAAATAGATATCCTTGCTGGAACAGCTTAACCTGGACATCCAATACAAAAAGGGGGCAGAGCTGGTCACAGCTGATGCTCTCTCTAGACTATGTCAGTCTAGAGAGGATCACCCTGACCACCTGGACCCTGACTGACCAAACCTGTACAACACTGAGTATAAAACCAAAGGGAAAGACCCCTCAACACATCAACTGACCCACAATACATTAGTCAGGAACAAAAAGTATTTACATGTATCAAATGGCACTGTATACCAAATTATTAATGACAAACATGTCCTGTACATCCAACTTGCACAAAGAGTTGACACCATATTAAGACATCACTGCCTACTAGGCCATACAAAGGCTAACAACCTATACCTCACACTAAAAGAGATAGTATGGTGGCCCAAACTCAAACAGAATATAGTTGATGTTCTGAAAAAGTGCAAAGTGTGCAAGAAATACACCAGTGCAAAGGCTCCTCAGCCAACGGTCAACCCAGTACCAGACCCTGAACCATTCAAGGTTTGGAGACTGGACGTAGTGGGCCCCTTCCCAGAAACAAAAATAAGCCAACTTTTCTTAATTGTAGCTATTGACTTTGCCACATGCTGGCCCATCTGCTGGGCAACAAAGGACCATAAATCAGAAACCATCAACTGTTTCATTAACAAAGCAATCATAGCCAACTACGGCACTCCAGACTACATCATAACTGATGGAGCAACTGAGTTATCAGGTCACGTAGTAAATGACAACTTAAAATCCAAAAACATTAAACACTCCACAACCTCTCCATACAGGCCACAGGCCAACGTCAGAATGGAACGCCTCAACAGCAGCCTTATCAGGATCCTAGAGAAAATAATGGATGGCAAAGCCAAAGACACATGGCCACTATACGTTAAACATGCATTACTAGTATCCCAAGTCCGCATCAACCAAGGGACAGGTAATTCACTGTTTGAGCTAACTTACGGGTACAAACTGGAAATAATCACCTGCAACAAACAGCTATACATAAAGATCCCCCCAGTAAAACCTCCCACAGTAGAACAAGCACCAAATCTACAACACATCTGCCTCAAAGCTAAAATAGCAGAAATGAAGAGGCTCAAGACACAAAAGGTAACCTTCACAGAGGAACCACTTCCCATCAACTCCCCTGTCTGGATTCTAGCTGGCAACAGAAAGAAACTAGACTCAGTACACATGGGGATCAGGAAGAGTCGTCAAATACAGACCAGAGCACAACACTTACCTATTAAAATTCTAAAGTGCCAAAAACCCAATTATCAAGAAATACCACAGAACCTGTCTCCGCCTCAGTAAAGGAGAGCACTCAACCAGACTGGTTCCAACTATTAAACAGCTCCAGGAGCATCAGGCGTCAGCCATGAAAACAAAGCCCCCTCCTGATGCAACAGAGTTTTCCCTTGAGAGGGGGTGTTGAGGGTCTGGATGTACAAGCATTCTGGCTACTGCCAATCTACTTAACATCCAGCCATTGCCCAATTTGGTCCCCTTCCAATATGCCGTTCAATATACTGAGAATGGAACCAAGCAATATCACCTGACTGTCCAAGTATCCAGTGGCTTGAACCCATCTTGCACATGATCAACCCCTAGGTTTGATCCAACTAAATCCCCTCCTTAGTCAAGTCTATATAAGTCCAAAGTATTATCCAATAAAATATACTTCTCTTCTTTCTTAATTCCATATTTGAAGCTTCCCCAAAAGGCGCTCCTTATCAGAATCAAAGAAAAGGGAGATCCTAACAGTTAATGTTTCAAAGTATATCAAAACAACAGCCACAATCTAAATGCCTTGGCAGCAATGGATGGAGCTTCCTGGAGTGTGTTTGTAGTATGGGGGTGGTGGATACAATCTATACGCTTAGTGGAGCAACAGGAGGTGCTTTTCAAAGAGTGAAATGGTATTGCAGACAGCAGATACAAGCTATATGCTTAGTAGCACAATGGGAGGAGCTCTTCAGAGTGTTTAGCTTGTATAGAGGACAGCAAAGCAAACAGGAGGAAAATTTGAACGTGAAGTAAGTATTTTTAAAGCTTTTAATACTAAATTCAGAGTTTGAACTTAATTTCCAAAAGCAAAGGAGTTAATTGTGTATGTTAACACTGATGTTAATTCTAGAAGCACCGAAAGCAACGTCCTAAACCTGGGAAGGACAAGGAAGGTAAAGAATAGTAATTTTTAATACTAACAAGGATAGGGATAAAAAGGGGACTCAAAAAGGCCCCAAAGTTAAAACTTTGTATTTAGAAAAGTTGAAACCTTTTTAATTTGAAAGAATGAGCAAGCAGGGGACCAAAAGTCCCCTGTCTTGCTTTAAGGGACAGAATTGAGATTCATGAGTCCCCTGACTCAGGGACTGGATTTGATTGGCCTAATGAGAAATTTTGCAGAGGGGAATCCAAAGGGTTGGAGGGTTTCTTAATAATTTCTGGCTTTAACTCTGCTTGGCTGGCATTGCTGGAGTGAATTAAATCAGCATTCAATCCAGTTGGATTGGAATTTAAAGATTTGGCAGTAGCGCAACCTGGATGCTTAGACTTAATTAATTTCAATTGTGGACAAGCCCAAGCCAAAAAATAGTCTAAATTAATCAGAGATTCCTCCCAAGTGGGAAAAGAGTCCAACACATCAGTATTTGCCACCTGGGAAGGGTATGTCAACACAAATCTCTCATCAATTTTGTGGGCTAAATCTTCAAGGAATTAAGGGGCTTGGCTGGCTTCTGGGCAGATTTTTTTGTGCAATGCAGGAAGATTTTCCTATCCAAGGCTAAAGGGGGAGTGAATTTACAGATCTATCTCATAATAGTATTGCTTTTTACTTTAGTGGTTTGTGTATGAAACCCACCCTGTGGGGAGTAAGTTCCCAATATAACAGGATATAGTGTTAGAGGTCAGGGCAATGAATATGAAACTTTACTGGGATAGATATCATGCCCATATGAAATATCTTGCTGAATTAAAAAATCAACTAAGAAGCATATTAAAGATTAAAAAGAAGAAGTGAGCCCCAGGATATGATATAAGGAATGTGATGGTAAAAGTATGGAACACTTGAGGTGAATTTGGAACAAAAGGGCTTGAAGAAAATTCAATCCTCTTCTTTACAAGAGGATCTTCAGAAGAAATAATCAATTGTCTCACCATCTAGAGATTTAACACTGCCAAGCTTAAGCCAAATAGATGAAGAACTTAGTTCTAAAAACAGATTTAGTTCCCATCAACATCAAACCTAAGGTCAACTGAACAGAAAAGAGAGATATGACCCATTTAAACCTAATACTTGCACAATTGGGAGCATTGTATTGCTTCATGGTTAAGGTGGCAAATAGACTAAAAATATGTAATATGTCAATAGTTATAAGGTGAATTGATAACTTTATTGATTGAGAAAATAGAATAAAAGGATATCATAGGCCTATATAGCACCATAAAATTGTAAGAAGGGAAGTTAAAAAAGGGTATTTGGGAAATATAACAAATCAAAATTTACAGGGGAGCTAGAAAAGAAAGTTTGAGTACACAAAGAACAGTTATAACAGAACTATCACTACTCAACTTTCATCATTTAAACAAACAGATTATTTCCTTACCTGGAGTTAGAGGTGCAGATTATCTGCATAGGGAGGACCAAAAAATATAATTATAACTGAATGGCTCAATAGAGATCAGAAAGTCAGAGGAAAAACAATCAGACATTGTTTCAGCTTAAAACTGTTATTAAAAACTTGGTTTTTCTCCTTTCAATATTACACATGTTGCCTGGTTGCTCAAAGACTTCTGGTGGTTTGTACAGCTCTTGGAAAAAAGTATAAAATCCTAGTCTAAGAATTACTTTCCTCTGGGAATCAAAGGAAGTCCTCTGGACATTTGTCACTCATCACAGAGGTTTCACATTCTTAAAAAAACTTCTGCGCTGCTGCCTACACTTCTCTTCTTTCCCATAATTGGGATGAAAGATGTGGGCAAATAACCCATGCTATTGAAAATGTAAAACAGAGAGGGGTTGTGCAAGTCTTTATTAACAGAAGGAAGAACCCCTTAGAAACCTTCTGGAAATGTAACTTTTTCAGACTTTTAGGAGGCAACTACTACTTTGGAAGTCACCAGAACCAGACCAACTGCTTAGGGGGTAGATTTTCAAGTTTTCAACCCCCAAGGACATGCTTAAAATTAAGATCTATTAATAAAAAACTCCTATATACCCTGTCTAGTCAACCAGTTCTATATAGTTCCTCTTTATCTTAGGCTAAATCCCCTTTAGATAGGCTCTTTAAGAAGCTTAATCTATTTGTACTATTGATTTTCTATAATAAAAACAGCTTTCAAGCTTATTGCAAGCAATCCCATTGCATTATCATGCTTTTTCTGAATACTCTTCATTGAGTTTTTAATTATTTAACCAATGAAAAAACATCAGTAAATTAGGCTTAAAAATCAACCAATCCCATCAGCGTTCTTCAGTCCTCAACATCTGAAGTGCCTTGCTACTCTTCACGGTTTTGCTGAAACCCAAATAGGCAGCAAAAATTTTCCCAAGAAAAACGTTGGAAATTTACACCTTGGGCCCCAAAAAATTCTCACATTTGCTTCCAAGTTTTGCCATGCTCAAACTTACCTGTTTTACTTAATAAATTACTAATTTCTTTTGTTGTGCTTTGTTGTCTTCAGTGTTTTGCCCCTTTTCCCCTAGGGATTGACCCCGTAGCCATACGTTTTTCTGACTTGCTTGCTCTCTCACCCCTCTAGCAACTCATCTTTGGAAAAACTCTGAAGCACCTACTCTTACTGTTTTGCTGTGCCATCCTGTTTACTTTAACATCAAATTTTGTCTTTGGAAAAGCTCCCAGTTGCCTTTCTTGACTGTTTTTTATTTTGTTTCACTATCTTTGTTGAAAACCATCAAACCCAGAGAAACCTTGAACCACACATGTCAACATTTCACCAAACTTCTTTGCTCTGTTCCCTCTCTGTTACACCACTTTGAAGAAATGCTGGACTGTTTCTCTGAACCGTTTCAAACTTCTTCTCATAGTGTATCATCTCTCATAGCTATTAAACAACTTATCAAGCCCTTATATATAGCTTCTATCCTGGATTGATTTTAGGTAGTCCTCATCAGCAAACCTCTCAGACTTGGGCAATAAGTCTCCAAGCAAGTTATAAATAGACTTGACTCCTATTAGTGGCCTCCACCTAGGCCACTAGAAGTAAGCATACCCTATTTGCTACTACTATTTTTACTCAGCCAAGGGGTTAGCATGAGCTTTCAGGCGCTAATTATCCTACTTCCCTTTCCAGAAACCTCCAAATCATTAAGTTCTGTGGATGTATCTCTGGACAGCAACCATAAAAATGGTTCTGAGATATCCATGCTTGCCCAGCAACATTGAGACCTCTTTAAAGCTATTCTTAAGTCATAGAAAGAGAAGCTTTACCTCTGCTCAAGGTAATGTACCCCAACTGTATTATCAACCCAGTTGATATCAGGATTTTTATGCTACCTTGGAGCTGTAACTGTGCTGTTTTAGCAGAGTTACAAGATGAAAACAATCAGAAACTAGACAATTTTCTTTATTTAAATATCAATGATATATAGTCATTGCAAATCAGGCTAGTAGGAACATGATTATAAAGATCACTTGGTTGGATTGGTTGGGGATGGCCTGATCCTTGTAATGAGTCAAGTGCTAAATTGAGCCATCCACCGTGTAGGGATCATCATTTGGTCATGTTGCTAGATTTGGAAATTTGAGTCAACTTCTGCATTTGGCTTTGGACACCAAGAAGTCAGATTGTGGCTCACAACCCTGTTTGCTCAGAACCTTGCTGGAGGTTGACCCTGTTGTTTTGACATCAGCACATCCATCCTAAGGAAGAACCCTAACTGTGTTCTCATCCCAGATAGTCTAACAATGCCCATACCCCTTAGTATAACCATCCCAGGGAAAACCCAACCATATTGTTATCCCAGCTGGTCTAAGGATGCCTATACCCCTTGGTATAACCACCCCAGGGCATCATATATCCTTCAAGAGTCCTTAATAAGGGGACCACTTTGCTAATACTCCTAGGCATAGCCACTGCTCTCAACTACTAAGACTAGACATATAAACCAACCAGCATTCATCTTTATTAGGGACCCAATCTTTATTTGACCAATAATAAGCCCTTGCCTGCAAAACAGCTCCTTACCTGGATCATCACGCTGGGGTTAAAAACGCCTCAGCAGCTGCTTCTAAAGTAAGATACCCGGCAAGTATGAACAGGGAAGGGGTTCATAAAATTCAACGTCTAGCTACCCCAAAGCTCAAAGAAGTAAGTCTAATATCCTGAGATGAAATACCGCTCGCCCATTTGCGGTGGGGAGGTTTGGATGGGTTATCTGTATAGAAGCCATTGCTGGTGGTGGATAAGATGGTGGTGACCACATTTCTAAATATGCTCCAATAAAGGGTGGTATGGTTATGGTTCATGATCGTATCGCTTGGCCAAATCTGTACCAGATGCGGTGCCATTGGGAAAGGTTGTAGCGATAGCATGGGTATTGGGGATATTTTTTAACGGCTTACTTGGCTTTTGGATATCGAGTTTAATATGAAGGAAGTCAAAAGGTGTAGTCCTGGCTATCTAGTAGACTAACGAGGGAAGAGTTCACCTATTAAAACTTATCCGGATAGGTTACTCTGGATGTTAAAAAAGGAAGTTTTCTGTCGAGGTGATGGTACCCCTAAGGGGATGGTTTCAGCTGATGATCGGTGATGGATTTTAGACTTTTGGAAAAGCCACTGTTTATTCTTCAATAAGCTCAACAGTAAATCTGTGAAGCAGCCAGGCTTGGATTATGGGGTAGATGTAAGCCACATTTAACCTATGGGGTACAAGTAATTATATGGGCTGATATATGAATTAACCTGTCTATTTTTAAAAGCAACTTGATAAAATATGATGAAATATAGTACAATTCAATAAGGTTTAATCAAATTTAATAAATTTTATAAAATATAATAAAATCTGATGAAATTTAATGCAAGTCAATCAAATTCAATAAATTTTAACAAATTTAAATACAATATAATAAAATACGATGAAATATACAATTCAATTAAATTCAAAAAGATTTAATAAATTTAAAAAAAATATGATGAAATATTATAAATTTTAATACAATTCAATAAGATTCAATAAACTTCAATTAAATTTAATAAATTTTAATAAAATTAATAAAGTCCATGTAATTAAATTTGTAAAGGAATCACGTTTTTATACATACAATAGCGATTTTGTTACGACGAGGGGTGGTTGGGTGATTGCAGGTGACGGGGGTTCAACCAATAGTTTGCGGCTAATCACCGTGAAACATTTGCCAATAAAAACAATGCACTTTATGACGTGAATTGTCTTGTTTTGCCAGGGAACTTTTACGCCTAGGGTTGGCACCGATATTGCTTTTGATTTCCAGATGGAGAAGTTAGTTCCTAGTATTTGAATACAGGGCATGTGGAAGGTTACACATATTGGGGATGACAAGGAGCAGGTCTAGGTATGGTTATTTGGATTGGCAGTTCTGGAGGATATATTTTAGTAGTGAGATGGTAATCCTGTGGATGTGAAATGATGGGAGTTTGGAGGGTGGCACAGGATAGTTCGATTGATAATAGTTTCTTTCTGGTATAGCTTGTGCTTTGGTGGCATGATGGGGGGTATTTAGAGTTTGATGAATTGGTGGGATGGCCATGGTCAGTAAGTATTTGTGGCTGGCATTAGTGTTTGCGGCAAAGGGTGGTCGCGATTACCTTGGATTAGTGCTGAGGAATGGGATGCGAGTGGTGCTGATCTCGGACCCCAGTACGGAGATGGCTGGTGCGGCCATGGCGGTGGACGTTGGGGCGATTGCCGATCCCAAAGAGATGCAGGGCTTGGCACACTTTTGTGAGCACATGCTGTTCATGAGCGGAGACCAGGAGTTCATCAAGCATGTCGATGGGGTTGGGGGTGCTTACAATGCGTTTACAGGGTATGAGGAAACAAACCTGCACTTTTCAGTTCCCCACCAACACTTGGAGGCAGCGCTGCATGGATTTTCGCAGCTGTTCATCAATCCCCACTTCGAAGAAAGCATCGTGGAAGGCGTGGTGCAAGAGATCGACTCTGAATTCCTGGGGCGATTGAACGGGGACCGCGAACGGGCAACGCTGGTAAGAAAGACATGCTTGAATTCAAGCCATCCCTTCTCCTACTTTGAGTTTGGAAACTACAAGTCGCTTTACGAGTTGCCCAAAGCAAGCAACCATAGCCCCCACCAGCTGTTGAATGAATTCTACATCCGGCACTACTCCGCTAATTTGATGAACCTAGCCGTGGTTGGCCACGAACCCATCCAAGCCCTTGAGGAGATGGTTATCCGCCTCTTCTCCAAAGTAACCAACCGGAACCTTGTCCGTCCCTCCGTCCCCGACTCCCCCTTCCTTAACGAAGACAGTGTCCAGGTCACCATCGAACCTACAAAGCCTGGCCAAACCATGACGTTGCAGTTTGACCTCCCAAGCCAAAAGATGTACTTTCGAGAGAAGCCCCTTCAATATATCCTCTACTTTATAAAGCATGAGGGCCCAGGCTCACTCGTGCAGCTGCTGAAGGGGAAGGGATGGGTGACATTTATTTCCATCGATGCTGACAACGACTACTTTGACTTCTGTCTCGTTGACATTGTTTTGGAGTTGACTAGTGCTGGACTTGAAAACAGACATGTCATTGTTAAGCTGTTTTTTGAATATGTGGCCCTGATCCGAGCAGACGGAGTGACATCAACTTACTTCAAGGAGATTGCCGCCATGCACGAAGTCAACTTCAATCACCAGGAAAGGGGTGACGTTATGGAGGAAGTCATCAGCATTGCTCGTGGCTTGCGAATCCCTTCACCATTAGCAACCACCCTCTCCGATGCAAAGCTTATCACTCACTTCAATGCCACTTTAATCACTGATACCCTTGCCTACTTCAACCCCAACCACCTCCGCCTTCACATCATCTCTGCTCTGCCTAGCTACGACCAGACGGAGCCCTGGGCCAACGTACCTTTCACCAAGGACAGCTTTGTCATTGCCAAGCCTACGGGGATTCCCTTGACGCTTCCTGATTTCAATCCCTTCATCCCCACCGACTTCACATTAATCCCCTCCCTTCCATGCCGCAGCTGGTGGTGAACTCATCCCACGGCAAACTCTGGTACGGCGGAAAGGTGGCCAGCGGACCCCGGGCAAGCATAAGAACCCTTCTAAAGAGCGACCTGATCAACAGCACCCCGGAATGGAAGGCCATGGCAGGTTTAATTGGTGAAGTCATCCGTGATGAACTTTCTCCCTTTGCCTACCTTGGCAAAGCTGCTGGTCTGGAATTCCGCCTGGAACCGATGAAACGCTCAATGGCCATCATCGTTGAAGGGTACAGCCACCACATTGAAGCTTTCTATTACAACGTCCTTGATCGCATCACGAACCTCCACCTGAAGAGGCGTAGCTTTGATGTCTGCCACGAGAAGCAGTGGAACGAGTGGCAGGCCCAAAAGAGCAGCCACCCCATCCACCAAGGAAACCGCAACGTCAATGTTGCCCTTTCGACTCGAGAATGGCCATGCGAAGCTATCCTCAACACCAACATCACAATGGAACATTTCACCACATCCTACTCCCTCCTCACCAGCTCCTCTAGCCTGGAGATGCTGGTCATGGGAAACATAAATGCTGAATCCGCCAAGAGAATATTTGCTATCACAGCCAAAGCCATCTCTCCCCGTGAAACCCGTGCTATTCGCACAAAAGTCAAAGTCCCCCTTGGGAATTACGTCTACCAAGTCCATGCCAGCGAGGATATCTTAATCTCCGCAATTGTCTTCTACCTGGAAATCTGCCAGGATTCCGAGTGCCCCTACAAAGCAATCACCAAACTCCTGGTGGATATGCTGCATCCGTTTGTCTACTGGAAGCTGCGAATGGAGGAGCAGCTTGTCTACGTGACAGCAGTTTCCCAAATGGAAATCGGCAGCCGGGATGGCATTTCAATCGCCGTCCTGAGCAAGTATCACCCCGTCTACCTCGAATCCCGCATCGAACGGCTGCTCAAGAACTTCACTGACTACGTCCATTCCATGCCCCTGACAGATTTCCAAACCTATCGCAATGCCCTCATTCAACAAATCACTGCTCCCCTGAGCTTCAAAGACTCGGTTGATAAGATATGGGATTCCATCCTGACCTCCCAGTATGACTTCAACAAAGGTAACCTCTTAACCCTAACCCTAACCCCTCAGATGCTCTCCTTTTGGAATCCCTTTCCCAGATCACCCCGGCCCAGGTAGTCAAGTTCCTTAGGACCCGCATCATCAAAGGCGCCAGCCACCGCCGCAAGTTCTCCACGCACATCCTTGCCACAAACATCTGCTACGACAAACGAGACTGCTACTCCCTGGCTCACTGCGGCCACCTCGTACCAGATCTGGTGGCATGGCGCCAGGCATTCACTGTCCCCGCCTAGGCTCGCTTCAATAAAATAAATCCAACCTTGCCTTCCCACCCCAACCATATGTCCTTGACCCAATGGTATCAAATATAGACTTGCTCTGCCACCTTTCCTAAAGATGAATCCATAATGCATCATTCCTTGAGCTTATCAAGATATCTATCCCTTGTTATGGCTACCCCTTTCTAAACTCATGCTACCACCCTTGACCTATCATCACTCCCCTATCCTTTTATAAATGCTTGACTCTTTAGCCAACCAGCTCTCCTTTCCTCCACCACTGCCTTTAATGCAATATCCCCATTCTCAGATCCCTACAAACCACCTTATATGGCTTAGGCTAAATCACCAAGGCCTTCAAACATCAGTGAAACTCCATTTCCATCCCAGCCATAACTACCCCATCTTTCTTTGCTACAATAAACCCAGTCCCTAACCAGCATACTCAAAGTCCATCCAAAAGATATCAAACAAACTACACCTCCAACTAACTTCAATGAACATAGAAACTGTTGTTGAATGGACCCTAAAGCCACCAAGGATGACACTTCTGAAGAATTTCCATTGCCAGGTAAATCCTCACCCCCCAAGTTGGCAACTGTGGTAAAATCAACTCCCTGGTAGTTGACTATTAAGTAAAGTGAGAATTCAGCTTTTTGCCTGATAAACTAATGGGAGTTGACACTTTTTTAATTAACAGATCTTGATGTTATGAAAAGTTTCAATATAAAAAATTAAGCTATACAGCTATGGTATACTAAAATGTCCCCAGAAAGCTCAAAACTGCAATAAAACTGTATTTTAGTTAATGAGAATAAGGAGAAATGAGAGAGTATTTCTCATTTTACTATGTAATTTACACTCTTCATTATAAAAACATTTTTGATTACCATAAAAATTAAAATTCCATTGAAACAAAAATAAACATAAACACAACATTAGAAGTTAAGCAAAATATGAAGAAATATTAATTTTATTTGATATAGTTCATATAAGTACAAATGTTAATATCTTATGTTTTACTAGTAAATTAACAAAAATTAAGACATTTCATTCACTTTCAACTATAAGTATAAATATCAAACTTACCATCTATAAATAAAAAATTGCTACCATCTAATAAAATTAAAAAGTAGAAAAATTAAAGCTAAAAAGTAAATGATCAAAACTAAAAAGTAAAATCAAAGCTAAAAAGTTGAAAAAAAAAACCATAGAAGCAAGTAAGTTTATTCTTCTCCCTTTTTACCCTTCTTCATCTTGGCCCCTTCCAGGAGGGCATTGACAATAATCTAAAGCTGCTACTTAATCTCAGAGGCCTTGTAATTGTTCTTGGCCAAATCCTGGATTGCCTTTGTGAAGAGGATCAACTTGGTGTGAGACGTGGTTGGCCAAGTCACACAGCTTGGAGATTGTTTTCTCCTGCTTGTGCTTAAGGAGGGAAAAACTTGTTAAACTTTGGGCAGAGCCCAAAGTTAGCCTTGAGGTGTTTGTGGTATGCCTTGATTGCTGAAGTTGTCTTCAGCTTGCCATTGACACAAACTGATACAGGTTCCAGCTGGCTCTGGCCTTGCCTCACCTCTGCGTGACAACCTTCCCAATTCACTGGGGCTCAAGGTATTCCAGGAAAGGCCTGAACTCCAGATGTGTCAATATATAGGGATTCTTTGAGTGAATCTCAAGCCCCTGCACAGTGTGCTCTGGTTTTAAAAAAGCTAAGCCATCAAATTTTGCCAGCACAAATTTGCAGGTATCCAAGGTATCTCTCTGGCTCAACCTACTAAGGTCAGCATTGGTCTTCACATTGCAAGCAACTGCTTTGAGGAAGTGGAAGTGGCATCCCTGCACTTTTTTGTCAAACAGCTGCTCATATGCATTAAACTGAGCAGGCTCAAAGTCCATAATGCACATGTGCAGGCCAAGAGCTCTTAGCATTATCTTTTTCTCTGGGTCCAGGTTAGCCTAGTCCTTGTCAGCATCAGGAGGGTTGGTGCAAGTGTGTGGGGAGGTCTTCTTGGCGTCATCAATGAGGGGAAAGAAAGGAGGAAGCGCTCCCCACTTGGGAGCTGTTTGATCTTGTGAGTGAGTGTAAGCTCAGAGAGGGTGACAGAGGCCTTGATAAGAGGGAGATTGGCTGCAATTTGTTTATTACTTATGAACTTTACCAGTTGTTCCTGGGTTGGCACCAACTTGAGATTTTTGGGCTTGAGATGCTGGAAAGCCTTGATAGCCAGATTAGAAGCGCAGAGGTTGGCAGGGGCAGAGATAAATTGAACAAGTACCACTTCAGCATTCTTGTGATCAGGTGATTGGGGGCTCACAAGTGTGTTCCCCCTTCTCAGCAGTAACCCTTTCCCAGCCTTTGGTGTTCAGGAGAGCCCCACAAGACTTATCCTCACAAACAAAGTGCTTTTTCTTGGTGACATGCTTTTGATTATTACAGTTGAATATTTAGCTATCTGCAACGTACCTAAGGTCACCCTTTACTGACATAATTGGGAAATAACAAGGGGAGCACTTGGGAACTTTGAACTACCCATCCACATTACATATGTTGTAGATGACCAGTGAGTCCCAAGCCATGTGGCTAGTGACTTTAAACTTTTTGAGTAGTCCTCCAGCTCTCTCTGATAATCAGAAGAACAAAGGGGAGAAGAGCCATTGGGGGAGGAGAAGAGGGGTTCCTTGAGGCCTGCTTTTAGGCCTTCTTCTTGACAGAAGAAGAGATAGGCTCTGTTAAGATTTTGGGGTCTTGAGGAATTATCTTTATTAATGGTCATTGTATGGGGGTTGTTGATAGAGATTTTATGTCAACAATCTGTGGCTACCAATTGGGTCTTAGAGTACAGCTACGGCTTGACAGCATCTTATCTGACCATAGGAGAAAATACACAGGGTCTGCAAGTAAACAGCGGCGTACTCTACTTGGATACTTCTGACTACTAGGTGTTGGCTAGTAGTGATACAATAATAGAGATCTTAAAATCTATCTTCAAGGGTGAATATTCTGCTCAATCTCTAGTCAGGAGAGCACCTTATATAAGGTGGATAAGCCCTCTTGCCAGATTGTAATCTGACGCTTCCAACTCTTACTAGTCAGTCTATCTGTTCCCCAGACTTCTAATCTCAGCCCCCATAGTTAGGCAGCCATGCCGGCCTGGCATGGGACTACAATATATTACCGGAACTCAGCTTATCTTATCAGCATATTGGCAGCATGCTATTTGCAGTTCTTGCATATGCAAGTTTAGTTACCCTGTCAATTGGGTTTTTGTATCATGCAGTATTCTTCTGAATGACCTTCTATATTAATCATAGGTTTTGATGTGTCTACAGGCACAAATGTTTGGCAGTAGCATATCCTGTATTATTGTTCAGGGACCCTTAGTATCATTGGCTGATGAGCATTCTGTGATCATAGTTGGGATCATCAAGCCTGATTACTTAGGTTTGGTCCAATGAGAAGACCATTTTTGGATCAGGATCAATCTTTGAAGCAATATTAGGAGCACTGATTACCTGAGGCCAAGAACAAGATCAGCTGATACTTTTGTAAGCTTGGCAGCTTTATGGAAATCAGTTGTCTCTAACCAATCAGTCAGTAGAATGATGGTCAAGTCTACCATACTATTTTGAAAGCTTGACAGGCTTCTTGGCAGTATTTCCTTTCTTAGTGTGGCACTGCTTGGTGGTCTCTGAGTCAGCCTCAGACTGATAAAAGGAATGATCTGTAATATCATTGTCAGTTTTATAAGGGGAGGAATTGTGGGGGAAAGACAAGGATGGTAGAGGATGAGGAGTGGGGGGAGACAGAGTTGGGAGAGATGGGGTTGGGGGGAGAGGGATTTTTTACCTTGGCAGGCTTCTTGGTATACTTGGTGGTGGTGGGATATTTGAGCCCTTGGAGGCTTGGCTTTTGGGCTGCTTGTTGGGTTTAGATGATCTTGACTAAAAAAGGTTAGTATTGTAAATAAAAGGATATAAAAGATATAAAAACACAGCAAGGTAAAGTAAAGAAAAATAGAAACACAAAGTATAAATCTAAAGAGTAAAAACATAAAAAGTGATATTTGATGAAGCCTAAAGATTTTAGGTTCAGCATAACATCTTAGGACTAAAACAATAAAAAAAGAGTTAAAATTAGAATAAAATAGATAAAAATTATATGGAGATTAGTAGGAAATAATAAAACATAATTGCAAAAAATAAGTTATTATGTGATAATTTTTTATTGGGGTGTCACAACATCTTTAAATTGCTCCCTCTTGGGGAATTAATCCCCCAAGTGACTCACTGAATGATTCCCTGACTAGCCATTAAGTTGATGCCACTATTATTATATGAGCATCTATTACAGGGATCAAAAATCCCAAATCCTAAGCGGAACACAACTCAAACAAGCCTTATGACTTAAGAGGAAAATTACTCAGATAAGCCCTATGATTGTCATGACGTGCATGAAAAGTATGTGGCTTCCCATGATACTATATATTATCCTATATTCATATCCAATAAAGTAGCATTCTCTTCTTAAATTTCCCCTTTATCTTGTTTATTATACTTCCCAGAAGTATATACTTGACAGTGGTAGCACAGATAGGTTATCCATACCTACACAACTTAAAGTAAAAAATCCTCCCAAGAAAAAGATCCAGAAGATGGTACTCCCCTCAGGCTAGAAAGATTATAAAGAAGGACAAGAAGTCCCTAAAGGTTTTGTTGTCTTCAATAATGTCCTTGTCCTCACTAAACAGTATTATCTCCTCAATGCCCATAGACTCCTGAACCTGCCTCTAACTTCAAACACACAGACAACTAAGATACTCAACATCATATTACAGGGCCTACACTCAGCAGAAATTGGGGCTTTTGCAGGGTTACACCAGGAAAATGCCTCCCTCTGGATCAACAGTACACAAAGCAAGTTTGCACAAATAGACTATCCCTGCAAACTCTGGGTCAGTGAAATTGCCCTTTGTGTCACAGGAACCACATCACATTTTGTAAGCGGATGGATAGCCCAACACCCCAACCAGAAGGAAAACTAGGAGCTATTCAAGAACACATTCCTCAAAAATTTCTCCCTGAAGGATTCCAATGTGGTGATCATGACAGAACTCAGAACCTTCAAGATGACAGGAACAATTAAGGAGTACATTGCAGCATATGAAGACCTACATGACCAAGCCCCCAACATCGTCAATTTTGACAAAGCCGGACCACAACTGGACTTTTACCATGGCCTCACCACACACATTAGATGTCAGTTTGACATGGCCCGCAGCAATAATCTGCAAGATGTGTTCTTGAAAGGAAAACATGCAGCGCAAAAATCTGACAACCTACACGTAACAAACAAAAAAAGAAAGTCCTACAGCAAAGAAGGATCCTTGCCCTAACAAGCAAAATAACCAAAGCAATAACCCACAGCCTTAAAACGTGAACTGTACAGTGCAGGCTAATCAAGCAAGTACCAAATACACCAATAAGGAGGGAAAGGCTCAGGGGAGTGCTTGGGCAAGCCGCCCTCTCCCAATTCATAAGACTTGTACAGGGACCAAGAAATAGACTCAATTACCATGATCCAAGTACCCTCTAGTGATCCTCTACTGTTTGCTGCTCAAACTGGAAATAAACTCCTCACTTATCCTTTCTGTTTTTGCAGATACCAAGGCACAGAACTATTTGTTACTGGAGCAGACCAATCTCTTGTTGACAAGAAATTTGCCAACCTCATGAAACTACCCATGGTCTGAAGCAACATCAAGAGATTTGTCATGGTAGATAATAGAAGCACGCCAGTCAACAGAGAAGCAAAACCTTTCCACACCCAAATTGGAGACGTACAGACCAAAATCACTGGCCCTATCATACCAATCCCCAAGTATGATGTTAACTTGGACTAGATTGGATGAGAAAGACCAAACCTCACATTGACTGGGATAGCGCTACCCTCACCATACAATGAGGTGAGATGCATCATCATATTTACCTAACTCATCTTGACACACTTATGAAGGACCACATGTTTGTGAAGATCATGGAGACAGAAGAGGAAAAGAACTCTAGTAAAATCAATAGGAACTCCTGCATGTATGAGTTTAAACACTTTAAAAGTACAGAAACCAGACGTGAAAGGGAACCAATCCAAGCTTAGCAAATCATTGAATTCACCTCTGTCTTCCAAGAAACCCTACCAGGGCTGCCGCCTGACTATGGCATACAATACAAAATTGACCTCAAGGGAAGTGTGCCAAAAGCACAACCCATTCACCGCCTAACACCACAAGAAGATGACACCCTAAAAGCCTATCTTAACAAAGCCCTTAAGAAAGGCCTCATTTGACCTTAAAATTACCTTTTGGTACCGCTGTCTTATTTTTAGCAAAGAAGGATGGAGGACTCCACCTAGTCACAGACTTCAGGGTGCTCAACAAGGTCACAATTAAGAACAGGTATCCCCTGCCCCTGATTGATGCACTTTTTGACGCCCTGGGGGGTCCCAAATCTTCACAAAAATTGACTTGATAGCAGGTTACCATCAGATTGTGTGAAACCTGAAGACATACCAAAGACTGCATTCAGAACTAAGTATGGTTCCTTTGATTGTGTGGTCCTTAACTTTGGCATGATGAATGCTCCAAGCACCTTTGTAACCTTTATGAATGAAGTGTTCAAGGACCACACTGGCAAAAGAGAAATCATCTACCTCAACAACATCATCTTATACAGTCCAACTGTAGAACAACACTGGAAGGACATCCACCTGGTTCTTTAAACCCTCAAAGAAAACCAACTTATAGCCAAACCCTCAAAATGTGACTTACTCTTGTCTGAACTTACATTCTTAGGACACATTATCAGTAAGGAAAGAATTAATCCAGACCCAGAAAAGATAATGCCATAACTGAAATGTCAGCCCCAAGAAATAAGAGCAAACTCCACACATTCTTTGGGATGATATCCTACGTAAGAAGGTTCATCCCTGATTGGGGTACCCTAATAGTCCCCCTATCTGCTATTACAGGGAAAATAACCAATTTGTTCCTGGACATCACTACAAGACTAGAACTTCTACCAACTAAAGGAACATATGGTCACTGCCCCTATCCTTCAATACCCAAATTGCAAGAGGATCTATGAGTTAGAAACCAGCGCATCTGACTACGGCATAGGAGGAGTAATCCATATCCAAACAACAGAAAAGGACTTTCTCCACGTGGCATATGAGTCAAGGAAACTATCCGACGGCAAACAAAGAGATCCCATACACAATAAAGAGTTAGTAGCCATCATATATTGCCTCATGAAATGGCAATGCTATCTGAAAGGGGCCCAAATGTTCAAAAATATTCACTGACTACAAGTCACTGATATTCTTCAAAACACAACAACACCTTTCAAGAAGACAAGCCAAATGGATGAGACTCATACAGAGATACCCATGCAAATTTAATACAAACCAGGTAAAGAAATGCTTACTGCAGACGGCCTTTCAAGGCTATATAATGCCGTAACTGTGCTGTTTTAGCAGAGTTACACGGGGAAAAATATTTAGAAGCTAGATAATAATCTTTATTGGGAGATAGTGATTATATAGTTCATGTGAATCAATGGATAGCAGGAACATGATTGGTGATCACACGGTTGGATGGAAGAAGGGGGTGGCTTGATCCTGATAACAAGTCAAGCGCCAAAACAAGGTATCCACCGTAAAGGATCATCATCTGTTCATGTTGTTGAATTTGGTAATTTGAGTTGACTTCCTAGTCTGGCTTCAAGTGACCAGATAATTAGATTGCGGGTCACAAACCTGCTTGGTTGGAACCTTGCTGGCGGGTTGAGCCTGCGGTTTTGACACCCCCCTGGCTGAAGGTTGGCCTCCTCTGGGGGCAGGTTGTCAGGGAGGTTGTCAGGAGCCCGGGCGCTGTATTGAACTAGTTGCTGTTCTGTAGCAGGTAGGGCGGTTTCTTGTTGTTTCTGTCTTGCTTTGCAGGGTTGTAGGCGGTCATGGTGTAGGGTCTTGTCTTGCTTACGTTTGCCAAGCCCTTGCACAAGGTAAGTGTTATTGTTGTTTACCTTTAGAATGATTGCTGGCCCCACTTTTTCAGGTTGTAACTTGCTCTTGTCAACATTCATGACCCATACTTTGTCCCCAACTTCATGCCTATTGCAGATGGGAACAAATGTCTTTTGCAGACGTTCATCCTCTTTGGCTGTTTGCTCACAATTAGCCTCCATTACTTGAGGGTCTGAGCGTGGGGGGACTTCACTTGGAATTTCCAGTTTAGGTCCTGTCAATGCTTGAATGATATTTGGCTGTGTGCTGTATACCAGTTCAAACAGGCTTTTCCCAGTGGATCTGTTCACTTGGGTTTGACACACAAGTAGTGCAGTTGGTAGCTGCTTATACCAATCTTCAGGTCTCCCGGCAGTGAGTTTGGCTAGGGCTTGCACAAGGCTACCATTAAGCCGCTCTACTTGTCCATTGGCCTGTGGGTGGTATGGTGTTGTTACGGTGTGTTTGACCCCATTCTTGGTGAGGTATATGTTGGTGTTTTTGGAGGTCAACTCTTTGCCTCCATTGGTTATCAGGAGTTCTGGCTTTCCAAACTTGCTGATTATTTCTTTGCCAATAAATTGTCAAACGTCATTGCCGGTGTGTGCCTTTACTGCTTGGGCTACTGGCCATCTTGTTGCAAAGTCAATGGCAGTGATGATGTATTTCTTGTCATTGTGTTTTCCTGGCATGGGGCCAACAATGTCAAGAGCCCATACTTTGAAAGGTAGTTGTGTGCAGATGGGAAGTACTGACTTTGGCGGGGTTTTGCTTTTGGCAAACTTTTTGCACACCTCACATTGGTCTAGAACTTCCTGGACATTGCGGTATAAGGTTGGCCACCAGGCTTTATGTTTTAGGAACTCATATAGGTTTCTGCTCTTGGTATGTCCAAGGTCTCTGTGATAGCAAAGGATAGTGTCAACTTGCTGATGTGTGGGGATGTAGGGAATGGTTGTGCTGTCAGTCATCTTTCTGTGAAGAGTCCCATATACGTCAGCAAAGAGATGTTCATTCTTAATGACTGTTTCTTTGGTTATGTTGGTTGTGCCAGGGGGAACCCTTTGTCTTTTGTTTGTAACACCAGGAGAGGCCAGTCTGGGTTGAGCCCATTCTCTCCTCTTGAAGCACAGACATATAGACGGGACAGGGCGTCTGCCATGGCAAGCTCGGCCCCAGGCTTGTACTGGATGAGCATGTTAAACCTCTCTAATAGTTCCATCCACCGCGCTTGGCGGCGCAACAGATTTGCTTGAGTCTTGAAATAGATGAGTGACTTGTGATTGGTTAATGCTGTGAATTCTTCCTGGCGTTCTAGGTAGCAGCGCCATTTGACTAGGCAGTGCACAATAGCCAGCAGTTCCTTGTTGTGGATAGGATATTGACACTTGCCATCTGTCAATTTCTGCAATTTGTAGGCTACAGGCAGGAAGTCACCGTCACTATTTTTGATTTGTAGTACTCCCCCAATGGATGCATCTGAGGCGTTGGTTTCCATCTGGTATTCCCTGTCACGTTTGGGGTATTGCAGGATGGGAGCTGTTGTGAGCTTCTCTTTGAGGCGTCTAAAACAGAGGTCACGTTGGGGGGTCCACACAAACTTAGACTTGGCGCCGGTTATGGCGGATAAGGGGGCAGTCAAGACGCCACAGTCAGGTATGAAGCGTTGTACATAGGCCACCATTCCCAAGAAGGTGCGGAGTTCCAACTTATCCTTGGGTGGTGGCATCTTGCAGATGGCCTGTATCTTTTGACTGTTGGGTTTGATGCCGTCCTTTGAGACTATATGTCCCAGGAAGGGTAGTTGCTCACAGAAGAACTGGCACTTGGAGGGCTTGGCCAACAGTTTGTGTTGTGCCAAGGTTGCAAAGACTGCCTCCAGGTCTTTGTGGTGCTGTTCCACCAAGGGACTGTAGACAATAATGTTGTCTAGGTACACTAGGGCGTGTTTGCCTATGTGGGGCGCAAATACTTTGTTCATGAAGGTTACAAAGGTGGACGGGGCATTGGTCATGCCAAAGTTGAGCACCACACATTTGTAGGAGCTGTATTTAGTGCAGAAGGCCGTTTTGGGGATGTCTTCCTCCTTGATACAAATCTGATTGTAGCCTGCGGTTAGATCAATCTTGGAGAAGACAGTGGCTCCTCCCAAGGCATCAAAGAGGTTGTCAATCAGTGGTAGTGGGTAACAATTCTTAATGGTAACTTTGTTTAGGGCGCGGTAGTCTGTGACCAGGCGTAAGGTACCGTCCTTCTTAGCCACAAAGAATACGGCGGCCCCAAAGGGAGACTGTGAGGGGCGGATAAGTCCTTTTTCCAATGCTTCCTTGAGGTAGGCGCGTAAGGCGTTGTCTTCATTTGGGGTCAGCCTGTAGATAGGGCGCGCCTTGGGTACAGCCCCCTTGAGTTGGATAGAGTGCTGAATATGCTTCTCAGGAGGCAGCCCAGGTAACGCTTCCTTAAAGATTTCTGGGTGGCGGGCCACAATGTTGCGGTCCTGAGGCGTGGAGGTGTCCTGGTGGTCTTTGAAGTGTATGATCTTGTACTGGCAGGAGTCCCAGTCAATTGACTTCAAATCTTTCTTCTTGCCCTGGGTCTCTGTGATACGCACAAAGACGTGGTTGCGTAGTAGTTGGTCCACAGAGTCAGGGTAGATCTGGTGATTGACACCTTCACGCTTGATGGTCAATACTGAGGTTGCCCAGTCTACGTGAGGGTTGTTCTTTTGTAACCAGTCTAGTCCCAGTACAATGTCAAACTTAGGAAAGTCAATGACAGGACCTTGGATGGTGGAGTGAAGGTTCTCAAGCATGACAGAGAAGGGGGCAGTTTCCTTTGTCACAGCAATGTGGTGTTCATCAGCCAGGACCACATTTTTAATCCGCAAAGGATTAGTGGCCAGCTTGAACTTATTCACAAAGCTGCTGTTGACTAAGGTTTGGTCTGCGCCTGAGTCCAAGAGTGCTGAGCCTGTGTAACTGCAAAAGCGGAAAGGATAGGACATCAATTTATTGGGATGTCTGGCAATGGTGTACAGTACTGGGTCTTCCGAGGGCACCTGGATCATTGGGCATTGGTCCACGTCCTCTGGGTTGGTATTCATTGTTGGGCAAGTCAGGAGTTGCGTGGGGAGAGCTTGGCTTGCTTAGTGCTCTCCCCGGGCTTTTCCCTCATCTGGGTTGCCTTGCGTGGCAGTGACGCAGAAATGGGTACAGTTTGACTGGCCATTGTTTCCATTTCCATGTCCATTGGAACCCGTGGGCTTGTGGTTGGCGTTGCTTCTGTTGCCTCCAGGAGGTGGTCAAGAGGAGCGCCTGCTTGGATGGGAATCCTTGGGTCTTTCTTGTTTCCCAGTTTGTGCCTTGTGCAGAGCGTTGGATGTCTGTTCCGCTTTTTCTGCTTCACAGTATAGGCTTTGCAGGTTGGTCACCTGATCCAGGTTCACATGTCTCATCACGTGCAACTTGAGAGCGTTGTAGTACATGAGGTGTGTGGCTGGGGTGTCAAAGGCCATGTCAGAGGGTGCACAAAGGCAGAGTTCCTTGTAGGCGCGGGTGAGTTCCTTTACAGTGCCTGTCTGGGTCAGGTTCTTTACTTGGCAAATGATCATGAGCGCTGTATCCTTTAGCACAAATCTTGCCAGGAAGTCTTGCTTAAAGGTATCCCAGTTCTTGTCAGTGTGCTCTTTGTGCCACTTGTTGCACCAGGTGCCAGCGTCATGGGTCAGGCAAATGGAAATCTCTGCAATCCAAAATTGCTGTGGGCATTCCATCTGAGCTAGCTTACTCTGGGCAGACTGGATCCATGCAGCGGCGTTGTTGTTGTTGGCCCCGGCAAAAGGTTCCAAGGCGGCGCTTTGTAGTCTTTGAGCTACATAGGCGGGCATGGTGGTTTTGTTGGCTGGTTGCGGCATCAATGGCGGAGCCTGAAAGAACCCTTGTGCAGACATGGCGTTGAAGGCAGGTAGCGGGATCACCGTGTTTTGGTATAGGACAAAACCATTGGGTATTGCGGTACCAGGAGTGTACAGAGTCCAGTCGGGCGGGAGGCCAGACATAATTCTGTCAAGGATTTGTTGGCCGCGGCGTGTGCGGGCAACAGGCAGAATTTTTCAAGATAAGGTAGGATGGAGAACCTACCTGTGCTACCAATGTTGTAACTGTGCTGTTTTAGCAGAGTTACACGGGGAAAAATATTTAGAAGCTAGATAATAATCTTTATTGGGAGATAGTGATTATATAGTTCATGTGAATCAATGGATAGCAGGAACATGATTGGTGATCACACGGTTGGATGGAAGAAGGGGGTGGCTTGATCCTGATAACAAGTCAAGCGCCAAAACAAGGTATCCACCGTAAAGGATCATCATCTGTTCATGTTGTTGAATTTGGTAATTTGAGTTGACTTCCTAGTCTGGCTTTAAGTGACCAGATAATCGGATTGCAGGTCACAAACCTGCTTGGTTGGAACCTTGCTGGCGGGTCAAGCCTGCGGTTTTGACAATAGTAAACATGTTTTATGTGCTGATGGGGACCCTGACTGACCCATGCCTATCATGGGGAATCTTCAGGAAGGGTTATGTGACAGTCCACATGTTTGGTGGTTTGCAGGCGGGGCTAATGTTGGCCAAGCAAAAGTTTGGTTGTTTGTTGCAGGTAGAGGCCTAGTAGGGAATGGTGGCTACTAGGGATGGTAAGGCCTAGCTAGTAGGTGTAAAGACTACTAGAGGCAGATGTTGCTTCCACCCAGCAGAAGATATTGGCTGCTGTGGGCTAGAGTTCTTCACCTAGCAGGGAACTGTGGCTGCAAAAGGGTGAAGAATGAGATAGCTAGCAGGGAACTTTGTCTGTTTGAGGTGGAGAAGGTTTTGGACCCCTGGCAGGTAGCGCGGGCTGCCAAGGAGGGGAAGAGCTCTGAGGGCTCTATGTACCCTGATACGCTTACAGGAGGTCTGTGAGCAAGCATCCTACCTAACGGACTGGTAGTGTGTCCTTGTTTATGTCCCCATGGGAGCTTTGGGGGGAACCCAAAGTGAGCATTGAAGGGCATGAATTTGCTCAGAGGTGTCATCAAGGTGGTTTTCTTGGGGAAGCAAGCTGCAGAACTTGGTGTGATCATTCCTCTGAGAAGTAGAGCTGATTACTCTGCAACTGAAAGCCCAGACTTAATCACCTGGGTGAGTAAAAACAACGCATATACATTGATCTATGGTTAGATGGCCTAAGTGGATTACCACTTGCAAGGGCCCAGTCAAACGCCAGTTCAATGTAGACTCATGCCTGGGTCTACAGGTTCTGGTAACAGGGACTGAGATAAAGAACCAAGGTGGCTCACAGAATCAGCAGAGAATACTAGTGAGAGGAACTGTTTGATCACAGAGAAGGCTAGTTGAAGGACTGTTGGTTCATATTGAAGTTTGAAACCAAAATGGTTCATTGTGCAGGTGGAACCAAGATAGTTCCTAGTGAAGGTAAGTGAAAGGGCTCAAAGATCATGATGCAGAAGTAGCTGGTCATGATGAAGGAGTAGCCAGAGGACTAATAGGCTGTTTGAAGACTGGAAAGGAGCTGTTCTGTGAACTAATATGGAATTTTTGCTGATTAATCTGAAGAGCTGGCTGAAGAACGCAAAGATGATGATGAAGAACTGGTGGCCCGGAGAAATGAGCCAAGATTTTGCCAAATTGATTTGCCAAGGTGGTAAAATGTGGAATGTTTTTGCCTTGGTTTAGTAGTAAACTCAAGAAGGAATGTGGATAGAAGTGTGGGTAAGATATCTATTTATTAATTTCCTAGGATACATGAAGGTATGTTGCTATGAGAGCTGGATACAAAGTTGTTTTGGTGGGACGTTCTCCTTGGATTTTACAAGATTTTTAAATATATGGGGAAAACGTTGAAGAGGTCCAGAAAGAACAATTTAAATAGTATTCTACTATTTAACTTGGTTCAGGTTAAATGCAGGAAAGACTGGTGCCGGAATAATGGACTGGTTAACGCTTTGGTGTGCAAAGAGTTGTTGATTTGAGCGGTTTGAGCTGTGGAAATTATTTTCTTAGTTGGATCCCAGTGGAACTTCAGAAATAGTCTATTTCTGTACTCTGCATTCATTGGTTGAGTTCTGGCAGGTTTCCTGATTAAAATGATTGGTTGGAAGCCAAAAGCTTAAAGTATAAGCAAGGAAATAGTGAATTAATACTTTAAGCTTTTGAGAAAAAAGCCATTTTGAAGGCAGAACTGTTGAGAAAAGGACACTATAAGAAGGTGGCTGGCTGGAAAGTTACAGGGTCTTTTGAAGGTCTTTCCAAGTCTTTGAAGGGATCTTTCTGAGGCCTTCTGAGTTTCTGCCAAGAGGTTTTGGAAGCCTTTTGATCACCAGCAGGAGCTTAGTTAGACTGATACAACCCAAGATAATGGAGCAGGAGCCCAATAATAAGAAGCTGGATCCTAAGTGTGGCGCTGGAGTCCAAGTTTAAGGAGCAGGTGTCCAAGTCTAAGGAGCAGAAACTGTCCAAGACCAAGTACAAGAAGTCCAAGATATTGTTGGAGGACTCCAAGTATTGGCAAATACATATTGTTTCCTTGACCCCCTGGGCCATATACCAAAGGTTTTCTAAGGGGATCTTCCTTCTGAGAGTGAATAAAAGCCCATTTTGACCCCTATACATATTTCTGAGATACATTTTCCCTTACTAGAGAATGACAATCCCTTCCAGCTGGTCCCTGGCTATGATCCAGGACACACTTTGAGGACTGGTGGACAGGAACCCCACAGGTTCCCACCTGGTATCCCAATGGACATCCAAGAGAAAGTCCTCAAGAAAACATCTGTTTAAAAACGTATATGGTACTCTACACCATATGCTACCAAGTAGAAATACTGTATCCTATGTCCTGTCAATACAAAAGATTGACACAATCCTTCAATACCACAGAGATCTGAGACATATCTTCAGTAGGAATTTTGCATGAATATCTCAAGACACACTAATGGTGGCTCAACATTCTGGACAACATCAAGGAATTACTAGACCAATGTGAAGTCTTTGAAAAGTACACCCACTCCAAGCTAACTCCATAGTCAGTACTACCAGTATCAATCACACAACCCTTCAAGGTGTGGTCACTTGATATTGTGGTACTAATGCCTGGCAATAAAAAAGGCAAAAAGTACATCATAACAGCTATCAACTATGCAACCAGGTAGCCTGTAGCACAAGCTACAAAAGAACACAAAGGCAATGATGTGAGACAATTTATTGGCAAAGAAATCATAGTCAAGTTTGGGAAACCTGACCTCCTATATTACAGATGGAGGAACTGAACTTAAGGTCATTGACACCAACATCTACCTTGCCAATAATGGAATAAAACACATCACATCCAGTCCCTATCACCCACAAGCAAATGGAAGAGTAGAAAAACTAAACAGCTTGTTAAAAATTGGTGTACACCTGCAGATTCAATAGAAGAATTGGGAGGCAGGGGTACACACTTGCTGTATGCCTTTGAATGTGAGGATTTGAAAGACATTGTCCAACTGATTTTTAATAAAAACTTTATTTAATCCTATACAAGTAGATAAAAATCTGCCCTTTGGCATTTACTGCCAATGCCTTGTATAGGGGTATTCTCATATTATTCATCATCAGTTGCTGGCAATGTCTTCTAGGACATTCCAGCACACTTTAGAGTCTTGGTTGTGCTGGTGAAAAAAGGTACAACTTCCCATTTTAGGGCACAATCCCAAAATGCCTAGCACAAAGACACCCTCTGCTAGAACATTAATCAGTGATATTTTTTGGGTGTACAATCACTTCTATATCCAGCTTTAATTGGGAGTTGAGTCAATCATTTGAATCAAGCCTGGCGCCTTGGTGTTATTTCCTCTCAAAGCTGGCGTCCCAGCGCTCAATGTAAACTGTAGCGGCGCTCTGGCGCCAAGAATAATTAATGATGGCACTGTGGCACATATTTCAGATGTTGCTGGCATCACAGCACCCAGTATTGAAAGTGGCATCAACATCATATATTAATCATTGGTTACAATATCATGAGCCACTAATTGTACCTTTATTAATTTACTTTTAGTGATGCTAATTTCTGAAAGGGTAATTGATTAGCCCTTCTCAATTGTCATTAATTTTCTAATGGATTAGTCTTTTAACAATCCCTGGTCAACAATTCTTCACACAGCTTGCTAGTAGAAGCCCTCAGTAAGTTATCTGCCAACAATCTAAAAGCCTGGGTCAATATGCTACCAACAGCACTCATGGCATGTAGAAGAAAAGTCAACTGCAATACAGGCAAAAGCCTGTATGAACTTGTCTATGGGTATAAACCTGCTCTTTTTAGTACTACTGCAGGTCCACACTTACCTCTACTTAAGAAGCTACCAGACAGTAATGACCCAAAAGTAATACAAGCCAGAAAGGACAAAGAAGTGATGGAACAACAAAGGGTTCAGCGGGAAGCAATCCCATTGCAATAAGAAAGGTTCCAAGTCAGAGACAAGATCTGGGTCATCAACCACAACCAACACAAATTAGACCCAGGGTTATGCGGACCAGGCATTGTCATGGAAGTCAAGCCCAATATTATCTACCTCATCAAAGTTATTGGTGCTCAAACAGAACTAAAGCTCATACACCACAACCTCCTCCACCTGTGCAAAGCAAAAACAGGTCAACACAATTACAGGCTCCCTGTGCCCAATACCAAACTGGATCAATACCAAGCCTGAATCCCTAACATGCACAAGAAAATTCCTAAGATTCCACCTTCTAGCACCCCAGGGTAGTTTTTGTGACATCTACAATTACTCTCTCTCAGGGAATTGATTCCCTGAGTGACTCACTGAATGATTCCCCAACCAATCATTAATTCAGTGGCACTACTATCATTTGGCCATCTATTATGGGGATCAAATATTCCAAATCCTAAGCAGAAGACAACTTAAAAAAGCCCTGTGACTTAAGAGAAACATCACTCAGATAAGCCCCATGATTGCCATGACGTACATAGACAGTATTTGGCTTCACATTATACTATATATTATCCTATATTCATATCCAATAAAGTAGCATTATCTTCTCAAATTTCCCCTTTATCTTGTTTATTATACTTTGCAGAAATATATACTTGACATTCTATTGATCCTAGTATACAGTGTGAGGGATCCAAAAGAGATCAGGTAATACTGGATAGGTCTCATAATAAAGTTCAAGTCCTAGTTTCAGAGATATGAGTTCAACAAGGCAGGCACTGGTTTAGAGATTGATAAGAGGAACAATAGATTATTATCCAGTAATAGAATCACAAACACTGCTGTATCTCTGGAAGTAATGACTATTGAATCAAAGTAGAATAAGTTTTTCTAGGGTAGCTTTGCATGGAGAGTGTGATAGTGTAATAATATTGATAGGCTAAATATTGGTTAAGCCTTAATTGATAGTATCAATGATATTATATATATGGATCAAATTATTACTAAGTATATTGTAGAGTCAAGTATATACTTCTTGGAAGTATAATAAACAAGATAAGGGGAATATTAAGAAAGAAAATGATATTTTATTGGTTATTAATATAGGATAATATATAGTATCATGGAAAGACATGTACTGTCCATGTACGTCATGGCAGTCATGGGGCTTATCTGAGTAATGTTCCTCTTGAGTCACGAGGCTTATTCAAGTTGTGTTCCCTTTAGGATCCAAATTATGTGATCCCTGTAATAGATGGTTGGCTGATAGTAGTGCCATCAATTTACTGGCTGGTTGGTGAGTTGTTTGGTGACCCATTTGTTGAGTTACTCAGGGCGTCAATTTCCCAAGAGGGAGTAATTGAAGATGTTGCAACAATAGTGAGATATCCTAATACCAAAATTCATAGCAATGGCTGAGGTGCCACATCAATCAGGAAGACCTGCAACCAAATGCTCATACAATAACACAAGCATATGTTTTTTGTTTCAAAATTTACTGGTGGTATTGAAATACAATTTTTCTTATGAGTTCAATTCCAAGGCTTCACAGAATTTGGGCCTTACAAATCCCTAGCCATTCAGGGCTGTTGATGGGTATTTTTTATCAAGAGGATTGATTTGGCAACCTCCAGAATTAACTCATACAGCATGGGACATCCTCTATGTTGACAATTTCAAAAAAATTATTTATGCTTTATCTTTTATAATTTCCTTTAAAAACTCAAAATAAAAATCAAACATTGCTTTTAGTATCAGTTTCAATTATTTAATCCAGAAACATATTATTTAATATCAAAAATAAGAAAAATATTTTTGAAATTGTTGAAATAGAAAATGTTCCATGCTGTATGAGTTAATTATGGAGGTTGCTAGTGATTCCTAGAGGCTTTCATTCCTGTGATGTTATTGTTGAGATGTTTATAATTATTTTGTCATGACATAATTAGCCCTGTAAATTATGTCTAATTAATATTTCCCTTGTATCTTTTAGCCAAGTGTTGAGCAAGAGAAGAAATACAGACTGTGCTGTATGAATTTTTCTAGAATCCAGACACCTGGTAAAAAATGGACAATGTTAGAAAGAGGATTAACCCTTACATCAAGAGAACAAGATTTCCTTAGCAGTGAGTTCACCACCCTCTTCTAGAGTTGTAAACTCCCAAGGAAAGACAAACCCTGACAGATGATCTGATGCATAGCAAAGATTCTAGGATTCTAGTAGGGAAAGTGCTAGAGGAGTTTACAGGGCTATAGGCATGATGCAATGCACTGGGATTAGAACTCAGACACTTTAAGTATGTCAGGAATATTCCTGGAAAATGTCTCAAGGAATCACTATTTGCAGTGTAATGGTGCCAAATAATCTAAAGGATTATTTTCAGCAGTTTCCCCTGATTGGGGAAACTTCCACAAAAAGCGCACAGAAAAAAAGTTAAAATTTTTAATTTTGACAATTTTGCCTTTTATAGGTCAGCCACGGACCGCATGGCTGCACACCCAGCCTGGCGGCTTGCCCACACGCTGGCAGCACCCACCATGGCTGCCCCCAATCAATGAGGAAACTTTCAAATTGGAAAACCAAAAAATGACATTTTCCCAATGCCCAATTTAGGGGGAACTGCTGCCCAAATTTGGAATCTTCCAAACCAGGAAAGGGTTGAAAAGCTGCACTGCACCAATCTTCATGCATTAACTGCACCTAATGAATTTGGGTGCATATAATCATCCAAAATTTACTCATGCTACTGCCAGCTAGGAATTGGCAATACATTGCCACTAAATCCACCCCAATGCCACCCCAGAAAGGGAATCTCAGACAGCATCAAGTGTTTGGGGTTCCCAATCTAATTTTTTTCATTATTCATGCCACACCAAGGTCACTAGTATATAATAAAGAACATTTTCTTGATGATAGATTGTGCTATCATTATGTGAAATTACCCTCAATCCTATCACATAAAACATTACAAGACTTACATAAAAGAAAATTCTAAGATACTAAGCTTTGTCAGTCCTTCCCCAGGAGATAGAAGATGAATCATCTTATCTTTTCTTCTGTGCTTACAGTCTGTTAAATCAGTCCAGTTTTGTTAAAGGGGATTTTCTGGCTTTCCAAGCTTTCCTACTTGGCCAAATAATCCCTTATTATGGAACTTACTGCTTAACAGACTTGAATCAAACAGTTGATTTAAAATGGGTTACAACTGCTCCAGTTTGTTGATTGAATCTGATTCCCCCCTGTAAGTTGATGTTGATAAATTGACATAATTTAAGGGTCATTATATATTAACTTGTTAATCAGAATGGTCATCAGAAGTTGGTCACTCAAGAGTTCTTTGCAACCTGGACTAGATACTCACTTGACAATGTGGAAGGAATAGAAGCCCAGAATCCAGGTGGTATTGCTTAGTCAATTTTTGATATATATTGAATAATTTTCACTGTTTCAACTCTTAAGAGTTGAGTCCTCCCAAAATTTACTCAATAAAAATCAATTATCCCTTGGTCTAATCTTTATTTAAAATGGATCCTGTAGAAGGCCTTTTGCGCTACATTCCTTATAATTTAATCCTCAGCCAGATTATTATGGGATTATGGGGGCCTGCTGTTGGCACTTTGTCATTGTTGCCGCCAAATTTTAATTCAATGTCTGTCAATCTTGGAGCCATTGCTCCTACTGTCAAAGCTGAAACTCTTGTGCTATCTCAATGTCCTTAATTTTATGCCAAAGACACTCTGATTCTCTCACAGGCCATTTATATAGGGCTTTTTTGGTTGGAGTTAATTATTTTACTTAATCCTAGTATCTCATTTGAAAATTTACAAAATGGTATCTTAAGCTGTGTTGGTGGTTAATCATTAACTCAATGTGGATTTGGTGGGTGATTCCTCACCACATGGAGACAGCTTTTTATTATCCAGCAATTTCTGTCAAACAGTCTGCCTCGGGATTGGGGGCCACCAACACTCCTTCAAACCACACAGGCCTTTCCAAGACCCCACTAAAGAGTACTATTACAAGGAGCCTGTACAATCAAACTCCCCCCAGCCGTACTCTTGGTCATCCCTGGTTTTCCCCCATTTTGCATTGTTCATAGCTGTCTATACCTTGACTTACAGTAGTTTTGCAAGCTATAGCAACAACCAAAAATACTTCAGATTTAAACAAAAGGATTTCAGATTTAAGCAAAATTCAACTTTCAGGTAAAAATATACACTCTGTTAACAGGGTTTATTGGCTTTAATGGGCAAAATGAGTCAACACAGCAACAAAGGGCTCACGCGCAAAGCAAAACTATTCAAAACATAATCCAAAATAGCATTGATTCACAAGCAAAATTGTGTGAGTTGACTTTTGGTGTACATATGTTTACTAAGTGAATTGGTGACAAAATACACCCAAGCAAGGTGAGTCGAAACTCAATCCAAAAACAAAACGCAATAGCAACTCACTATGTAAATAAAATCACTCACTCAGTGTGTGCAATTTTTTTAATCAAGAATGATACCAAGGTATCTAAAATAAGACACAAGATCTGAAAAATAAATTTTAAAAATATTGTGTTGGGCGCTTAATTTAGTGTAAAATCTGGGAAAATGGGTGGAAAATATTTCAGGTATTCTAAAATAGGTGTTGTAAAACCAGAAACAACTAATTAAGAAATAAAAAATCTATAATTTGGATATTGGGTGGGAAAATCTCTAATTAAATATCCATATTCAGATAAAAGCAAAAATTAAAATTAGGGAGTAACTTAATTGAAATTTATTTAATATTTTATTAAATTTTAAAATGGAAGGAACACAGCAACCAGAGTACCAATGCACCTATTGTGCACTGCAGTTGCAGTTGCCCCCGCAGGTCAAAGAACAGAGTTAGTGCAACCCAAGTGCCTACTCAAGGAGGAGACAGGAGAGGAGAGTTCCATAGTCACGCTGCACTGACACAGCTGGTTCAAAGAGCACAATCTGCTAGGGTGCAGAGCATCAAACCTTGGGTCCCCAAGCTGACCCAGAAGCCCACCAAGGTCACCACTATGAAGATAGTTTGAAACAAGGAGGTAGAACTTACTTTGTATGTGTTTGATGTTGTGTACAAGCAAGAGTCAGTCCCATCAGCCATGCTGGAGAAGGTGAAGGCCTGTACTTGATACTATCTATGAGCCCTACGTCAGTGATGGCAATCAGGAGGAGGACAAGGAGCCCCAGTTCTACCAGAACCAATGAGGGACAGTTGGTGCTAAAGAAAGTTGCAGCCTTCTACAACAAGGTACCTATTCCTTCCAAGCCAGTCCTTGAGCAGGATCCCAATTCAACTGCTTCCGCTAAGCCCACCCAGAAGCACATCCCCAACATTAAACACATCATCCTGTTTAAGCTAATGCATGAATTGGGCAATTACAAGGCAGCCTTGGCCCATGTTGGAGTGGATCCCAAGTACACCTCCAAGACCTTCAACAAGTTCATTAACACGGGTCAAGTCCTTGCTGCAGAGAAATCCATGTGTGTTTCCACCATGATCACCAAGGAGCACAAATGGGCAATCCACCAGTGGATCACCTCAGGACTGACATCTTGAACTGGAAAATATACAGGCAATGGTCAAGTCCACTTTTGGGGTTGAGGCCTCAATTTCCTTTTACTACCATCTTCTGAAGGGGATGCACTTTTCCTGGAAAAAGCTCAGGGTATCTCTGTACAATTGCAATAGCCCAACCAATATTAAGACCCAGAAAAACCACACAGAGGCGTACACTGCCCTCAAAGCCAAGGGAACGGTCAAACTTTACTATATTGACAAATTGGAATTTGCCTTGTCTATGCGCAATAGCATATGGCTATGTCCCCAAAGGCTCAAATGACGGGATGGCTTGGCGTGCTGCAGTCTGCGCCACAGCCTACTCAATAGTGGCTCTCCTTGGTCCAAAGAGGGTTGAGCTATACCAAATGATACTTGGATTCTCACAATAGCCAGAACTTACTATCATTCCTCCAATTGACCCAGAAGCACCTGAGGCGCACAAGCCTAGGCTTCACCAACGTAATTGTACTGGACAATGTTGGTCTCCACAAGGTGGCAGACATTCTTGAGGAATTTCCTATCAATTGACACTAGCATCAGAGTGGGCCCCCAGCAATTAGCCACGGCAAATTTGCGCCTTCTCTTCCTCCCTGCTTATTTGCCATTCCTAAATCCCATCAAGGAAGTCTTTGGGTGGCTCAAGCAAGCCGTCAAGCAAGGAACCCCAACTGGGACCAAGGACCTCTTTAATTTGCTGCAGGCCAGGATCCACACCCTCCCAGCCGAGACCATGGCCAAATTCTATGGCCACACTGATTTGTTCATCCCTGCTTGCCTTGCCTTGCCAACCAGCCAATCAATTAAAGGCTTATCTTGTCTGACTTTTTTATATTCTCTAATTTACTATTCAAGATTTATTAATTACCATTTTATATTTAGATGTTTCCAAGCCCGCAATCACATTCAGCAGGACCATCAATGAAGGTTAGTAATTTATTTATTTATAATCATTTTTTATTGTGTCATCTAAGGGTATCCCAAACACTTGATACTGGATTACACAAACGCATTAACATCACTTTTGGCAAATAAATATAAAAATCAAATTAAAAAAGTTAAATGTAACATGTACAAATTAGAAGTAGATTTTATTGACATATATTATTATTCTTTTATTAACACCTTCTCTGGGATATATTTTGCAAATCTTGTTTGCTAAAATAAGAATTAGAAAATTTTATTATAATAAAAATAATATGAATTGTAATGAAATTTATTGGAAGGGAGAATTTATTAAGAGCGCCTGTAGTGAGTTCTTCTGTATGTACCCACCCCCACAATGGAGGTGGCGCACAACCTCCACCGCCACACTGTGGACAGTGGATACACCCTTATTAAAATATCCACAGAGGCTAGTAAAAGGGAGTAGGGTCAGGTGCAAATGGAGGAGCAGCTTCTCTGGCGGGGCTGCAAACCCTTAGATACCAGCCAGGACCAGGGCGTCCTGGATGACGTGATCCACTGAGTCATACCTAGGGGGACCTTCTTCCCATCCAGGGAGAGCCTGGCCTTGTCAATTCCTAGGAGGACCCCTTCAAGATCCTCCACGCTGGCGCCCATTCCAAAGTAGAAGAGATACCCCAGGTAAACCACCAGATGAAGCCTTTGCCCAGCAAAGGCTTCCATAAACTTGCACAATTTACTGAAAACTGCACTGATCTTCTTTCCATGCTTAGACTTTGCAAAGTTCAGCTCCATGGCTGCAGGGACCCCCAATCTTGTTGGCACTCCATGCCAGCCCAAAGGCCACAAGAGGATTTTGGTTTTCTTGAAAGCTGTTGCGTCTGCAACAGCCAATTTTCCCACTGCGCGCCCAAAGTTGTCCAGCAGGTAAGAGACTGTGTGCTCCAAGGGGTAGCAGAAGCAAGCAGCTGCATGGGCCTGGCCCATCTACAGTACATTCTTTAATAGGAGCGTTGCCAGGACATCCCAAACAAGCTCAATATTGCTTACACAGTAAACTCCACTGAGGTTAACCAGGTCCAGGAAGACTAATTGTGCATCCTTGTAGGCAGTAACTGCCCACTTGGATGCCCCCTCAGCATGTGTAAGTTCAACCAATGCCTCCTGCAACATTGGAAAGGACCTGTTGACCCTGTCTTTGAGCTCCTGCAAGAGAGGGGGGACAGATAGAGCTGTTTTGCCATGTGAGTGTCAAAATTTGAATAGAAGGTGGGTGGGACAAAAGGAACCAGGACCTGGCAGAGTTCACCATCAATGTTCTCTAAAAAAAGTAAGTATTTGAAATTGTTATCAAATTTATTTTTTTAGATTACCTTTGCAGGTTTCCTCCTTGCTGGCAGCTTCACCTGGCTTTGCCATTCTTGGAGCAAGTAATTGTTCTGGCAATTCAGTGTCCACAGTTCTTGCGTGCTTTACAGGTTTGAGATGTTCATACATCTCAGGGTTGTTGACCCAGATGGACGGCGCAGAGAGGTCAAAGGACTTGAATTGAAGGCCTTCCACAACGTGCTTCTGGATATTTACAAGCCGTTCAATTGTTGTTTTGGGGGTGTCTGGCATCTTTTCCATGAGTGCCTTGGCAGACACCTTTTCAATTTTGTTCCCTGTAAGGACGGCAGCCCTGACTTTTGCCTTGACCTTGCAGATCAATGTCTTTTATTTTTGCAATTGCAGAGTTGAGATTCTTCAAAAGCTTCTCTAATTCTCTCATTGATTTTTTACTAACCTTTTTATGTGTTTTTATAGCTTTTGCCCCAATAAATTCTG
This sequence comes from Entomophthora muscae, assembly GCA_014839935.2. Lineage (NCBI taxonomy): Eukaryota > Fungi > Entomophthoromycota > Entomophthoromycetes > Entomophthorales > Entomophthoraceae > Entomophthora > Entomophthora muscae. The sequence goes on from QTSX02002953.1 coordinate 259,770, forward strand.
TATTATTTTGATACTATTTCCTCTTTGCTTATTCCTTTTTGTTTTCCCATTTACTACATTATCCCATATTTTTACCCATTGTGTATATGTTTTACAATCATCTCAATATGTGTTGTTTGCTCTGTGTTGGCATTGTTTCCTTAATTACCATATTATTTTTGGTGCTTTGCACAGCCCCTTGTAAAAATATTAACAACAATTTGATGATCAGCTGTCAGAAAATCACAGCCCTTGGTATTTTATCATCAGCCAGATGATATCCTAAGTCTTCTAACATTAGGAAAGTACAGAGAGCCTGTGACTTTGGCGTAACCTTTGGCCAGAATATTTTGTTGTCATCAGAAGTAGCAAGTCTAAAAGGGCCCAAGGCCCAAAGGATTTGGAACAGCTCTTCCTACTTCTAGATATAGGTTTGTAAGTTGTTGTCTCTATATTTTACTATAGGGGTTAATACTGTATGGCAACAGTATGATCTTTTGCTCTCCACTTAATTAGAAATGAACTAGGGAAAGGGTTTGAAATATCAACTCTTTATTAGAAGACTGATATTGAGGCTGGCCTAGCTGCCTACATTTATCTGAGTTAACTCTGGCCCAACCTTGAGTGTGTGCAGTTTGTGACAGAAGCTTGCTTGAAAACTTCCACAGCTCAGTATCCTTTCTGAAGCTGTGCAACTATCCCTCAATCTGAGCAGAGTAGCTGTGAACCTGGACCATGTTCCAGGTGGCTAGCTAGCCTGTGCTACTAGTTGGTGGAGATGATTATTCACTTAATCAGAGCTGCTCTAATACAATAGGCTCACAGCCTTTTATCTTAGAGTGTTTGGCCTGACAGCCCAGTTTATTTTGGGCTCTTCTAGAAGTGTTTCAGATGATGGCCCATATGATGGCCCAGTCTATTTTAGGCTCTTCTGGAAGTGTTTCAGATGATGGCCCTTATGATGGCCCTTGTTCTAGAATGTAATTAGAGTCTAGAATAGTAATTATATATAGGAAGCATGTTTGAGGTGGTTGTTGAGGTGGACTAATTAATAGCACAATATCTGCCTGTTTCACTATTAATTTGAAATAGGGATTTTGCAATTGCCAGGATATGATTTGATCATTTGAATCCATTTATTCCACAAACCTGCAGCCCACATTAATTTGTTGAAACCATTCCTAAGAGTGATTAACTGCTGGCCTGTGTTATTTTGTTGAATCCGTTAATTAGCCAATATCCAGAAATCCTGACATCAGCTAAATTTGAATTTGAAAATTATAGGTTAACTGTTTTTAGATAAAGTTGTTACTGATCCAAATTCAAAACATTAATGATAAACTTTAAGCCAATCAGAAGCCAAGTGATAAAGTGATTGTTGTGACATAAAGGGTCATTCAATAATTCTTTGATGCATGTGCGCTAATTAATATGGTTGGCTGGAGCTTTTGCTATTGTACACTATTGCCGCTGTGGCAAGTTGTTGGTGAACTAGTGCTAACCCAGCAGCTGATTGGGCACTAGTCCACCAACAACTTGCCACAGCGGCAATGGCGTACAATAGCAAAACATCCAGCCAATCATATTAATTAGCGCACATGCATCAAAGAATTATTGAATGACCCTTTATTTCACAACAATCACTTTATCACTTGGCTCCTGATTGGCTTAAAGTTTATCATTAATGTTTTGAATTTAGATCAGTCACAACTTTATCTAAAAACAGTTAACCTATAATTTTCTAATTCAAATTTAGCTGATCACAAATTGTTGTTAATATTTTCACAAGGGGCTGTGTTTGGGTACTAAAAATAACTGTGCTCTGGATCTAGATACATGGCATAGTAAATATATGATTTTATAGAAATAAGCTGAACATAAAAAATAAAACCAACATAAACAAAGAGAAAATGAACAATCAAAATTCAAAAAAAAGATAATATAAATAGAAAATATTTGGCAACTGGGGTTTATCAGGGCAGGAAGAGTAATCCCTAGTAGGCAGAATAGCGCAGGAAGGAAGATGTAGAGGCAGTGCTGGCCTGGGGGGGTCTGGGATTGGGTGGGTGGGTCCGGAGAAGATGGGGGGTGGTGATGGTAGGGGTAGGGGTAGGAGGATTGCACGTGATGGCTGCTATATAATGCTTGTCATATTCCTTGTCTGTCATTGGCTTGATAGGCTGATAGGTGGCAGTAGCACAAGGTGGGTGGCGCTTGTCCTTCTGTGATTGGTTGCCCATGTTCACATGGAAGACAATTTGGGCAAACAAGTCAGCCACCATTTGGCAGCCAAAGAGAAAATTGTGGTCAAGGACCCCAAGATAGAGGTTGTTGAAAGCCTGAGGGTGGTGCTCCCGTAGTTTATCTCCAATGTTAAAGAAGACAACATCAGCCAGTTGGATATCTGCGTGGCCAGCTGGGTACACAGAGGCCTGGTGCCTGCGTTGCTTGATGGCTTCAAGGGCGGTGGAGCTATCCTCTATCTGGTGGCTCAAGAAAACCCAATGCTTTGAATTCAAGCCATCCCAGGAGTTGAGTAATCCACCGAGGATGTGGCTGTACTTGTAGCCATTGGTAAAATCTGTGTTTGTCAAATAGTAGACAAAACCCTTGGCTGAAAAAGCCAGAAATGCACCAATAAACGTCCCCTTCTTGACCTTCTTCCTTCTATTCTTGGCAGAGGCTTTTACTTGGGCGCCAAAATTGTCAAAAGCTATGGATAGCTTATAGTAAGAGATGAAACATGATGCCATCTGATAGACTTGTCAAGCATCAGACCAGGGTTGATTCAATGTCTAGATCATACAGGGAATCCTCACCGCCTCCCATTGGTCGCCAACAAAATTGGTAAGAATCCATATGGAAACCACCTTTCTGTGCATCAAGAGCTGCACCATGCGCTTGGAGACCCATATTTTATGGTGTGCGAGCTGTTTGTGGACCTGGATTAGGGGAAGCTTGGGGTCCCTGCTGGAGGAGGTCAAGCACTATTGAGTATGCCTCATTGATTTGGGACTTGGGGGCCTTCTTTGGCTTCTTGGCTGTCCTGATCAGATTTCCCTTATTCATTAAGTTATTGAATTCCCGCATTATTGTGGCTTGGGTGAATTGCAACTGGGCGGCAATCTGGTCCCATGACAGACCCTGTATGCTTAGTGCCATAATTTCCTGGAGAATTTGGGCAGTGATGATTTGTTGTTTGGGGCGCTGGGCCACAGGAGCTGAAGCCTGATTGGCTGTAGGGGGCAGGTTGGCTAGCGGCAGGAAGTTGTTCCAAATCAAGGTTGCCATCCTGATTGGTTGGTTGACAGGCAGCTTGTGTGGGGGTGGGTACGGGAGCAGGGGCAGAGCTAGACGCTAAGTGACTCTCAAACAAGTCAAAGCCATATGGGTTGGGGGTCAGTAACAGGTCAGCTTCCTTGTTACCTGCCTCAAAGGCTTGGGTATAAACGGGTGCCTCCAAGCCCTGAGCCTCACCTCCATTGAAGCTGGCTTGGCTACTGACACCGTTGAAGATGTTGCTGTTGAAAACCATATTCAACTAAAACCTAGGATAAAATCACTAAAAGTAGAAATTTTAAAATTTTAATAATTTATTTTAATTTTAATATCAAGTCCATATTTGGAAGGTTCTCAAAACCATTCCATACAAATCAGGATCCATGAAAATAAATAAAATGCCTCTTTCCTAAATTGGATAGCTGATGATTGGCTGTTAAACTGTTATTTTTCTATTTTAGGCTTCTCTTACTACACATCTTGTATGAGTTCATTTTATTTTGTGCTTGTGGAATCTTGCTTCTAGATTGCTCAAATTTTGTTTCATTTTAGTCCTTCTGTCAGTGACTCATATGAATCCTGATTGGATTATAATATACTCCAGAACAGCATCCATCCATTTCACTTGTTGTGTCAGTTCGTTTTTGTTTGTGGTTTGAACTACACTGCTTGATGTTTGATATAATTTTGTATAATGGGCTAGTGGAATTTTGTTTTCTGTTTGACAGTTCATTTATTAACTGAAATTTTATAAATTAATTGAATCCTGAATCTCACACAACTTGGATTTTGTTCAAATCTGAAATCATTTTGTTTAAATCTGAGGTATTTTTGGTTGTTGCCATAGCTTTTAAAACTACTGTACTATGTACTTATTTGCTTTCTGGTAATTTTGGATTATTTAATGACCATGAAAAGGTGTTCTGTTGGGTATTGCCGGTATACCTAATCATCACCTTGCTCACTGGGTTCCAAGTGTCAAACTTGAAACAGTACCTTGCTAAAGTACTTCCCCATATATTAGGTATTTAAAAGTATGTCACTCCAACCCAGTTGGTCCCTGAATCTGATCCAGGACACCCAATGGTGACCTTTCAGCAGGAGCACCACAGTTATCCCTAAAATAAAATTGGGTAAATTTATAATAATGCCAGTATTTTTCAAAGAAATTAATGTAAATTTATGCTGGATCCTTTAGCTCCCTTTATAAGATTCCACAAAACTGAAACTCTTGTAAATTTATTTCATTAATGATTTGAAATTTGGCTATTTGGTGATGAAAAGCCTGGAAAATCTTATCTTTTGATTATTTTATGTTGCCCGCAAATTTACAGAATTCAGGAATTATTACAATTGTACATTGGGTCTTACATACTTTAAATCCAGAACCTAAACGTAAAAATGCAGGATTATCAAATCCTTGGTCCAAATTTCAAATCACTTTTTCGGGCAACTCAGCTGAGTGAAAATTAAAATATTTAATAAATTCAATCATTTAATTTGACTTTTTTGATTTATTTAAATTTTCAAATTTCGAACTCCCTTGAGAAGATAACTCAACTAACAAAAGACAAAACACAGCAAACAAATGTGGGATACATGAATCAGAAATTCAGGATTCTAATGTACAACTTGAGATTTTCAGTATGTCAAACAAATCATAGACATCATGTAAAAATTAGACAAATCTGAAATTTTCAGGATTGTCAAACCCAAGAACCAAATTTCAAATCAAAAATGAGGTGAATTTGAAAATATATAATTTATGGGTATCTCAAAAAGGATGCTAAAGGATCTAGAGTAGATTTGTGCTAATTCTTTTAGGAATCATAGGCATTCTCAAAAATCACCCTATACTATTTTAGGGTGGCTAAAATTTAGATTCTTTATAGCAGTAGATTTTAAAAAAACGCTAATAATAAAATAGAATTATATATTACAATCTATCTTATCACATTGTCTTTTCCTTGATGTGTTGATAGTTCATTTGCTGTTGATAATGTGCTTGTGTTTAATTGGATAGTTTCACCTCCAGTTGCCTTGGCAATAGGAAATCAAGTCACCTCCGCAACCACAGCTGGTCTTGGGGAGGTGACTTGATTTCCTATTGCCAAAGCAACTGGAGGTGAAACTATCTAATTAAACACAAGCACATTATCAACAGCAAATGAACTATCAACACATCAAGGAAAAGACAATGTAATAAGATAGATTGTAATATATAATTCTATTTTATAGTTAACGTTTAAAAATCTACTGTAATCAATTATCCTTAATAGCATTCCATTAACACATAGTGTAGTAATCCAGTGATGTTTCACTTTTGAGTTTTTTCCCACCTCTCCTTCTTCCTCAAAAAGAATTTTGTTTGGCCCCTGGATACGCCAGCAACCAAAAAAATTTTAAAAAATTTCAAGAAAGAAGGAGGGTAGCTCATATATCATTATATGGGTTTGTGGTTGCTATATTAGTGATTTAGAGTGCAGAATATTGCATCATTTCCAGTTTAGACAATTTTACATTTCACTTAATTTCATGTCTAAACACGGTTGTTGAGATTGGATTTTTCATTTGATTTTATCAATAGTGGAGCTTCTTGATTTGAGATGATTTGTCCTAGTTTCTTACTGTACACTCAATTTGGATTCCAGTTCCTGCAATTAATATCTGAGTTTACTAGTGGCATTCAAAAGTGATTTGAAATTTGGTTCTTGTAAGATCTCAAGGCCTGGGGCAAAATATTATAAACTAAAGCCTTTAAACCAATAATATTTATATTAGTTAAATATAAAAAGGTAGGTAGAGTTTGCAATAGTAGCTGAATAAAGGCTCCTAAGAGTTTATAAGAGATAAAATAAGGACTAAGGAGGTTTATTAACCCTAAGAAAATAAAGTAAAGCCCAGTTTTAATGACTGATGCTTTAGTTAAAAAGTCAATTTCTAGGTCAGGGAAATGATCACCACTAGCTGGTGGATTGAAACTATCCACAATCAAATTGTGAGTACCACTGTAAAAACTTCCTAACTGCTGAAAAATATATTCAAATGGTATCATGAATCTAAGATGGAAAATGCAAGGTAAATAAAAGAAGACACAAGCCACAAAACCTAACAAGTACCTTTTTTGAGGTGCAAGTCAAACAATCTCAACTTATTGTTAAGACTGGAGAACCAAGCCTTTTTATTAAGCTTGGGAAAGTGAGGTGCAAATTTGGAATGGTGAAGTTAACCTAAGAAGGTCAATGGTACTTTGGTAAAGGAAAGAATCAGGAAATGCACACATGGCTGAGTTTAACTTAAAGAAGTTAAGTTTCCTTCAGGGGCACTGGGAGGAGAAAGATAATTGTGCCAACGCTTAAACATTGTTAAGGTGAGCAAAAGTAAAGGAAAAACCAGGTCCAAAGCTTGAAAAGTGTAATTAAGCATATAGAAAAAGGTAAGGAGTTTTGGAACCAAATTATTAACTTTCTGTGTGTAGGTCCAGGGTTCAAATCCGGTGGCAGAAGGTAAGAGAAGTTCAAAAATGATGCTAACCAAAGTTTAGGTTGTAAATAGGCTTAAAAAAGCCTAATTTTGAACCCAAAAGATAAAAAATGAAGGGAATAAAGAGGGGGTCATAGTGTGATAAAATAGACTGAACTAAGTAATCATGGGTGATCTTGAAACCCATAACCAATTAAGTGTGGATAAAAGAATAGCAGCTACAAGAAAAAGGTGAATCCTGACAGTTATTGGATTTGACAATCCTGCTATTCCAAAAAACATATTAAACTTAATGAAAATGGTTGATGGATTTCAACACTTCAAATCTGTTTCCAGTTAATTCATTTTGTCCATTGGAAATATGCAGTTCAACTTGAACTTAACAAAGTGTCTATGAGTTCCTGCATTTTTAAAAATCCAAATAAAAATGCAAATAATTCAATTTAATTAAAAAAAGGCTATCCCGCAAAAGTGATTTGAAATTTGGACCAATAATTTAACAATCCCACATTTTTACGTTCAGGTTCTGAATTTACAGTACTGTAGATTCAGAACCTAAAGGTAAAATATGGGATTGTCATATTCTTTTGCGTAAACTCACCAACTGATTGGAATATTTTTCACTCTTTTATATAAAAAAGTAAGTTGTTCTGGGATGAAATTTACTCCATTAAGTTGGTGAGTTCATGCAAAAGAATTTGACAATCCTGCATTTTTCCCTTTAGGTTCTGAATACCCAGTGTCAAGATTTTGGGGTCTTGAGGAATTTTGTTTATTAAAGGACATTGTAATTTTGAGTGTTGATAGGAGACTGTATGGCAACAGTCTGTAGCTACCAATTGGGTCTTAGGTGAGGCTACAGCCTGGAGGTATTCCAAGTCTGTAGGAGAAAACACACGGGTATGCAAGTAAACAGCAGCACGTTCTACTTGGATACTTCTGACTACTAGGAATTGGCTAGTAGTGATACAACAAT
>QTSX02002954.1:0-23346 GCA_014839935.2 Entomophthora muscae
CAACTTGTAGTCAATTTAGTACCAGAGAACCCAGTGGTCTGGTGCTAAATTGACCACAAGTTGGCGTGCTAATTTGCAAACAAAGACATGTCAAAATTTCAACAGGCTTATTTCATCAAGTCAAACTGGGTACAATAACTGATGTGTGTCTTGTCTGAGCCAAGCACAAAGACAGTAAAAATGTACACCCATTTCTATTGGCTGGTCTGTAGCACTTGTAGTTTTTAAATTCACTTTATTTTAGCAATACAAAAATATTTAAGTTATAATACAAAAAATAATAGAAATAACAAATATTAAAGCAGCCAAATTTAACTTGTGGCATCATAAAAATCAATCATTCACTGTAGTTAAATGTAAAATATATTGTATCACAATTAAAATACCTAAAAGATAACCCATTATAAATTATAAAATAAAAAATTTTGGGGGAGTTTATTGGGAAAATGGGGGAGTAGATGGGGAAAATTAGGTGGCAAACTGGGTTGAGGGGGGGAATTTGATTGGCTGGGAATTGGGTTCCAAACAACTGGGTTAGTTGGCTGGGGCTGTGGCAGCTGGAGGTCCTATGGGTGCATTTTTGCCTCAATTGGCTTGAAGGAATTAATGGTACATTACATCATACTTGGACTCTGGGAGAACTCTGATTGGCTTATATGCCAGGGATTTGCAAGAGGGCAGCTGGGGGTCCTTCAATGATTGATTGCTATTATGGGCATTCAGGGCCATCTTTGTGAACATGTCAGTGATCTTCTGACAGAGAGAAAGGCACAGTATGGTCATGAGCAGCACCAACTACCTGATTGAAGGTTGTGGGGTTGTGCACTTGAATGGTGTCCCAATGTTGAAGAGCAATGAGTCTCCCAGGTGTAAATTAGCATAGCCAGTAGGGAAAATTGAGATGTTGTGGCCATCTGCTTGGATCTTCTCAGAGGTCACCTCAGCGCACTCCATTTGGTGGCTCAGGAATATTTGGAATTTTGAGTTTCCTGAGCTCCAGGTGGCAAGAAGGTTGGAGATAAATTTTCTGTACCAGTAACCATTGGTATATCTGGCTGTGGTTTGGTAGAAACCAATCTCTTTTGGGGAAACTGCTAGGAATGCACCAATGACAATCCCCTCTGTTTCCTTATCTTTATCCTTGGGGGTGTTTTTTACCCAGAGTGCCATAATAATGGACTTGCAATGACAATTTATAGTATGATATAGAATATGCCATTGTCCAAAATAGAGGACAGGCAGTGGGTGAGGGTGGCACAAATTGCATGGTCATAGGGCAAATCATGATCCATAATCCAACTCATTGGCCAGTCAATTAGTCAGAATCAGAACACTGACTACAAGCCTGTGCATCCAGAGCTATGCAGTGCAACAGGCAATGAATATGCTGTGAAGCCCAAGTAGGCAGTGTACCTCAATTAATCAGAGGTATGGGTCCTGCTGGAGGAATTCAAGCATGATAGGATTGGCATCCTTGATCTGGGATTCAATCTACTTCTTTGCCTTCTTGGCCAGCTTGGAACCACCTCTCTTCAAGATGGCTTGGAATTCACACCTAACAACTGCCTTGGTGAATTTAAGACAGGTGGTAATTTTGGCAAAATTCATGCCACTCTGCTTGAGGCTCACAATCTCCTATATCACCTCATTGGTTATTAGGTATTGTTTTTGGGGCCCACTGGGAACAAATTGGACCAAGATTGGGCAGAGCTTGATTTGATTGGCCCAAATTCTCAAGAAATGGTTGGATTGGATTAGAGGGGACCACAGCTACCCAGTCTCCAAAATTTGGCACAGGCTTGGGTTTGGGCCTGTTCTTGGGGAGCAATATATTGGCTACCAGAAAAGCCACCCATCAATGAGCCTGGTGACTCATACAACTCAGCCTCCTCACAACTTGAGTTGAATTGGGTATAGATAAGGACCATGGCAGTTACGCACCCATTGATCAGCAGCTTGAGCTTGGAGTTGTTCTGGGTACTGCTCCTAAACAATTTCAAAGTTATCATTACTAGTGTAAACCATCTTAAACAAAAAAAGCAGTTAAAATTATATTAAAATCAGAAAAGCAAAGAATTTCTAGAAATTAATTTTATTTAAGTGGGTGCTCCTTTTTGAGATATTCTCTTAGACAAAAAATGGCCAAATTTAGAAGCACATACATTAAAAATAATTTTGTAGTACCCTGAATAGATTTTGGTGAATTCACTCCTGAAATACGTCATTTTCAATTTGAGTCCCAAAAATAATTAATATTTTTAAAAAAATGAGTTGTTTTGTGTTTTAACCTACCACTTTTGTGACTGAACCTCATGCATTATCTGTTTGTATCATTTTTGCCACACACTCATAATCAAATTTGATGTAGATTGCTTCAGGATGTGACTGGTTTGTGTTCACTTTAATATGGGTTCCATTTGTTTGCTGTCTCATTTTCAGTATTTGTTATTTGACTTTAATTACATTGTGTGATTGACTATTTTTTTCTGGCCCTAGATAAATGGAATTTTTATTGAGTAAATTCACCTTCAACTGGTTCCATTTAAGTTTTTTATGTGAGAGAACCTATGTGTTTTAAACTGACTAATATTTGGTTATCTCAACAGGTTTGAAAACTACTGTACTCCATAGTCCCTATTTTTGGGACTTGATCATTGCTATCAGTTTTTTCTTGAATATTATCAAAAATATGACTCATCCTGTGATAGGCCATGTCTCTTAATCCAACAGCTCTACCTGTAGTTGTGACTGCTAACCTATCCTAAAACAGCTGTCATCCTGACACTTTGCCAATGTTTCTCATAATTCACATATTTTAAAAGGCATATCCTGATTCCAGATGCCATCATTATCACAAAGATTGAAACCTACTCTCTTATTATTAACAAAAGCAAGAAGATAAAAATATTAAAATGATCTTTTTAAAAGTAAATCTAAGAGCAGAATGTGTCACTAATAAAGGTGCTAGCAACTTGGGAGGCCCAGAGCTTTACAATAGAAAAAATTCACCTGGTTGATATGACTAAGGAAGAAAGAACAATGCAAAAGAAGAGGTTATAAGCATACTAAGGCTGTAGGTGAGGGACAGACATTGTAATTGAAATCATTAAAATAACATTGAGTTTGACAAGAGAAAACATGGCCTCCAAAATTTTATAATTAGAAATTACACATAAATAGTTTTAAAAGCTATGGCAACAACCAAAAATACCTCAGATTTAAACAAAATGCTTTCATATTTGAACAAAATCTAAGTCACACAAAGATTCAAATAATTTAAATATTTTTGGTTAACAAATGAACTGTCAAACAATAAACAAAATTTCACTAGCCCATTATACAAAATTATAGCAAATATCAAGCAGCGTTGTTTAAACCACAAACAAAATGAACTGACACAGCAAGTGAAATGGATGGATGCTGTTCTAGAGTATATTATAATCCAATCAGGATTCATATGAGACACCAACAGAAGGACTAAAATGAAACAAAATTTGAGCAATCTATAAGTGAGATTCCACAAGCACAAAACAAAATGAAGTCACACAATATGTGTAGTATGAGCAGACTAAAATAGAAAAAACAATAGCTTTACAGCCAATCAATAGCTATCCAATTTAGGAACAGAGGCATTTTATTCATTTTCATGGATTCTTATTTGTGTATAATGGTTTTAAAAACCTTCCAAATATGGAATGGTGATTACAATAAAAATAAATCATAAAATTTTAAACTTCTACTTTTAGTGATTTTATCCTAGGTTTTATTGTACAATGGTTTTTAACAGCAATATCTTTGACAGAGCCAGCAGCCAAGCCAACAGCAGCCAAGCCAGCTTCAATGGAGCAAGACTCAGAACATGGAGGCACTTGTTTCCACCCAAGCCTTTGAGACGGGTAACAAGAAAGCTGACCTGTACTTGACCCCCAACCCTATGGCTTTGACTTGTTTGAGAGTCATATAGCGCCCAGCTCTGCCCCTGTTCCTTTACCCACCCCTGCACAAGCTGCCCACCATCCAACCAATCAAAATGACAACCTTAATCTGGAACAACTTCCTGCCACCAGCCAACCTGCCCCCCCTCAGCCAATCAGGCTTCAGCTCCCACGGCCCAGCGCCCCAAGCAGACAAATCATCACCACCCAAATTCCACAGGAAATTATGGCTCTCAATCTGTGTGAACTGTCCTGGGACCAAATTGCCATCCAATTGCAATTTACCCAAGCTACTGCCATGTGGGAGTTCAACAACTTAATTAACAAGGGGAACCTGATTGGGACAGCCAAGAAGCCAAAAAAGAAGGTCAACTCCCAGATCACCAAGGCGTACCCAACAATGCTCAATCTCCTAAAGAATGACCCCAAGCTTCCCCTGACCCAGGTCTGGAAACAGCTTGTACACCATGGCATTTGGGTTTCTGAGCATGGTGCAGCTCTGGATGTATGGAAAAGTGGTGTCAGTCTGTGTGTTAACCAATGTTGCCAGCAACCAATGGGATGGTAGCAAGGATTCCCTGTATGATCCCACCATTGAGTCCAACCTAATCCAATGCCTGACAAGTTTGTCTGATGACATCATGTTCATTGCCTACTACAAATTGTCCATTGCATTTGACAAGTTTGGTGAGCAAGGAAAAGCTTCCACCTAAAAAGGAAAGAAGAAGGTCAAGAAGGGGATGTTTATTGGTGCGTTTCTGGCTGTTTCAGCCAAGGGTTTTGTCTAATATTGTACAAACCTAGATTTAATGATGGCTAAAAGTACAGCCACATCCTTAGTGAATTGCTTGACTCCTTAGATAGCTCAAATTCCACTCACTGAGGTTTCTTGAGCCATCAGATGGAGAGTAGATTCATTACCCTTGAGGCCATCCAAGGATTTGGGCACCAGGCCTCCATGTACCCAGCCAGTCACACTGACATCCATCTGGATGATGTTGTGTTCTTTGACATTAGAGATACAGTTTGGGAGTGCTGCCCACAGGATTTAATGATTTTTATCTTGGGGTCCTAGACCATGATTCTCTTTTTGGTTGCCAAATGAAGGCTGACTTGTTTGTGCAGATGGGTTTCCATGTAAATATGGGCAACCAATCACAGAAAGATAAGCACCTCCCACCCTGTGCCACATCCATCTATCAGCCAATCCAGCCAATGACAGACAAGAAATATCATCAGCAGTGTATAGCAACTCATCACGTGCAATCCTCCTGCCTCTACCCCCGCCACAACCATCCTCACCTTCAAGCCCCACCCACCCAATCCCAGACCTCACAGGCCAGCACTAAATTTACACCTTCCTTCCCACATTATTCTGCCTGCTAGGCATCACTATTCTCTGCCCCCAATAAACTCCCTGTTGCCAAACATTTTCTATTTATATTATATTTATCCTGAATTTCAATTGTTCATTTTCTCTTTGTTTATAGTTTGTTTTATTCTTTATGTTCAACTTATTTCTATATGATGCAACATCTTCAATTACTCCCTCTTGGGGAATTAACGCCCTGAGAAGATCACCAAATGACTCACCAACCAACCAGTAAGTTGGTGGTACTACTATCAGTTGAGCATCTATTACAGGGATTAAACAATCCAGATCCTAAACAGAACACAACTTGAATAAGCCTTGTGACTCAAGAGAAACATTACTCAGATTTGCCCCATGACCTCCATGACGTACATGAACAGTATGTGGCTTTCCATGATATTATATATTATCCTATATTCATATCCAATAAATCACCATTCTCTTCTTAATTTTCCTCTGTATCTTGTTTATTATACTTCCCAGAAGTATACTGTCAAAACAGCAGGCTTGACCCGCCAGCAAGGTTCCAAGTAAGCAGGTTTGTGACACGCAATCCAATTATCCAGTCACTCAAAGCCAGACTAGGAAGTTGACTCAAATTTCCAAATTCAACAACATGAACAAATGATGATCCTCTACAGTGGATACCTTTTTTTGGTGCTTAATTTATTATTAGGATCAAGCCACCCCTTTCACCATCCCACCGTGTGATCAACACTATCATGTTCATGTTATCCATGATTTACAATGACTATATAATACCTATCTCTCAATAAAAATGTTATCTAGTTTCCAAATATTTTCCATTTGTAACTCTTTTAAAACAGCACAGTTACAACAATACACACAACAGTGGTAGCACAGGTAGGTTATCCATACCTACTCAACTCAAAGGAAAAATTCCTCCACAGAAAAAGATCCAAACAATGGCACTCCCTACCAGCTGGAGAGACTATAAAGAAAAACAAGACATACCTGCAGGCCTTGTCATCTATTACAATGTCCTTGTGCCCATCAAACATTACAACACTCTCAAAGCCTGCAGACTACTACCGGCAGCCCCAATCATGAGAGAGCCACAACAGCCTGAAATATCTAACATTGTATTCCAACGCCTACGTTCAGCAGAGATTGGGACCTTTGCAGGGTTACACTGGGAAAATGCCAACCTCTGGATCAACAGCACAATAATCAAGTTCAATCAATTAGGCTATCCCCATAGACTCTGGGCCAGAAAAGTCTCCCTCTGTGTCACAGGAGCCGCCTCTCATTTTTTAAGTGAATAGCTCAACCAACATCCTGACCAAAATGAAAATTGGAACATGTTCAAAGCTACCTTCCTTAAAAAGTTTTCCAAGAAGGATTCTGATGTGTTGATCATGACAGAACTTTGAACCTTCAAAATGACAGGAACAATTGAGGACTATATTGCAGTGTATTAAGGCTTACACAACCAAGCCCCCAGTACCATCAACTTTGACAAGTCAGGGCCTTGGTTGGACTTCTACAACAGCCTCCCCACACATATTTAATGTCAGTTTGACATGACCTGCTGCAAGAACAACAAAGATGTATTCTTGGAAGGAAAACATGCAGCTCAAAAATCTGATAATCTACATATAACAAACAAGCAAAAGGAAAGACCCACCACAAAGAAGGACCCTTGCCCCAATAAGCAGAACAACCAAGCCAACAACTCCCATCCCTGAAACAGGAACCATACAGCACAGGCTAATCAAGCAAGCAATGAAAACGCCAACAAGGAGGGAAAAGCTCAGGAGAGTGCTTAGGCAAGCTGCCCTCCCCAACTCACAAGACTTGTACAGGGACTAGGATGTGGATTCAATTACCATGATCCAAGTACGCTCCAGCAATCCTCTACTGTTTGCCACCCAAAATGGAAATAAACTCCTCACTTATCCTTTCTGCTTTCACAGATATCAGGGCACAGCAATATTTGACACTGTAGCAGATTAATCCCTTGTTGACAAGAAATTTGTCAACCTCATGAAACTATCAACAGTCCAAAGCAAAATCAAGATAGTTATCATGGCAGACAACAGGAGCACACCAGTCAACATAGAAGCAAAACCTTTCTGTGCCCAAATTGGAGACGTGCAAGTCATGCCCAGTGGCCCTATCATACCAATCCCCAAATATGATAGTATACTTGGCCTGGATTGGATGAGAAATACCAAACCTAATACTGACTTGGATAGCTCTACCCTCACCATACAACAAGGCAAGGTGCATCACCATGTCTACCCAACTCATCTTGACATGCTTATGAGAGAAAACGTGTTTGTGAAAATCATGGAAACAGAAGAGGAAACTGACCCCAGCAAAATCAATTGGAACACCTGCACTTATGAGATTATACATTTTAAGAATACAGAGGCCATACGTGAAAATGACTACATCCAAGATCAGCTTTTCAGTGAGTTCCCTTCAGTCTTCTAAGAAACCCAACCAGGGTTACCACCCAACCATGGCATACAACACAAAATTGATCTCAGGGGGAGTGTCCCAAAATCTTGGCCCATCTACCACCTTACACCCCAATAAGACAACTCTCTGAAAGCCTATTTGGACAAAGCGCTTGAGAAGGGCCTCATTAGACCCTTGAAATTGCCTTTTGGCGCTTCTGTCTTCTTTGTGGAAAAAAAAGATGGAGGACTCCGCCTATTCACAGACTACAGGGCACTCAACAAGGTCACAATTAAGAAAAGGTATCCCCTACCCCTGATTGATGCCCTTTTTGATGCCCTGGGGGGTCCCAAATTCTCACAAAATCAATTTGACAGCAGGCTACCATCAAATTTGCATAAAGCCTTAAGATATTCCAAATACTGCATTTAGAATCAAATACAGATTCTTTGAGTGTGTTGACCTCAATTTTAACATGAAAAATGCACCTAGAATCTTTGTGACCTTCATGAATAAAGTTTTCAAAGAACACATTAGAAAACAAGCAATTATCTATCTGAACAACATCATTATTTACAGTACCAACCTGAAACAACTCTGGGAAGATGTCTGCCTGGTCCTCCACACCCTCAAAGAAAATCAATTGATCACCAAACCATCAAAGTGTGAATTCTTCTTGGAAGAACTTCCATTCCTCAGTCACATCATCAGCAAGGAAAGAATCAAACAAGGCCCAGAAAAGATATGTGTTATAACCAAAATGCCAGCCCCCAGAAACAAAAGCAGACTCTGTACCTTCCTAGGCATGATAGCCTACGTTAGAAGATTCATTCCTAACAGGGGTGCTCTGACGGCCCCCTGTCAGCTATTACAGGCAAAACAACCAAATTTGTATGGAAACCCCTACAAGACCAACATTTCTGCCAGATAAAAGAACAAATGATTACGCCCCTATCCTTCAATACCCAAACCATGAAGGGATATCCAAGTTGGAAACCAATGTGTCTGACTGCACCATAGGAGGAGTACTCTTTATTAAGACAGCAGAAAAGGACTTCCTCCCTGTGGCAAATAAGTCAAGAAATCTTCCTACAGTGAACAAAGGTTCCCCCATACACAATAAAGACCTAGTAGCAATTGTACACTGCCTCATAAAATGGCAATGTTATCTAGAAGGAGCCCAAACATTTAAAGCCATCACCAATCACAAATCATTAATATTCTTTAAGACACAACAGCACTTGTCAAGAAGGCAAGCCAAGTGGATGAGTCTCATACAAAGATACCTCATGAAAATCAAATACAAGCCAGGCAAGGAAATGCTTATTGTAGACGCCCTTTCAAGGCTATACAGTAAACACGTCCTATGCGCTGATGAGGGCCCTGACTAGCCCATGCTCAACATGGGGAATCTCCAAGAAGGGTTCTCACCTGGCACCCCAATGGACATCTAAGAGAAGGTCCTTAAGAACAAACATCTGTTCACAAACTTATATGGATCTCTGCACCAAACACTTCCAAATGGTGACACCATACCTTACGTTCCATCAACGCAAAAGATTGGCACAATCCTCCAATACCACAGAGACCTGGGACACACCTGTAGCAGAAACTTGCACAAATATCTCAATACACGCTACTGGTGGCCCAATATGCTAGATGATATCAGAGAGATACTGAAGCAATGCAAAGTCTGTGAGAAGTACGCCCAAAAAAGGCACCACTCAAGTCAGTAGTACCTGTATCCATCACACAACTCTTCAAGGTATGGTCATTGTATATTGTGGGACCAACGCCTGGTGAGAACAAGGGGGAAAAAGTACATCCTAACAGCTATCAACTAAGCAACCAGGTGGCCTGTGTCACAAGCCACAAAAACACAAAGGCAATTATGTGAGGCAATTTATTGGGAAAGAAATCATAGCCAATTTTGGGAAACCTGACCTTCTGATCACAGACAGATTCACCAAAATTAAGGCCATTGACACCAATATTTACCTTGCCAAAAAAGGAATAAAACACATCACAGCCAGGTTTTATCACCCTAAAGAAAATTGACAGGTAGAACAACTAAACAGCTTGCTTGTAGAAGCCCTCAGTAAGTTGTCTACTAACAATCCAAAAGCCTGAGTTGACATGCCGCCAACAGCACTCATGGTCTGTAGAACACAGGTCAACTGTAATACAGGCAAAAGCCCATTTGAGCTTGTCTATGGGCAAAAGCCTGCCTTGTTAGTATAGTTGCAGGATCACAATTACCTCTGCCTAAAAAGGTGCCACATGACAGTAATACCAACGTACAACGTGCCAGAAGAGTCCAGGAAGACATGAAACAAAAAAGAGTTTGGAAAGAAGCAATCCTACTACATTAGGAAAGATTCCAAGTTAGGGACAAAATCTGGGTTGTCAACCACAATCTGCGCAAGTTGGAACCAGGATTACACAGACCAGGCATTGTCATGGAAGTCATGCCCAACAATATCTACCTCATCAAAGGGATTAGAGCTCAAACCAAACTAAAATGTATGCATTGTGATCAACTTTGTTTGTGTAAGGCAAGGACAGCTCAACAAAATTCAAGGCTCCCTGTTCCCAACGCCAAGCTGGATCAGTATCAAGCCTGCATCCCTGACAAGCTAAAGAGAATTCCCAAGGCTCTGCCTTCCAGCACCCCAGGGGGAGATGCCACAACATCTTTGATTACTCCCTCTCAGGGAATTAACATCCCAAGTAGATCACCAAATGACTTACCAAATGGCTCACTAACTGACCATTAAATCAGTGGCACTACTATCAGTTGACCATCTTTTACAGGGCTCAAATAATCCAGATCCTAAATGGAACACAACTTGAATAAGCCTTGTGACTTCTGAGGAGCATTGCTCAGATAAGCCCCATGACCTTCATGATGTACATGGACAGTATGTGGCTTTCTATGATATTATATATCTTCCTATATTCATATCCAATAAAGTATCATTCTCTTCTTAATTTTCCCCTTTATCTTTTTTTTATACTTCCCAGAAGTATACACACAACATATAAATCTGTATATTTACTATGCCATGTATCTAGATCCAGAACACAGTTATTTTTAGCACCTAAACACACTCCTTGTGAAAATATTAACAACAATTTGGAGATCAGCTTAATTTAAATTTGAAAATTATAAGTTTATTGTGTTAAGATAAAGTTTTTTCTAATCTAAAATTAAAAACTTTAATGTTAAACTTTAAACCAATCAGGAGCCAAGTGAGAAAGTGATTGTTGTGACTTAAAGAGTCATTCAATAATTCTTTGGTGAATGTGTGCTATTTAATCTGATTGGCTGGAGGTTTTGCCATTGAGCACCATTTTTTCTGTGGCAAGTTGTTGATGTACTAGTGTTGACCCAGCAGCTGATTGGGCATTAGTCCACTAACAACTTGCCACAGCAGCAATGGCACACAATGGTAAACCCTACATCCAATCAGATTAATTAACACACATGTACCAAAAAATTATTGAATGACTCTTTATGTCACAACAATCAATTTATCACTTGGCTCCTAATTGGATTAAAGTTTATTATTAAGGTTTTGAATTTGGATCAGCAACAACTTTATCTAAACACATTAAACTATTTTTTTCTAATTTAAATTTACCTGATCTCCAAATTGTTGTTAGTATTTTCACAAGGGGCTGTGTTTGGGTGCTAAGAATAATATGGCAATTAAGGAAACAATGCTGACACAAAGAAAACAACACATTTTGAGATAAGTGTAAAACATATATACAATGGGTAAAATGATGAGATATTATAGTAAATGGGAAAATAAATAGAGATAAACAAAGAGGCAATAGTATCAGAATAACATGGATTTTATTGGGGTGAAAGCTATAAAAATATATGGAAAGGTTAGTAAAAAAATCAATGAGAGAACTTGAAAAGCTACTAAAAGACCTCAACTCAGCAATTGCTGAAATCAAGGAAATTGACATCAAGGTCAAAGAAAAAGTAAAGTCTGCCGCCCTCAAAGAAAAGAAAATTGACAAGGTGTTGGCCAGGGCGCTTATGGCCAAAATACTTGAAATCCATGGGAAAACCATTGAACCACTTCTTAACATCCAGAAGACAGTTGTGAGGGGCTTACAATTCAAATCTTGTGCCCTTTCTGTGCTTTCTTTCTGGATCAATGACCCTGAGATGTATGAGCATCTTAAACTAACAAAGAGGGCCCACAAGGAGGACACTGAGATTCCTGTGCAGCAGGTTGCACCAAAGATGGTCAAACCAGCAGAGGCTGTTAACAGGAAAATCATGGAAGAAGGCAATCTAAAAAATAAAATTTATAAATTCTTTCCTTTTTTTAGAAAATATAGACAGCAAAATATGCCAGGTCCTGGCCCCCTTTGTCCCTGCCATCTTTTATGCCAATTATATGGCCAAGCAGCTGTTTCTGTCCCCCCTGTCTTATGGGAGCTCAAAGACAGAATTTTCTGGTCCTTTCCCATGTTGCAAGAGGATTTAGCTGATCTGACATATGGGAAAGGGGCATCTAAGTGGGCATTTTTTGCCTACAAAGATGGCCAATTGGTCAGCCTGGACCCAGTATCTCTCAGTGGAGTTTACTGTGTAAACTCCATTGAACTTGTTTAAGACGTCCTGGCAACACTCCCATTAAAGAACATACCAGAGATGGGCCAGGACCATGCAGCTGCTTGCTTCTGCTTCCTGGTGAAGCACACCCTATCTTACCTTCTGGACAACTTTGGGCTTGCAGTGAAATTGGCTGTTGCAGACACAACAGCCACAAAGAAGACTAAAATCCTCCTGGTGGACTTTGGGCTGGCCTGGAGTGCAGATGAGACAGAGCTCTCCTTGGCAATGGATCTTATCTTTGGCAAGACCAAACATGAGAAGAAGATTGGTTCTGTGTACAACAAACTGTGCAATCTTACTGAAGACTTTGCTGGGCAAAGGCTTCACCCGTGGTTTACCTGGGATATATTTTCTTCTTTGGGATGACTGCCAACGTAGAGGAACTGAACAGGGTCCTTCTTGGGATCAATGAGGCCTGGCTCTCATTGGACAGAAAGAAAGTCCCCCTGGAAACACAAATTGGTTGACCACATGATTCAGGACACCCTGGTCCTGGCTGGTACCTACAGGTTTGCAGCCCTGCTCAAAAAGCTGCTCCTGAACTCCCATCTCACTGTACTTCCTTTCACCAGCCGCTGCAAATATTTTAATCAGGTTGTATCCACTGTCTACAGTGTGATGATAGAGGTTGTGTGCCACCTCCATTGCCAGGTGGGTACATACAAAAAACCCATATAGATGCCCACAATATAAATTGCTTTCCTCAATATAATTATACACTTTTAAATTTTGCTTTTTCTAAATAATTAATTTTTCTAACTCTTATTTTAGCAAACAATTTTTGCAAAAAAAATCCCAGAGAAGTTCTTCATAAAAGCATATTAATTATATCAATAAATTTCACTTCTAACTTGAGCACTTTATATTTATTTTTTTAATATAATTTTTATATTTATTTAGCAAAAGTAATATAAATATATATGGTTATCTAAGATAAAGTGTTTGGGATAGCCAGCAGAGGTCATAATAAAATAATTTAATATAAAATAAAAAATTAAAAACCTTCATTGATGGTCCCACTGAATGTGATTGTGGGCTTAAAATCTTTTAAATATAAAATGATAATTAATAAATCTTAAATAGTGTCATGCTTTTTGCATTGCAGCGCCACAATTATTTGAGATTATAGGGCACATGTCATGAATGACATTTTAATACTTGTATTAAAACCTGGGAATCAAACCCTGGGCCTCAAGAAAAGTCTTATGTTAACCAGGGTAGACAGGACCTGCCATACTTTCAGTTGGGTCAACTCCTGGCTCTTCATAGATGCCTTGCCCCAACTAGGAGGAACAAGAACCTGCCAGTCTGCCAAGTGTCAAGACCAGAAGTTCAATATCAACATTGGAAATCCTGGAATCAAACCCCAACCCTCCAAAAGCTAATTGAGTCACCCAGGATAAACAGAACCCACTAACTAACTGAGTTGCAAACCTGAGTTATTGAGTTACTACAAGATCTGCCAGTTTCCTAAGGACAATTCCCCAAATGATCACCAGGTTGCTGCTAACATTGTGCCACCAAATATCCAGACCTATGCAGAAGTTTTAGCTTGCCTAAAGGAGATTAAAACAAAGCCTACTGCCAGCCCTGCCAATGACCACCAGCGGCTGCCAGTCCCCCATCCGGAATGGGTAATACAATTTGACTGCTCAAGTGATGTGGTGAACAGTAGCAGCAGAACAAATCATTGCCACTTCTGTTCACCAGAGCAAGCACATCCAGAATCTGCCGCCCTCAAGATTCTAAGCCAAGGTCAATGCCCTGCCAGTGCATTGTCTGTGAACCTATACCCTGCAAAAAACAAAAAAGCAAAATCACATGGTATAAAAACTCTGGTGGTATGGGGATGACCATATTGTCATATTTGATAATAGAGTTTTATAAAATTTTGGTTTGAATAAATTCTACCTCATCTAGTCTTAGTGATCTTTCATCTCAACTCTGGCCAAGTAGACAATCAGGCAACTGCCACCTCCAGAGACTGACCTGATGACCCACATCAGGCACTATACTGTCCCCAGAAGCCCACTTTGACCTGTGCATTTTACCAAATACCTTCCCAACCCCACCTACTTGGAGTATAACTTGAAGACTATCCTCATTGCTGACCCCTTGGCAAGAACTAGAAGACTGAATATATAGGACGCAAAGGAAAGAGGATTAAGGTGCTGCCCTTATTGTTCAAAGACAAATACAATTATCTACCAGCATACTTTGCCCCCATAACTCTGCCCTTAACCCCACAACCCAACCGCCTAACGGATCCCCCCACTGTTGCCAAGACCACTTCCTCTCAAGTGCTTAGAGTACTCTACATTACTTTAACAGTATGATAGACACTATGGTGCCCAACTCAGGGCCCTGGTCTTTGCTTGGGCAATATGTATCCTATATTATCAAGTTAGCACCCATCCTATGGTGGGTGTTACCCACTGGCCTACCAGTACCCTTTCTGGAGTCACCTAATGCCTCTTCCTATGCCTGACTTCCTGAAATAACAGGGCATTTGCTTGAATAAAGTCACATATGAGGGTATGAGTAGTATTGTACCAGAGGAGCCAGGATCAAATAGAAACATATATATTTTCCAGAAATGGCTTCTGATCACACAGAAGCACTTAAAGATTAGGACAAAGGTCAACCAGATTAAAGATAGATCAATGATGGGTCAAAGATTATTTTTATTTTAATTGGTTAATTCTTACTATACCTTTTTCAAGGTTAATCCCTGGGCTGCTAGCAATGTCTTCTAGGACATTCTAACACGCCCCTGATTTGGGTAATTATTAATCTAGGTTTTGCACTTGTTGGACGTCAACCAATAGAATATCTTCATCTTCACCCAGCACAAGTGATCTTTGCTGGAATGGAATAATATAGTTACTTCAGGATCACTTCCTACCTTCCTGAAATACTTCAAGCCTAATACTTAGTAATATGATTAATATAGGAATTTGAGATTATGGGGAATTGAACCAAGCACCTTGGCGCTTGATGAAAAAGTAAGGTGGTGCCTGCAATTATTTTCAGTTGGTGCTTAATGTAATATTAATTTGGTGCTTTGGCGCCTAATCTAACTGCTAGGTGGTGTCTGTACCCTTTCCAAAGTAGTGTGACAGAAAATCATGTATCATTATGCGCTGTGGCAATGCTTATCTTTGGCTGATTTAAGGTTCAGGTCAGCAGACTACTTGTGACAATCCACATGGAAGCAGTTTTACAGGCAAGGATTTATTTGGCTTCAAATAAAGATGCAATGCTGAGAATTGATAATTTGTTGTACTTTTAAGACAGGTATAGTCCTAGTAGGGAACATTGGCTACTAGGGGAGGTAAGGCCTACCTATTAGGTAACAAGGGAGTACTAGAGGCAAGTGATGAACCAGCCCAGCAGTGAAATTGGCTGCTGTGAGCTGGTTAGTTGTTCTCACCCATCAGGGAATGATGGCTGCTGGGGGTGGGGAGTGGACCACCCTGATGGGTATTACAGGCTACTAGAGCTGGTTGTTGATGTGACCCTGGTGGGTAACGCGGGCTGCCAGGGAAGGGAGGAGCTAAGATAGCTCTATGTGCCCTTGTGCGCTTACAGGAGGTCTTTTAGCATGCACCCTACCTAATGGACTGGTAGGGTGACATTGTCTGTGGTTCCATGGGAGCTTTAAGAAGGTCTCAAAGTGATCATTGGAGGGCATGGGTATGCTCAGGGGTGTCACCAGGGTGGTTGCTTGGGGAAGCAGCTGCAGAACTTGTTGTGATCAGGCCTCTGGGAAGTAAAGCTGATTATTTTGCAACTGAAATCTCAGACTTATCATCTGGGTGAGTAAAGACAACTGCATATACATGAGTATTGTCTGTGGTTGAATGGCCTAAGTGAAGGACACTTTCAAGGGCCCAGTCAAACGCCAGTAGCCGTGTAGACTTATTGCCTGAGTCTGAGATATTGGTAATGGGGACTGGCAATGAAGCCACAGCAGTTCATAGTGTAAGATCAAAAGATAAGACTAATTGAGGGACTGGGAAATCATTGTGAGGATTGGAACCTAGGTAGTTCATTGTGAGGATTGGAACTAAGATGGTTCATTGTGAGGATTAGAACCTAGGTGGTTCATTGTGAGGATTGAAACATAGGTGGTTCATGGTGAGGACTGGACTGAGTGCTGACTGGAAAGGACTGATTGCTGACTGGGAAGAACTGGGAAGGACTGGTTGCTAGACTTAGAAGGACCAGAAGATCATGGTGGAGGACTAGCTGAATGTCCGGAAGATCATGGTGAAAAACTAGCTGAAGGGACAGAATATTATGGTTCAGGACTGGCTAAGGAACTAAAAAATGGTTCAGAAGGACTAGCCGAAAGAAATACAGGAGCTAGGATGCTTTTTTTGGGCTTTTAGAAGAGAAAATGATCAGAAAGAAGCAGTTAAAGAATTAATTAATACTGCCTAGAGATATGATACAAAGATGAAATTAATTATCATATGAACTAAAAAGCAAAAGAAGGAGAAATCATTTACAGAAATTAAAATGTAAATTATTAAGAGCTGATTGAGTAGAAAGGAGATAGACAGAGATAAGAAGCAGGAAGGAGAAACTGTGAAAACAAATGTTAGAATTTTGCCAAAATGATTGGAAAAGGCAAAAGGCGGGCAACAGGCAAGTTCAAAGTCATGAAATTCTGAAAAAAATACAGAAAATCTTGAAGAAACGTTGAATAATCAAGGGTTTGAAATTCTCTTAAGTAAAACATAGGCAAAGCACTCAAGTTTTGCCGGAGAAATGTGACAGGAATTATGGCAAAACTGTTCAAAACATGGAGTAGTTGTTTATCCAGAGAGAGCCAGTGCCGTGTTTGAACCATGGTCAAGAGCTAGTCATTTGGATGAACTTTCTGACAAAAACGTTGAATCTGAGTGTTTATTTGGCTGCAGGTCAAAGCCTGTTTGATCAGTGCTTTGAGGGCTTTAACTGAAGAGTTAAAGCCTAAAAAATAAGGAAAAGAAGCAGAAAACTCAGGGTTTTCATTGGATGAAGTAAGAGATAAAGTTAAATATATTTTAAAGAAAGGAAAACTGGATAGTTTAAGCTTTAGAAAACAAGAGTTCTGAGAGAGAATCAGGACTGGAACAAGGAGCTATAAAAGGGAAAGCTATCTGAGGCTTTTCAGGGACTGATACAAGTGGATTACAAAGACTACTAAGACTACAGAAGGAGCTGAAGACCAAGCTAAAGGTGCAGAAGCCTAAGATACATCAGCCAGGGCTAAGAATAAAGGAGCTGGATTTGTAGATAAAAATTTAGCTCTGGAGTAGAGTGCAGGAGCCCAAGACCAAGGAAAAGGAGTTCAAGATATTGTCAGAGGACTCCAAGTATTGGCAAATCCATATTGTTTCCTATATCCAGGCAATATATCAGAAGGTTTCTAAGGGAATCTTTTTTCTGAAAGTGAATAAAGACCTATTTTGACCCCTGCCTAAATTTTCCAGTGATCAAAATACAAGCCTTATTAGTGAGCTACCCCATATTTTTTACCCTAGTCAATAGGAAGAAGATACCTATTGTCAAAGTTGTAGAAGATTTGCCACCATTAAGACTTCCCAGGAGGAGTGAGAGAGGTTGACTAGACACCTTGAAATGACAGATAGGGGACAGAATTTTCATTGGGAATAAGTTTACTAGGTTGCTGAAAGACTGGTAAAGGCCCACAAAAGGTTTAGAACCAGCTGAAGTACAAGTGCATGGTGGGGATGCCTGCCTAGTAATAGAAAAAGTATTGTAAGAGTTT
Source organism: Entomophthora muscae (assembly GCA_014839935.2). Lineage (NCBI taxonomy): Eukaryota > Fungi > Entomophthoromycota > Entomophthoromycetes > Entomophthorales > Entomophthoraceae > Entomophthora > Entomophthora muscae. The sequence continues at coordinate 18,159 of QTSX02002954.1, forward strand.
GCTTAATGCAGGCTCAGTATAAAATTCTAGCTAGCCAACACCCTCTACTAGAAAATGACAACGCCTCCAAGCCAGTCCCTGGATATGACTCAGGACACATTTTGGGGACTGGTGACCAGGAACCCCACACTAATGCTTATCTAATATGCATATGATTTTTACTGCCAATTTGTGTTATTTGGAAGAAGTAATTCATATCCACAAGCTCTGTCATAATTAGCACCATTGATTTTTATACTGATAATTTATGGGTTTGGTTGCAGAAACCCCAATCTGTGAGCTCTGTCATAATTGGCATCATTGCTTGGTTAAAATTTCCAACATATAGTAAATTAGAGAATATAAAAAACTCAGACACACTAAGTCTTTAATTCATTGGCTGTTGGGCAAGGCATGTGGGGATGAACAAATCAGTGTGACCATAAAATTTGACCACAGTCTCAGCTGGAAGGGTGTGGATCCCAGCCTGCGGCAAATCAAAGAGGTACCCAGTCCCAGTTAGGGTCTCTTGCTTGATAACTTGCTTTAGCCGCCCAAAGATCTCCTTGATGGGATTTAGAAACGGGGAATATGCAGGGAGGAAGAGAAGGCGCAAATTTGCTGTGGCCAATTGCTGGGGGCCCACAGCAATGTCTGGTGTCAATCATTGGGAATTCCTCAATAATTTCAGCCACCTTGTGGAGACCAACGTTGTCCAACACAATGACATTGGTGAATCCAGGGCTTGTGCGCCTCAGGTGCTCCTGGACCAATTGGAGAAATGATAGAAAGGTCCAGCTATTATGAAATCCCAATATCATTTGGTACAGCTCAACCCCCTTTGGACCGAGGAGAGCCACCATTGAGTAGGCTGTGGAGCAGACTGCAGCATGCCAAGCCATCCCATCATTGGAGCCTTTGGGGACATAGCCATACCCATTGTGCATTGACTAGGAAAATGCCAATTTGTCAATATAATAAAATTTGACTGTCCCCTTGGCTTTGAGGGCAGTGTACGCATCTGCGTATTTTTTCTGGGCGTCAATGTTGGCTGGACTATTACAATTTTACAGAGATACCCCAATCTTTTTCCAGAAAAAGTGCGTTTCCTTCACCAGATGGTAGTAAAAGGAAATTGAGGCATTAACCCCAAAAGTAGATTTGACCATGGCCTGTATATTTAACATTTCAATATGACAGTCTTGGGTTATTCACTGATGGATTGCCCATTTGTGCTCCTTGGTGAGCATAGTGGAAATGTACAAGTATATCTCTGTGGCAAGGACTTGGCCAGTATTGATGAAATTGTTGAATGTCTTGGAGGCGTACTTGGGATCCACCCCAACAAGAGCTGCAGCTGTCTTGTAGTCACCATATTCCTGCATAATCCTAAGCAAGATAATGCACTTGATGTCAGGAATGCGCTTCTTGGAGGGCTTTGTGGGTTCAGACAAGCCAAGATCCTGATTGGTGATAGGCTTGCAAGGCATGGTTACATTTTTGTAGAAGCTGGTAACCTTCTTGAGCACTAACTGCCCCTCTGTAGCTCTATAGAGCTCAGTCTTTTTGTTGTCTTCTTGGTTGCTATCATCAACGTAGAGCTCATAGCTAGTGTCAAGCACAGGCTTAAACTTCTCCATCATGGCTAACAGGACCAACTCTTGGCAGTACACAGCGTCAAACACATACAAAGTAAGTTCTACATCCTTGTCTCTAACTGTTTTGGTAGTGGTGACCTTGGTGGGCTTCTGGGTCAGCTTAAAGGACACAAGGGTTGATGCTCTGCACCCTAGCAGCTTGTGCTCCTTGAACTTGCTGTGTCAGTGCAGCGTCACTATTGAAATCTACTCTGTCTCCTTCCTGAGTAGGCACTTGGGTTACACCAACTCTGTTCTTTGACCCGCGGGGGCAACCGCAACTGCGGCGCACATCAGGTGTATTGGTACTCTGTTGTTGTGTTCCTTCCATTTTGATAATTTAATAAAATATTAAATAAAATTCATTATATTACTCCCTAATTTTACTTTTTGCTTTTATATGAATATGGATATTTAATTAGAGTTTTCCCCACCCAATATCCCAATTATAGATTTTTGTTTCTTAACTAGTTGTTTTTGGTTTTACAATGCCCTTTTAGAATACCTGAAATAATTTCCAGCCTTTTCCCCAGATTTTACGCCAAATTCAAACACCCAACACAATATTTTTAAAATTTATGTTTCAGATCTTGTGTCTTATTTTAGATACCTTGGTATCATTCTTGATTACAATCTATTTTACACAACATTTTAGTGATTTTGTTTACATATTAAGTTGATATTGTGTTTTGGTTTTGGTTTGAGTTTTGATTCACCATGCGTGGATGTATTTTGTCACCCATACACTAGTAAGCATATGTACACCAAAGGTCAACTCACATCATTTTTTTTGTGAATCAATGTATTTTGGATTGTATTTTGAATAGTTTTACTTTGCATGTGAGCATTTCTTTGCAGTGTTGACCCATTCTGTCCATTAACGTCAAAATACATGTTAACATAGTGTATGTTTTAACCTGATAGTTGTAATTTGCTTGAATATCAAATTATTTTGTTTAAATCTGAGGTATTTTTAGTTGTTGCCATAGCTTTTAAAACTATTATATGATACTGATAAATGTGATAGTTTATTTATTTTTTATAGCTTGCTTTTAAAGCTGAAGTGGAATTGATTTGATTTTGATTATCTAAAAATTTAATGCCACCATTATTACACTAGAAAATATTGTAAAGTTAGCTTAAAGACCTTTTAATTAGCTAAATTCAGGTTCATAGTTTCATTAAATGAGAAAGACAAGTTTGAAGTGCATCAATAATGCAAAAAACTTAGCCTCAAGCAAATATCAAAACTTCTGTTTGATTTGCTTTGATTCTGGTTTGTTTAAGTTGTGACAGACAAGACTCTCAATGATTCCAGAACTTGCTGTAATCTAGGTTTCTGAATCTGATCCTTTCAGGGACTTTGAATTTCACTAACTTGGGGATCTTATTTTTCAAGAAAGAAACCAGGAGAAAACTTTTTTCTCTCCAGAATTCAGTGCTACTCATATGGCTTTCAGCAAGAAATTCATGAGTGAAACCAAGAGGTGGTGGCAATAGGGCTGTGGCAGATCTTAAACAGTGGCTGCTTTTTATAAAGCAGCCAGTTGTTTAAAATCTGGAAATGATTCCAGAAAATTGTACTAGCTACAATATTTCCAGAATTGTTTCTGTATACATCCACAGAAGGATATGATTTTGCGGACTTTTAATTTAAATAAAAATTATATTTTATTTTTCAAGTTTAAAATAAAAAATATATCATTTAAAATTTGAATTTTACTTTAAGAAATTTAATTTAAAAATTATTTAAGTGTCTGGCTCATCCAGAAAACAGAAAGCTGTAGATAACCTTTTTTGAAATTTTGGATTCCCCTAGGTAAGGGGAATCCAAAATCCAAATTCAGTGATGGCTTGGATGCACCTATTGTGGCAAATGTTGTAATCAGCAAGTTTTTAATCTGCTGTAGCCCTAGGTGACAGTAATACTAGTGTTGATTATATACTTCTGAGAAGTACAATAAACAAGATAATGGGAAAAGTTAAGAAGATAATGATACTTTATTAGATATGAGTTTAGAGTATTGTCATAACTGTGCTGTTTTAGCAGAGTTACAAGAGAAAAATATTTGGAAACTAGATAATATTCTTTATTGAGAGATATGTATTATATAGTCATTGTGAATTTTGGATAACAGGAACATGATAGTGTTGATCACATGGTGAGATAGTGAAGGGGGTGTCCTGATCCTTGTAATGAGTCAAGCACCAAAACAAGATATCCACTATAGGGGATCAGCTTCTGTTCATGTTATTGTATTTGGAAATTTGAGTCAACTTTATATCTTGGCTTTGAGTGGCTAGGTGATTGGATTGCAGGTCACAAACCTGTTTACTTGGAACCTTGCTGGCAGTTTTAGCCTTCTGTTTCAACACTCCCCCCGGCTGAGAAAAAGCCTCCTCTGGGGGAAGGTTGTCCGGGGCCCGGGCGTCATACTGGACTAATTGTTGTTTGGTGGTGGGTAGAACAGTCTCACATTGTTTTTGTCTTGCATTGCAGGGTCTCAGGCAATCATGGTGGAGGACCCTGTCTTGTTTACATCTCCCAAGTCCTTGCACAGGATAAGTGCTGTTTTTTTTACCTTTAGAATGATGGCCAGGCCCACTTTTTCTGGTTGTAGTTTACTCTTGTTGGTATTCATGATCCAGACTTTATTGCCAACCTCATGTCTATCTTGGATGGGGACAGAGGTCTTTTGTAGATGCTTTTCTTCTTATCTGATTGATCACTATTAGCCTGTATGACCTGGGGATCTGAACAGGGTGGGACCTTGCTTGGCATTTCCATCTTAGGTCCTGATACTTCTTGGATGATATTGGGCTGTGTGCCATAGACTAACTTGAAGGGGCTTTTCCCCAGTGGATATTTTCATACAGGTCCAGCATACAAATCTCCTGGCAGTGAGCTTGGCCAGGGCTTTCACAAGGCTACCATTTGGCCACTGCATGTGTCCATTGGCCTGGGGATGGTAAGGTGTTGTCACTGTATGTTGGACCCCATTCTTAGTGAGGTATATGTTGGTATCTTCAGAGGTCAATTTCTTGCCTCCATTGGTTATCAGGAGTTCTAGCTTTTCAAACTTGCTGATGATTTTTTCCTATGAACTGCTGCACATCATTGCCTGTGTGTGTTTTTACTGCTTGTTCCACCAGCCATTGAGTGGCAAAGTCTATTGCAGTGATGACATATTTCTTTTCATTGTGCTTTCCTGGCATGGGGCCTACAATGTCTAGGGCCTATACTTCAAAGGGTAGTTGTGAGCGGATAGGCAGTACTGATTTAGGCAGGGTATTGCTTTTTGCAAATATTTCACATACTTTGTGTTGGTCTAAGACTTCCTGGACATCCCGGTATAGGGTCAGCCACCAAGCTTTATGTTTGAGAATTTTGTAGAGGTTGCGGCTTTTAGTGTGTCCTAGATCTCTGTGGTAACGTAGGATGGTGTCTACTTGCTGATGTGTAGGAATGTAAGTAATAGTGGTTCCATTGGTCATCTTTTGATGCAAGGTTCCATACACGTCTGCAAATAAGTATTTGTTCTTAAAGAATGTCTCTTTAGTTATGTCTGTGG
>QTSX02002954.1:23356-266918 GCA_014839935.2 Entomophthora muscae
TTTTATATGCTCAAAAATTAAAAAAAAAAGACAATGATAAGTTATAAAAAGTAAATAAATGGAATGTTTAATAAAGGGTTTATTATGCTGGAGATTCATATAATGTTTATCATATGTTAAGAAACGTGCAAGAGCTCTTGTAACAATCCTAAGTTAAAGGTCATGGGGAGTGTCACAAGTAAGCTCAAGGTGCGTCAGCAGATGATGACTTAGCCTTAATTTGAGCCTTTGATAATAATAAACTTGAAACCACTAAAACAGCGGATAGAGCTCAACGAAAGGTCGTCGTAGCTTTTTGCGAAATTACATGAAATCACTAAACCAGAAGCTTAATTCTGGTAGCAACCACTTAATCCAAAAAACTAGAAAACGATGACATAAAGAAAACAAGTGTATTTGATTATCGCTCATGCCACTCAGATCAGTAATATAGTGCTTTAAAGAGCTAATCATGATCATGGACACTAATAATAAAAAGATAATATAAATAATAAAAAAATGAAGTGTCAAGGTATTTTTATTAATAAAATTAAATTTGACGTACAGGCGCAAGAGTGTGTCCACCATGGCAAGTTCTGGACCAGGCTTATATTTTATGAGCATATTGAATCTCTCCAGGAGTTTCATTCAGCGGACTTGGCAACAGGATAGGTTTGCTTGTGTTTTGAAGTATATAAGCAACTTGTGGTTAGTCAGTGCCGTGAACTCCTCTTGTCATTATAGGTAATAACGCCATTTGACCAGGAAGTGCACAATCGCTAACAACTTTTTATCATGTATAGGGTATCAACACTCACCATCTGTCAGTTTGTGTGATTTGTAGGCTACTGGTAGAAAGTCACCCTCATTGTTTTTGATTTTTAATACTCCCCCAATGGATGTGTCAGAGGCGTCTGTCTTCATTTGATATTCCCCATTGCATTTGAGATATTGTAGGATGAGTTCTATGGTGAGTTTCTTCTTAAGATGTCTGAAGCAAAGGTCACGTTGGGGGTCCATACAAACTTAGATTTGGTGCCAGTTATGGCAGAAAGGGGTGTGGTCAGAAAGCCACAGTTGGGTATGAATTGTTGTACATAGGCAACCATTCCCAGGAATTTGCAGAGTTCTGACTTATCCTTTAGAGGTGGAATTTTGCAAAAGGCCTGGATTTTCTGGCTGTCAGGTTCAATGCTGTCTTTTGAGACTATGTGTCCAAGAAAGGGTAACTGTTTGTGAAAGAACTGATATTTGGAGGGCTTGTCTACAAGCTTGTGTTGTACCAGGGTGGCAAAGACTGCCTCCAGATCCTTGTGGTGTTGTTCTATCAAGAGGCTATAGACAATGATGTTGTCCAGATATACCAAGGTATGCTTGCCAATGTGGGGAGCAAACACCTTGTTTATGAAGGTCAAAAATTTTGATGGGGCGTTTGTCATTCCAAAGTTGAGTACCACATACTTGTATGAACTGTATTTAGTGTAGAAGGCTGTTTTGGGGATATCTTCTTCCTTGATATGTATCTGGTTGTAGCCAACAGTTAGGTTGATCTTGGAGAAGACTGTGGCGCCACCCAAGGCATCAAAGAGGTTGTCAATGAGTGGTAGTAGGTAAAAGATTTTGATGGTGACTTCATTTAGGACTCAATAATCTGTGACTAGGCGCAGGGTACCATCTTTTGTTGTTACTAAGAATACGGCACCACCAAAGAGAGACTTTGAGAGGCGGATATGTTCTTTCTCCAATTTTCCCTTGAGGTATGTGTGTAGGGTGTTGTCCTTGTTTGGTGTAAAAAGTAGATAGGTCGCACCTTAGGTAAAGCTCCTTTGAGTTAGATGAAGTGTTGAATGTGTTTTTCTGGTGGTAACCCGGGTAAGCCTCTCTTTGAAGATCTCTGGATGGCTGGCTACAATTTTGCAATCCTGAGGCTTAGTGGTATCTTGGTGGTCCTTGAAGTGTATGATCTTATACTGGCAGGAGTCCCAGTCTATTGCCTTGAGATTCTCCTGTTTGTCCAGGGTCTCTGTAATATGTACAAAGACGTGGTCACGCAGGAGCTGGTCCACTGAGTCAGGGTAGATCTGGTGATTGAAACCTTCTCTTTTGATGGTCAGTACCGTGGTTGCCCAGTCTAATTGAGAGTTATTACTTTGCACCCAGTCCAGTCCCAGTACAATGTAAAACTTGGGGAAATCAATGACCGGGCCCTGGATAGTTTAATTCAGGTTCTCTAGAATGATGAAGAATGAGGCAGTTTCTCTTATCACAGCAATATGATGTTCACCAGCTAAAACCTAGTTCTTAATCTGCAAAGGATTAGTGGCTATCTTGAACTTGTCTACAAAGCTACTGTTAACTAAGGTTTGATCTGTGCCAGAGTCCAGGAGTTCAGAGCCTGTGTAACTGCAAAAGCAGAAAGGATAGGACATCAGTTTATTGGAATGTCTGGCAATGATGTAAAGCACTGGATCTGCTGAGGATACTTGAATCATTAGGCATTAGTCCACGTCCTTGGGTCAGTACTCATTGTTAGGCAAGTTGGGAGCTGTGTGGGAAGAGCTTGGCTTGCTTAGTGCTCTTCCCGGACTTTTCTCTCATTGTGATTGTCTTGTGTTGCTGTGACACAGAAATGAGTACGTTTTGACTGGCTGTTGTTCCCATTTTCATGTCCATTTGGACCTGCAGGTTTGTGGTTTGCATTGTTGTTATTGCTCTCAGAAGGTGGTCAATTAGAACATTCAGATGTGTGAGAATCTTTAGGTTGCTCTCTTTTTCCAGTTTGCGTCTTGTGGAGAGTGTTAGATGTTTGTTCTGATTTCTCTGCCTTGCAGTACAGACTTTGTAAGTAGGTCACTTGGTCCAGGTTTAAGTGTCTAATTACATATGACTTGAGTGTGTCATATGACATGAGATGAATTTCTGGAGTGTCAAAAGCCATCTCTGAGGTGACACATATCCAGAGTTCCTTGTAAGCTTGGGTGAGTACTTTTACTATGCCCGTTTGGGTCAGGCTCTTTACTTGGTGTATAATCATGAGTGTGGTATCCTTCAGCAAGAATCTTGTCAAGAAGTCTTTCTTGAAGGTGACCCAGTTCTTCTCAGTGTGTTATTTATGTCATTTGTCACATCAGGTGCCAGTGTCATGAGTCAGTCAGATGGAGATCTCTGCAATCCAAAAATGTTGTGGGTACTCCATTTGGGCCAGCTTGCTTTGTGCTGATTGCATCTATGCTGTGCCATTATTGTCATTAGTACCAGCAAAGGGTTTCAGGGCGGCACTTTGAAGTCTCTGAGCTACATAGATGGGCATGGTGCCTTTGTCAGTTGCTCAAGGCATGGTGGTGGGTGCTTGGAAGAACCCTTGCACTGACAGGGCGTTGAAGGCGGGAAGCGGGATTACCATGTTCTGGTAGAGAAAAAAGCCATCACATATCTTGGCGCCAGGCATGTATGGTGTTCAGTCTAGCAGGAGGCCAGACATGATTCTATCAAGGATTTGTTGGCCGTGGCAAGTACAGGCAACAGGCAGAATTTTGGGTAATAAAAAGTAGGATGTGTAACCTACTTCTGCTATCAATGTTGTAACTGTGCTGTTTTAGCAGAGTTACAAGGAAAAAATATTTGAAAATTAGATAATAATCTTTATTAAGAGATATGGATTATATAGTCACTGTTAATTGTGGATAGTAGGAGCATGATAGTGTTGATCACACAGTGGGTTGGTGAAGGAAGTGGCTTGATCCTTGTAATAAGTCAAGCTTCAAAACAAGATATCCACCATAGGGAATCAGCTTCTGTTCATGTTGTTGTATTTGGAAATTCAAGTTGACTTCCTATCTTGGCTTTGAGTGGCTGGATGATCAGATTGCGGGTCACAACCCCATTTACTTGAAACCTTGCTGGCAGGTCAAGCCTGCTGTTTCAACAGTATTATATAGTATCATGAGAAGCCACATACTGTTCATGTACATCATGGCAGTCATAAGGGTTGTCCAAATAGTGTTCTGCTTTGGACTCAAATGGTTGATCCCTGTAAAAGATGGGTGAATGATAAGAGTGCTACCAATTTATTGAATAGTCAGGGAATCATTCGGGAGTTGCCTGGGGAAGTCTTGCCTGAGAGGGAGAAATCAAAGATGTTGCAATAATAGTGAATCAATAAAGATGATAATTTAACGATTAAGAATTGAATTTTTAAACAAAGGTTCAATTTTGAAATTTCACATGTTTAATTTTAAAAATTAAAGTACAAGAGATCTCATTCTACCTATCAATGCTTATGACAAGATCCGAAATAAAAAACTTACCCAGTAAACAAAAGATAACGCCCCAATTCCAGTAAAATTGGACAGGCTCCAATTTTACCGGAATCCGGGCCAGATTTGCTCCAGGTGGCTGCTTTATTAAAAAAGCAGCCATTGGGCAGATCTGCCGCAACGCTAGATTTACTAGCTTTAGTTTTTTATGCTTAGTAGCGAAGTGAATATAATAGGGTTTCTGGTGCCACATCTCTCACGTTGTAGAAACTAAATCCCCCATGTTCGACCCAAAAGCTGAAGCACTCGCCCTACAACCAGTTTATTATGCTCAATGGTAATTATATTTTCCTTTATCTGAACTTCTCAGAAAGGTTAAGGGAGAGAAAGTTGGTTTTATTCGAGTTTGTTTGCTGGGGTAATTTTCCTCCGATTGATTAGTGTTACTTCATATGGTTTTTATACCGGGTTGCGATCTGGAGAGATGTTTTCATGTATTATGTTGTTGATTCTCCTAGTTTCATGTAATTGCTTTAAGCCTAAGTGGAATAATCATGTGGCTTATAAGAAATGCGAATATCATGTTGAGCTTAATGGCTTTTCTGATCATCTGACAAAAGCGTTTAAACAAGTAGACAAACTCAAAAAAATTCAAAATAAACCTTTAAAGGCTGCTTGAATTCTAGACTTTCTTTTAAGTGCAGCATTGAGTTATTTAACAAGATGTTATGAGGGTAAATATATTTGGAATTAAGCGTTAAGGTTTCCGCCTTATTTTCCTCCAATAAGAGAGTTACATTTTATCTAAGTTTTAACTAGGGTTTTCCATTTTTAAGCTACACTAGTTAAAAAGATTATCTTTTTAGCCTTTTTTTTAGCAAATAACTTTCTGAGATCCAACTCTCGCCTGAATTTATTTTTAAATTTGTTTTATATGTTCAAGATGAAAACAATGCATGCCAACTTTTAAAAAACGATCATACTCAGGGTTTAGGTTTGCGCGTTTCACTTTTAAAGTATCAAGTTTTTAAAAAGAGAAAATAGTGTATTGAAAGTAGATTCTTCAGACTAGATTATTTTTTTCAGGGTATCTACATGGAAAGAAGTTTACTTTTTTATCATATGTCTCTATCCCTAATCCTTAGCTCTATAATACATGCTTGCTATTGAACTTTTAAAGCGGGTCAGATATTTAAAAATATAGTGATTAGGCTTTTTGTAGAAAATAATCTAAGTGGCTTTTCGGTCAAAACAGTCGCTTTTAAATATAGAACTGTCAATAAAGGTTTCTTAATACTTAAGTTAGGTTGATTCTTAAAAACCCTATTAGAATGAAGACCACTAACCCTGTTATAGGTTAGCTTTAGTCTCATGCTACTGTAGGTATGCTCCAAAGTTTCGCTAATTATCTAGTATTTTTCATTCTGGGAGTATTTTACATTCCCGGGACCCTCGCCGGATTCTCCATCTGTGGCCTATTCTTTGCTGTGTATATCATCCTTTTCGAAGCCCCTCTGTTTTTAGATGTAACCCCTTGCCTAGATTCTCGTACTTACAGATCCTTTTAGTGGATCCCAAGAGGACCTCGACAGTACAAAGGTTTTTACTTTGTAATCTAACTTCTAGTGAAACCTTTTTGGATGTTTACAATTCGCACTTTTTCCGGTGTGGGGTCTACATGTGGTAAGATTAGGAGATATACTTATTATTCCTTTATTTGATTTGGTTTTCAGCCCTAGCACTAAAACATATTGTAGTTTCTCTCTGGTCATGTATTTATCGTGTATTATATCTGCTTCTGGGTTTATTGCACCTGCAATCACCCTTATGTTGGCGTCTATAAATTATGGTGAGTATATATGTTATATCTAACATTTGACAGGCGTAGCAGGCGCTCTGAATCATTCAAGAAGGGTCACTGGATTACTGGGAGGCCAGTTGATGTAGAGTTTATATCGGAGTTAGCATTTTCAAATCTTATTTTCATTTCTATCAATATTAATTAATAGGGGCGTTCTGCCTATTTAAACTTTCTGGCTTTGCTTTGTTACCAAATTTAGCAGTGCAATTATTTATTTTTATATGCTTTATGGCGAAGCTAATTTGTAATATAATTGAAAATCATATTTGTTTTTACTTCAATCCAAAAGCCACGAAGTTTGTGAGATCCCTCTGGTACTAAGAGTAGCCTAAATAGGTTGTTAATTTTAAGTTAGAGTTTACAATTGCATAACTTATCTGCCATATGCCATATTTTAGATATTGTGTTGAATTTAAAAATTACATGTATGTCTATTGTTAGTTTGCTTAATACCTTGAACACCCCCTTAACGTTAAGTCATCAGAGACATTTTGGGAATATTGTGATGTTCAAGGTGACTGTGAGTAAGGTGCAAGTAGCCGAGCAGCAAGCAGGAAAAATATAATAGGACTTTTTTTTCTTACTCAACAGAACTCCTTTATTTGAGTTCTACAAGTAGTCTAAAAATTCAAGCTAACTGATGTTTATTTGATGGATAACTCTCTGATAAAAAATGTGAAAATAGCAACAGTTTCTCTTATATTTTACAGATAAGGTAGCAGTCTTAATATGATAATATCTGCAGGTGGCTCCCTGCACCACATACTCCCAGATCAGGATGTGGTTCCATCTTTAAAAAGAAAATTTGAGACCATCATAATGGCAAGTAAATGTTCATATGAAACCATTTTAAGCAGCCAATCAATTGTCAAGTAGCCTAATGATAATTGGGGAATAAGCATAGAGGGGTGAGTCATGATAAATCATCCAATGATCATCAAGCTAAATTAATTGGGTAAAGCTAAGTATAAATAGAGGTGCCCTAACTGATTTCCTGTAGTTAAAAAATGACACTTTCTTCTGCCGTGTCTGTGAATTGTCTGCTCCCTGCAGGCCGCACTAAATGCTCTTTATCAAGCCAAGCTTGAGGCCCTTAACAGGGGGTAGGCTCCTTAGCAGAGAGTGAGGAGCATCTCTTGGAGGACCTTCTGGAGGAAGACCTCGAGATTGTGCGAGCCCTGCTAACTTCTGTAGCCTTTGTTATTGCGCCCTGCTGGGTGCATGCTGCCAAGGGGTGCCGGTACCTCCAACTAGACGAGGAGGATGGCGGGTTTAAAGCTTCTCAGCCCAAAACGCCCAAGCCTTCAGGACCTGAGGCCCAAGAAGAATTAAGTTCGCGTCATGATCCTAAAGATTGCAGCCCCCGAGTTGCCCTGCTTCCCCATTTATCCAGCGCCAGCGTCTTCGCGACCTGACCCGCAGAGCGGAGGTGTCCTTACTAACCAGCGACAAGCAGGCCTTACAAGAGGTAATGACCCAGGCTGCTTGTGACGCAGCTGTTGTTCAGGCGGCTTTTAAAGCTCTTGTTGATGAGTAACGGCGTACAGCACAAGAGACAGCAGATTATTTGGGTGCAGACAAACCCACAGAGGACATCTTGGTTCCTTGTGTGGCTATTAAAGAGACTTATGCTAACATGGGGCTAAATAATGTGACTTTCACTCATCATGCGCCTGATCGCTCCGAGCGAGTCCTTGGCCCCTACAGCCAGATAACTATTAACAAAGTCTGGCTCGACGAACAGTCTGAAAACAACTATCTGGAGGTTAGAGCCGCCTTCCAGGTCGAGCTCATGGCGCAAATCCTTGAACTAGTTTGGAACAAAAATTCAGTGTGGTTCAGGAACTTCTCGGTGAACGCTTACACGCATGTGCCTCCTGTGGGGCGTCTTCCTTCCTCGTCTAATCTCATCGACATCACACAGCTTGGGCTGGGATGTCAAGTAGCCAGGCCCATTACCGCCTGGGTAGGTCACTTGGTGGAGAATGTCATGGCCATTGACACCCGTCATGCCCTGTCCTTTACTCTGTCCGAATTCACCAGACTGATCGCAACTCGTCCTTGCAAGATGGCGGATATCACCTTCGTTCAAAACACTCTGATCTCGGCGGTAGAGACTTGGGGGTTGAGTAGGACATCCGCCTTGTTCTTTCTTACCATGAGTTTGATGGGGCGTTTCAGAGCCGCTGTTACCACCTGTTTGCCAACTGGGTCAGGGAGTTAACCCCAACTTATATCACCAGCAGGTATAAGTTCTTATCATTCTGGGCTTGTCCTTTAACCTCTTTACTTGTGTTAACCTGTCCCACAAGAAGGTGGCCACTGCCATCGACAGCATGCAAGCCCAGCTTTCTACGGGTTGTTCTGCCAAAAGATTCAAGTCATACGAGTATATGATTCAGAATGCGCTCATATTAGCCACCATCTACGCCAGCTATCATCCTCCCAAAAAATGTTGTATGATCAACTAGATGATGCTGGTTCCAATCAGCAATTGCGTGGCTGCCTATGATAATGATCACATGTTTTCTTTCTTTGTGGCCGCCAAGGTACCAATCATTACATGAGGTTCATGACCCCTCATCAGCTTCAGGAATAAATCCTTTCGCTTCTTTCATATTTATTTATTTTATTTTTTTATATTTATTTATTCATTCTTCTTTTTTTCTTCTTTTTTTTGTGATGAATCCCTTTTTCATTTATGCAGGCTATACCAACATTTGGTCTCTTCAGCCTGATCCTATGAAGGGATAGTAGGATACCTTGCTTCATCAATTTTCTATATTCCTACGTAATGTGTCATCTGCTGTCCTATATAGAAGAGATAATAGAGAGGCCGGCAGAGGTTGTGTAAAGCTGCATGGCCTTATTAAGGGTTGTCCATGTAGGCAGAAGTTGGCAAGAGGTGAGGAGACTCCTTGTCAACTACAGGGGTTGCTTTCATGAACTTGGCATGTACTCTCTGATAAGTTTGACCAGAGGCAATGTGTCAAACTGTATATGCATCAAAGCTACTTTTCTTGATTAGCACAAATAGACCTGAAAATATTGGGATAAGCTTGTGAAGACGTCCAGAAGTCCAAGCCCTGGAGACGAGTATGTGGGTCATTATTTGTTAGATTAAGCCAAGGTGCCAGCTTAAGCATTTCAAAGCCTTTTAACTTCTTTGGTATCATTTAAGTCATAAACTTATGTTTTTTGAACATTAGTATAATGCTTAGTTTACTGAAGAAAAGCTTAATAGTGTAAAATATACAAATAATAGAAATAAATCTTATTTCTATTAGCTGTATTTTTTGCTAAAACCCTTTTTTCTATTTTAATAAGCCAAGAATTAAATATATGAGTTGGATGGGAGAGTAATAGCAGCCCCAAAGCTATAATTGCTATTACCCTATCTTTGGCTCATATAATTAATTTCTTAGTTATTTTTAGAAAAAAAAGTTGTTGTATTTAAAAGACTATTTACCCTATGTGAAATATAAGTTTTTGTTATGCGTCCAACTTCATGAACATGTCCTACTAATCCTTTAGTAGTATCAGCTCTCTTTGTTTCTCTGTCATCTGTGCAGAATTTTGCACAATAATTTATTTTGGAGTACTCCTTAACATCCTCAAATGTCAAAGGTGAAACATACAGCTCACCATCTTTCATTAAATATGAAAGATTAACATAAAATGCTTTGACTTCAAGCCAGCTTTTTTTAGGCCTAGATTTTCTATCATAGATGTGAAAAAAGGTTTTTTGGAAAACATCTGAACTATTTACAAGTGTCTCATATAAACCCTTTCTTTCTTCCTCTCTCTCAAAAACCATTTCAAGATCATTTATATTTTTTATATACATCTCATTTTCCTTTTGTTTAAATATTTTAGATAATACACCAAAATGACCATCAACAATACTTTTGCCATGACACTCAACAAATCTATTAAACTTAATTGTTCCTTTTATAATTTTAGGTACCTCTTTAAAAAGATAATATAAGAATTCATAAGATCTGAAATGATTACCATTATCAGTCCAAACTTTAATATTTTTAATATTCTTAAATTTATTATTTTCAAGCAGACTTATCAAACACTGACCTGAAAACAAAGAGTCATAAGATAAAATTTCAGATAAAAAGTCATGATACTCATATTTAATTTTCTCATTTTCTTTAAAAGCAATTGCAAATCCTAATAAAGAAATAGGTATTTTCTCATAAAAACAATTATTTGTCTCTATAGGACCCCCACCTATTTTAAAGTTTTCTTTATAGTCTATTACTATAACACATGAATTATTATCAAGATTATTTATATCACTAATATATTCTTTATTTTGATGCTTATAAAACTTTTCATGTAGGTCAATAGATTTCAAATTTTCTTTAATAGATTTAGGCAATGGCAACTTCTTTATACTCAAATCCTTTTTCTTCATTTCTAATGACTTTTTTAAGTTGCAAATGTTACACATATCAGTTTTCTTTTTGCTTTTAATTATATTATTAGGAATAAGCTTATAAAAAGTGGAAAGTGAAATAGAAATATTGTTTTTTATTTTCATATCTTCGTAAATTTCTTTTTTTGTTTTCAATAATGAGTATTTTATTTTAGTTGAGTATTCACTCAACTCTTTTTGTAATTCTTCATAAATTAATCCAGGGGATTTTTTAGTAAATTGGCTAGTTGGAAATGAATTTTTTAATATATGTTTTAAAATATTTTTTATGTTTTCTCTCTTTACTGAATCATTTTTTCCTTTTTTATTTTTTGAATTTAATGATGCTTTTTTAGCATTTTTTATTTTTTTAGAATATGAATACTCATTTTTTGTCATTTTAAATCCACAATCCCAAAGCTCTTTCAGACTGTAGCTTGATGTAACCAATGCTCTTAGGGAAGGAAGGTGCTTGGCAGGGGACTCTGACATCAATTCCTTTAGGTTGTTAAGGAAATCATCTGTTTTAGAATTTTGTATGACAGGTAAGAAGGTACTTTTTCCAAACTCTGTTTTAATAAGAAATGCTCAACAAAGCTGTTAAGATCACTGTCAGCAGTAAAAAGGAATGCTTGTTTAAGCATAGAGATTCTTTCTCTCTTAGTAGAAGCCCCCAGTGAGAAGAAGGGTGTCATCTGAGGTGCAAACTTGATAGGTTCCATAATGATAGTGGTTGGGTTCCTTGGCTTGGTTCAGGCAGTTCTTGCTTGGAAATAGATGTGCAGTTATCAGAGAGGAGTAAAGGTGTAGATTGTAAAGTAAATTTCTGTAAAGTTGAGCTGTTTAAATACCATGTTAGCTGAGCTTTCGCACTACAGGCATAAATCCCCAACTGACCCCCAACTGATCTCCTTAATTTATCAATATCACCCCTGAAGTCTGATATCATTGTTTATTTACCCCTTTTTATATTCTGGTTAACTGTTGATATTTCCACGAATAGTACTTCAATCTCGCTCAAGCTAGTATCATTAGAAAGCCCTTAATCTCAGCTTTCAGAATTGTGCTGCAACTTTATATTTCAATACCAATTTAGTATCTTGAAGTGGCTTTGAATGTAAGCTTATAAAATTATTATTTGAAATAAAATATGCTAATTAACTCTTAAAGTATGATATTTTAATCAGTAAACTAAATTTAAAGTATAAATCATTATTTAGCTTACTTTTAGTAACCAACTCAAAAACCTTTTTTTAAATAAACTTAAGTTTATTATAACCTTTAACAGTTCTTAAAAAATGAACTTTATATATTTTAAATCTATCAAAACAAAAATGTTTTTCTAATCACATATAAATATTTGCTTGTATAATTAAATTTGTATCTTATTTTTATAGATACAATGACTAAGATCATTTTCCATTTAGTTCAAATAAATTTTAACCTTTATAAAATTTAATTAAATAAAGCAAGATTTTGATACATTCTTTTTTATGTTTGAATTTTTTATACATATTATCTCTAGCATACAGTATAAAAATATAATTTTATTAAATAGTTGTATAAAGCTATTTTATTAATATTAAATACTTAAAATTTTGAAAAGAAAAACTTTTACTCTCTTATAAGTTCTTATTATATATTTTCTATAAAATCTAACTTAAGAATAAATTACTTATGCTAAATGAGATCACTGAAATTTCAATAAAAGTTCAGTTTTAATTTTAGTTTTAGTTTTTTTTAACTTTTTACTAGATTTTTTTTAAAAAATCCAAAATTATTTAATATTTATTAAATATGCAAAAAAAGCTATCTGCCCTCTTTTTAAAAAGAGGGATTCAAAAATGATTATATTTTAAATTAAATATTTTAAAAAAGCTAAGATTTTAGGCAACAATTTGATTTCCAACAAAAAGTATCATATCAGTTTTTATTGTATTTTTAGGTTGCTCTTTTTAGAATGATGTTATTTTGTACTAATCAGCTTTCAAAAAATAATGGTATATGAAATAAGATTGTTACTAGCTTTTAATACAGTTTAATTTAGCTGTAAGTAGAAAATGATTAATTTAATATAGGTTTTTATATTATAAGGATTAAATAAGATTTATTTTGATAAAATTGTTGTAATTATTTAAATTTATTGATAAGAAAATTAAAACAAAATTTTAAAGTTTTAAGTAGCACAGTTAATAGGAAACAGATTAATCTAACAAATAATGACCCATGTGTTGGCCAATCTCAAATGACGCTAGCTTAGGGCAATGCTTTATGTTGCGAGCAAACGCGGCACGCCAATTAGTCATCATAGTGTTATCTTCTTTGTGATGCAGAGTTATTAACACTTTGGTGAGGGCTTTGAGATGGTCATCAGGGGATCTATCTGGATCCAATTGATAAGTTGTTAGGAGCCCGGGTAGAGAGGGTTGTCGTCCATAAATCATCTGGAAGGGGAAGCAACCAGTAGCCATATGATTAGTCACTTGGTACGCCATAAGTGCCAAGGGGACTAAAATATTCCAAGACAATCCTGAATCAAACATGAGCTTTTTGAGGAAAGTCTTAAGAGTGTCATTGACTCATTCAACAGAGCCATTTGTTTCTGGGTGATACAGAGTAGATTTTGCATCCTTAATTCCCATGACCTTGTTTAATTCAGCCAGAAGCTTGCTGGTAAAGTTGGTCCCATTATCCATCAAGATGGTGTGTGGACAGCCATGATTGGCAATGATATGTGATAGAACAAATCAGGGGGGGGGTGCCTGGCTTTAGGGGCAGGAATAGCCTTGGCTTTGACCCATTTGCTGAAATGGTCAATGGCTACAATAAGATATCTATTCCCACAACCAGTCTTATTTGGGCCTACTGGTCCTACCACATCAATGCTAACCGTGTAAAACGCGTGGGTAGGAGGATGCAGTATATAGCTAGTGGCCTTGGATAGAAGACAATACTTGGAGCAAGCCATACAGCTTCTACAAAACTCTAATACATCCGTGTACATACCTTCCCAATCACAATGTGATGCAAGTGTTGCCATCATGCGTTTTTTGGCTGCATGCTGGGTGGCTAGGTTATAGAATTGTTGTAGTATGGCTAGCTGCCAAGAGAGGCAAATGTATGGCAGTTGATGTCCCTTGACTTCTGTATATAGACAGCTGTCTCTAATTGTGGTGTTATGAGCAAGTTTGGCTAGGGTTTTCTGGGCCTCAGGAGGGATACTATCCTATTTGGAGGGAAAAGGAATGAGATCAAACATGGTGTCTCCTCCAGAGACAAGGGCTGCTACTAGTGAAAGTCTAGATAATCCATCAGCATTGACGTGCTTGGCTCTAGGGCGGTGTACAAGTTTGTAGTTGTATGCCTGAAATATCACTGCCCAGCAAGCCAGTCTCCCCTTGGGGTCTTTTAGGTTAGCTAGCCACTTCAGGGAGGAATGCTCAGTCACAACTTTGAAGTGGGACTCATATAGATAGGGGCGGCACTATTCAATACCATATAAGACTGCTAGGCACTCTCATTCAGTTACTGAGTAGTTTTGTTCATAAACATTCAGGGTCCTAGAGAAATATCCAACAGGGTGATTGTGGCCTTCATCATCCAGTTGCGCGAGGACCACTCCTACTGCTACTAGGCTGGAATCTGTATACAAAATTAACTCTTTAGAGAAGTTGGGATACACCAGAACTGGGAATTTTACTAAAGCTTGCTTGAGGGCCTTGAACCCAATTTGGCAATCATGGTCTCATACAAATTCTACATCCTTTTTTAGGAGGCAAAAGAGGGGTTGGGCCAGATTGGCAAATGCTTCTATAAAGCAGTGATAGTAACCAACCATACCAAGGAAGCATTTTAGGTCCTTGACGGTGGTGGGGGCAGCAAGTTTAGAGATAGCTGTTAACTTGACTAGGATAAGAGCAATGCCTTTCTTATTAATGACATGACCTAGGAACTCAAAGTTTTCCTTAAAAAATTGACACTTCTTTGACTTGAGTTTCATCCCTACCTTGTCTAGCCTGATGAAAACCTGTTCTAAGTCTCTAAGATGGTCCTCAAAGCTTTTGAGTACACGTTAATTTTGTCCAAATATACAAGGACACAGATGGACTTTAGGCCGCAGAAGTTGGTGTCCATTATCCTTTAGAAGGTGGCCAGAGCATTGGCTAGTCCTTGCGGCATCCAGGTTGGTTGGTAAAGACCATCTGCAGTCACAATGACACATTTTTTCTGGTCTTCAAATTTCATAGGTATCTGCCAGTAGCCTGCTACAAGATTCATGGCTGAGAAGAACTGCGCGCCTCCCAGCTTGTCCAAGGTGTCATCAATCCAAGGTAAGGGATACCTATATTTCTATGAGATGGTGTTCAACTTCCTGTAGTCAATTACCACTTGATTAGTTACATCTTTCTTTTTTACCAGGAGCAAAGGGCTGGCCCAGGGACTATTGGATGGTACTAAGAGACCTCTTTTCAACAGTTTGTCAACTTCCTGTTGGATTATCTAATTAGCCACAGGGGATTGACAGTACACGGTCTGAAATAGGGGCTGTGCTTCCCCTGTGTTGACTTTATGGGAGCAGTTATTGGCGCAATCCAGCTCGGCGTCAGAGTTGGCAAAATAGTGCTGGTATTTCTTGATGGGCTCCAGGAACTGTTCCTTCTGTTGCAAGTCTATTTCCCCAATTTGTTCATCTTGTAGGACGAGTGCTATTAGGTTGTGACTAGGGTTTGGTAATCCTAGCTCATACAGCAATCCAATGGAATAGGCAGAGAAAATAGATTTATTTGAGGCAATTTTAGGAAGGCTACCCCAGAGTTGCAACCAATTTCTAGAGTAGAGGGGTGAGGGTTGGCCACCAGGATAGTGAGCTCATTGGTAGTCTCCCCTAGGATGAGATGGGTCACAACTGTGGGCAGCCCGGGACGCGGAAAACCTAGTGCTGATATTTCCCCATGCAACCCTTTAGGTATGTGTAGCTTGATACCTGTTCCTATGATGGCTTGGGATTTAGGAGGGATACTTACACTTTCCTTTGACCAAATCAGGATAGGGTTGTTGTAGCAAACAGTGGTTGGTAGCTTGCTTATTCAAGTCAAGGTGGTTTCATAGGGGATCCCTATCATCCCAGAAGGGCAGGCCAGCAGGATGCATCCTCTAGGGTTCATGCCTTTGGGAGGGACTCTAGGCTGGCCATCTGGTGTCAGGAGGGGGAATTCCTGGCCTAGGAGGTGAAACATACCAGTTTTGTGATCTATGGTAGTCCCAAACTGGTCCATAAAGGAGGAACCAATCAATACATTGTAGATCTTGGCTTTCAGGACTATGGCCGGGCAGGTGACCACAGTATCCCCAAACTTCAAAAAAACCAATGAGTACACACCTTTGGATCTAGCAGGATTGTTGCCTACTGTATCAAAGGTTCTACTGGACTCAACGTCTGGCAGGAAACAAAGCCTACAGGTGAATTGGGAGGATAGGATTAAGGTTGGAGCGCCACTATCCAGGACAGTACAAATTGGGATACCAAATACCTCAGTTTGTACCCATGTGCTTGAACCAACCAAGAGGCCATTTCTGCCTTCTATCCAGCAGACAAGGGGAGTCCTTTTTCTAGCTCTTGGATGGCTTTCTGTAGGGTGGGAAGGATGTGGACAATATCACTCAATGGAGTAGTGATTACAGTTTTTGAAAGAGCTTCAGTTACGTTGCTGATAGTGGGGTGGGTTTTCTGGAGGTTCTGAGCCTGGAGGATGTATGGCAAGGCAGGATCAACCTTCAAAGGATTTATTTTGTGGGGGTACTTCCTTTTGGGTAGAGGTTTTTGCATGTGTGTGATTGACCACGGCCATTATTAAAGAGTCAGGGCTAGGGAGATTGGGAGGGACCTTTTTACTAGGCGGAGACACACTGGTCCTGTGTGCTCTGCTTAGTAGTTTTTTTGCCCTTCCAAGGCACTATCCTCTTGCAATGTGTTGGGCAAGGCGTGTACGCTGGGTTTTGTGTCAGCAGGCTCTTCTTTCACGTCTAGTTGGTGGTGTGGGCAGTTTCTTGCAAAGTGTCCTTTCTGTCCACACTTAAAGCATTCTTGTTCTTCCATGGGTTGTCTTTCCGCATAGAGAACTCTGTCATTGTCCTCTTCATATTCCTCCACCACGTTTATTACCTGGCAGGATGGATACACATGGTGTGGGGCCTGACATAAGGTATGTTGTTGGAGGGAGGCGGCTATGCAAAGCACTGCTTGGGTTGAAGTAGGTGTCAACAGCTGTGGGTGGAAGACAGACAAGTGTGGGAAGGGGCAGATTGCATGGAGAAGAGCTGTTGCTGCTTCTAAGGGAGTCAGGAAGTTGATAGAATTAGGGTTTGAGCCTCAACTCTAAATCTTCTACCAAATTCTGGAAGTGACTCATCTTTCTTCAGAGATATAGTCAAGAAATTGGCCTTCTTGTCCTCTAGCTGTTTGGGGGAACCATATGCATCTTCAAGGATATTTTTAATTTCCTTGTAAGATTCCTCCCCTCCACTAATAGAGGCAACCACAGTGGAGAAGGCAGTTTTTTCCAGGCTATTCAACAGTTTAGCACGGGCAACTGGCTCTGGGCTATCCCTGGTCATGAGCTCAAACCCTTTGAGGAAGACATGAATATTGATGGGTCCTCCTGGTTTGAACTTGGTATTTAGCTTGAGACTGGGGCCAGAGCTTGCATGAGAGTTTCATGAAGATAGGCCAGGGTCAGAAGGGGCTGGTCCTGGAGGTCTGTAGGGCAGTCCTGGAGGCACAGGCGGCAGCCCTGGTGGTCCTGAGGGTCGGCCTGGTGGGGGTCCTGGTGGCCCAGGGGGTCCTCCAGAGAAAGCTCTAGGATAACCTCAAGGTGGAAGAAAAGGCCCAGAAGGGGTGTAAGCCCCATAGGGGTAACTTGGCTGAAAGAAAGACCCCTCTTGCAGATATGGTTGGGGGTTAGGGCCTGAGTACCTGGAAGGGGGAGCCACCAAGGGTATTGTTGAGGATGTGAGTGTCCAGGATTTGAAGGGGTCTCCCAGCGTGCAGTTGCAGGGTCTGCCCTAGGATCATTAGAAGGAGCTGGTGATGGAGTGTTGGGGAGGTGCTCCCCGGGTGTTTAATTGGCAGCAGTTGGCACTGAGGTGGGACCTGGGGTCAAGATGTCCAGGATAGGTGGGAAGGAGGTTGACATTGGGGCGGGGACCCCTTGGGTGGCCTGAGGGAAACTTCAATATGTCTCTCCAGCTGTGTGAGTACTGGACAAGGCCATCATGGTTTCTACTAACTCAAGAACAGAACACACTACTTCTTCTGAGGCCGAGGCAGATGTTGGGCTTGGTTGAGTACTTCCTGATCCCCCTAGATTCATTGAGTTGAATCTATCAGTCAGGTTAGAGATCAGCAACTGTAGGCTAGTATCCTTCTCCTTAAGGGTAGAGAGTTCCTTGTTGTAAGTGGAGGCATGGGTTTCCTGCTTCTGAGTCAGGATGGTCAGCTCCTGTTGGACACACTTAAGTTGGGTTGTCAATTGCTGGATGAGGCTCAGGTGTTTGGTTTGGTTGGCCTCAGTTTCTGCTTTGAATGTAACCTGGTCCAACTGAAGCGCTTCTACCTTAGAATAGGTTGCGTTGCCATCAGTTCCCACAACATCCAGGTCTTCCTGTATTTGCGCAAGATCATGGTGGAGTAGGTCAAGGTCGTTCTTCAGGACCTCTAGGCCATCCTGAGTCTGGTTGACTCTAGATGCGGCATTCCCAGCCCATTGGTCACAGGCTTCTCAGATATCTGTTAGCTGGGCCTTAATGTCACTGATGTCTACATCATGCTGGGTGGAGTGGCCTTTAAGGTTGGCCACTTCTTCTACCAAGGGTTGGATCACCAACTGCTGGAGAGAGGAGTGATCTTCTGTTATCTGTCAAGAATGATCACTGTATACAAGTGCATGGCTCCCAGAACCTCATGCTCATGTTGGATCTGGTGAAGTCAGTCTTGAAGATGGTTTACGGCTGCCTCAGTGTAATCCCTTAGTCAATTCAGGGCCATAATGGTTTGCTCACTACTGATGCGCTGTTGTTCCAACCAATTTACCAGCGCAATTACCATAGGATAGTTGAACTGGATCAAGTAAGCCTTGATCCTCCTGGTGCTGTCTATGGCCGTGGACGTAAGAACATCCTCATTTTCACTCAGGAACTGGCGGACATGCTCCATATTCAATATGGTGGGGTTGTCATAAGGACCAGGATGGATAACTTGATGCATTGGAAGTGGAGGGGCACTGGGAATGGATTGGTAAGATGGAGGGGCAGTGGGGATAGGTAGAGGCTCTATGCGTGAGACAAAAGGGGCACAAGAGCTAGGTTGCTCAAGGGTCTGATGTCTTTGGGGAGGGGGGTGAAGGGTTTCCAGACAGAGCCCTAGGGTGGCAATGGTCTCCACTTTATGTAGATGACCAGGATGGAGTCCAAGAGAGGTTGGCGGGAGGTTCTTCATCTACCTCAAAGAAGTCCTCTGCAGGGTCCTTGTCTGAAGCGGGAGAAGGGCTTTGCGGGCAGACTGAGGCTGAGCGCCGTCTTAGGGGCTCAATAGTTTGGGGGACAGAAGGGGCAGAGGCTAGTGGACAAGTTCTAGTCTGGAATTGTGGGGGAAGGTCAGAGATTGGAGCAACAGGTTCCTCAATCTCTATAGATAGTTGGGGAGATCCTGTGTTAGGGGCAACTTGACCCTCAGGGTGGGAGACTTTGGTGGGAGTTGAGACTTGATCAGCGTTACAGGGCCAATCCTGACCTCTGTGTGCCGGAGTTGGGCAGGCAGGGCGTGGGGGGCTGGCGTTGCATTGAGCGTAGTTGGCAGTGGAACGGCGTAGGCGGTTCATAGTTTCAGAGTCACAGGGTTGGTCCCTGGACTAGAGGTCTCCGGCAGCGGTGCAAAAAGCAGTGGTGGATACCCCTGTAGTGAGCACCAGAAAATGTGGTGCTCAAGGGTTCTAGGGATGGGTTGAGTGTAGCTGAGAAACTGGAAACACAACAGGACTAATATCTTCTTACTCAACAGAACCTTTATTTGTGGGCTCTGCAATTAGTCTAAGATTTGTAAGTTGTTTGTTATGTTTGTATGGTGAATGATTCTGTTTATTGGGGACCTCTTGGGGTCTTTTTATACTTAGAGGGAGAGGAGGGTAAATAAAAGGTGAGTCATGCTGAATAGGGTCTAGACTTTCAGGCAATGAGCTTATTCTTGGAGAGCTGAAACATTTTGGGGAATATTCAGAGGAAAATGTGTTAGATTGGGCAAGAAGGGAACATTTAGGCATGTGATCTGGGGTCAGGTGGTTGCAGCAATAGTAGGGCCGTTTTGGGGGAATTGAGTGTAGAATAGGGTTTCATGCTACTCTCTTTAGGGTTCCCATTTTGGAAGAAAGAGGGGCAGAAGATTGATATACCAATTTACATAGTGGAACAATCAATGGGTTGTTAATTGCCATATATGGAACCTCTTTTGATGGGTTGCCAATTGATGCATCTGCGGCTAGCTGCAGATGCTCCAATTGGTCACTAATTGCCATAAGAAAACCCACTCTGATGGATCACTCTCTAACGCATCTGCGGCTTGCCGCAGGTGCGTCAATTGGTCCCTAATTGGAAATGCCCTTATGTGATTTGGAGGGTTACTCTCTGATCTAAATTACAAAAAAGGGCAGCAGTTCCCCTATACTTTTCCAAATAAGGAGTCAGTCCAGATAAGGCAATACTAGGGAGTGGCATCCTGCACCACAATAAAGGTAATTTAAATTGATTAGAAGAGCGTAAACTAACAGTTGGCATCAATGTAAGGTTCTGGGTTTGATCCCTGTCTTGGGAAGTGTTGGTCCTAATTAATTAAGTCTTGAATATTTTGTTGGTGCCTAGGTTCCCACCAATGATAAATTTGGATTAATGCTATAAACAGAAGGATTGCTGTAGTCAGGGGAGAATTCCCTGACACTATCCTCCCCAGGAAGGCCCTTCCCTTCCAGAGTATCTTTGTAGTGTGAGAGAACTTCAGGTGTGTTCTCTAGGTTATCTTATGGTTCCCAGGAATTGGATTCTACCTCATAGTCCTTTCATTTTACCAAGTATTGATGTTTGCCTCAGGAGGTGCAGTGATTGAGGATGTCTTCTACTTTCCATTCAGGAGTATGGTTCAAGATGACAGGAGGAGGATGCTTATGGTTTATGTCAGAGGGAAAACCCTTGAATATGGTCAGGAGACTGATGTGAAATACATCATGAGCAGAGGAGCCTTCAGGAAGTTGTAGCCAGAAGTTGATATCAGATTAACGCTCTATGACCAACAGGGGTCCAATCTTCTTTGGACCTAGCTTTTGGCCAAGGATGTCAAGTTTGAGATTCTTGGCATTGAGAAACATGTAGTCTCCCACTTGGATGTCTTCAGGAGCTCTTTGATGTCTATCAGCTTGGATCTTATACTGAAGAATGGACTTCTTCAGTTGTGTCTTGAGGTACTGATGGTTTTTGAGTAATGAGGCCGCCCATTGGTGCGCAGAAGAAATAGTGTCTTTGGTTGGAGAATCAGGAAGGTCTTCAGGATTATATCCATAGTTAGAAAAATGGGAGATACTCCAATAGAATCATGTTGATTGGTGTTGTAGCATAGTTGGGCAAGAGGAAGTAGAGTTACCCAATCATCTTGTTGTAAGTTTACATAGTTCCTGAGGAAGCCTTCCAGAACTTGGTTAACCCTTTCTGTTTGTCTGTCAGTCTGAGGATGGAAGAAGGTGGACATAAGAGCTTTCACACGTAATGCCTTCATTAAGAACTGACAGAACTTGGATGTGAATTGCGTACCTTGATCTGAGATGATGTTGTTGGGAATTTTGTGATTGGCAATTACATGAGTAAAGAGCATGTTGATAGTGTCCTCTGCTGTTGCGCGCTTGAAGGGCGTAAAGATTGCATATTTTGTTAACCAATCCACTACCACAAAGATGCCAGTCATGTTGTCACTTTCTGGAAGGTCCACAATAAAATCCATGGAGATGGAGTACCAAGGGCGCAGAGGAATAGGCAGTGGTTTGAATAATTCTTGGGGCTTCATTGTGAAGGGTTTATTGCGGCTGCACAATACACATGTGGAGATGTATTGGGCAACTGATTCCTTTATATTAGGCCACCATTATCTTTGTTGGATTCTCTTGATTGTTTTGTGTATGCCCCCATGTCCTGTGAGGGGGAATTGTGAAAGCTTTCCAGGATTTTTTGTTGGTGTCTGTCAGTTGGTACATAGAGGCTTCCATTCTTTGACCAAGATCTGTTTCTTAGCGTAAGGCCAGTAGGAGTGTTTTACTTGTCAAGGAGTTGGGATGCCATGATGTCCTGGTCCAAGGTGGAAAGATAAGATAGGGTCATAATATGGGAGAGGAACTGGTCTTCAGAGAGTATAGTGCGTTCATTGTATTTCCCATAAGACTGGCTTGGGTCATCCAAATACTTTCATCTACTGATGGCGTCTGGTACTATGTTCTGGTGTCCTGGGGTGTAGCTGATCTTGAAGTTGAAGGCAAGTAGATTGATAGCCCATTGGGCCAGGTGTGGGCTAACCTTCTTCTTCTCAGTGAAGTAAAGGAGGTTTTATGATTGGTTCTGATTTTCACAGGGAATTTACTCCCTTCCAAGTAGTGGCGCCAGTGGTCCAAGGATTTGACAATGCCAAATAGTTCCTTCTTTTATACGTGGTAATTTCTCTCTTTGTCAAGCAGCTTGTAGGAGTAGAACGCCACAGGGTGGAGTTCACCATCCTCCCCAAGCTGCAGTAACATCCCTCCTAGGGCAAAGTCAGAAGTATCTGTGTTAAAAAAAAACTGACACTCAGGGTCTGGGCAAAGAAGAACAGGGGCCAAGGTGAACCGCTTCTTGAGGGTTTCAAACGCCTGGTCAGCTTCTGGGGACCAGAAAAAGGGAACCTTTTCAGAGGTAAGGTGAGTGAGAGAGATAGCAGTAGAGGAGAAATCCTTGATAAACTTGCAGCAAAAATTTGCTAAGCCTAAGAACCCGCAAAGCTTGGTGCATTTAGTAGGTCTAGGCCAGTCCAAGACTTCCTGTACCTTGGAGGGAGCAACCACAAACCTGCCTGGGTTAATCTTGTATCCAAGAAACTCAATTTTGGTGACAAAAAATTTACATTTCTTAAGTTTACAGAACAATCTGTTGTCAATGAGCAATTGTAGAACCTCTTATAGGTGTGTGGTGTGGGACTCCTTGTCCTGTGAGTATAATAGGATGTTGTCAAGGTAGACAACCACACAGACATCAAGTAGAGGGAAAAGTACCTCACTCATTAGGCCTTGAAAGGCTGCAGGGGCGTTACTCAGGACAAAGGGCATTACCAGGTATTCATAAAGACCAAAGGGAGTGCAGAACGCTGTCTTCCACTCATGGCCTTCTGCAATATGTATCTGGTTATATGCACTGCAGAGGTCTAGCTTAGAAAACACCTTGGCATGAGTCAGTTGTTTGGTCAATGACTCAGTGAATGGTAAGGGGTTTCAGTTCTTAATGGTTATGATGTTCAGTTTGGTGAAGTCAACAACTGGTCTAAGGGTGTTGTCAGCTTTCCCTACAAAGAACATGGGTGACAAACATGGGGAATTGGATGATGCATAAATTCTTTGGCTAAGTTTTTGTCAAGGTACACCTTCATTGCAATACCTTGAGCTCAGTTCATGGGATAAAGCCTTCCCCAGGTAGGGGAGGAGCCTGGTATCAAATTGATTCTCAGATTGGATGGTCTTCTTTAAGGGAGGAAAGAACAGAGTTCTTTTCTAAAAGCCTCTTTCAAGCCGTGAATTTCCTCTGGAATAGAGTCATGTGCTTGATCCCCCATAAGAAGTAGGGAGTTCAAGTAGGCTGTGAAATTCTTTGGTACCTGATGGTAAGGTCTCTTGAGACACACCATGGTCGGCTTCCTATGGGAGTGAAGCGTGACTGAATTGGTATCCCAGTTGAACTGCAACTTTGACTCTTGACACCAGGAGAATCCCAACACTAAGGGGAAGGCCAGATTAGAGAGAGTAGAGGTAGGTAGACGGTATGAGTTTTTCTCTACTTGAGCGTGGAGAGGTTTGACTAGGTGTTGTACTTGGTCAGGTGTGCTTTTGGCCAGCCTTACGGAGGCTAGTCCTGATGTCTTGAACCCTAAGGATGTTGAGAGGTCTTAGTCAATAAAGTTCCCCATTGCTCCCGTATCAATCAGGGTGTAGCTTGAATTAGCTCCAAATTTGTGGTCTAGAAAAACTGGCAAAAGAGCGTAAGAATGTGTTGAAGATTTATTGACATCTGTGGTTAAAAGAAGATGTCCTAAAGCAGTTTGTACCTTGGAAAGTGCCTGGCAGTCTTTAGCGGAATGCCCTGATTGTCCACAGTAAAGGCACAGTCCTTCTCAAACTTGGTGTTGTTTCTCTTTGGGGGCCAATTGGTAACCTCCCCCAGGTTTTGGGACTATTCCCTTAGGAACCTAAGTGGGGGATGATGATTTTTGGGTGGGCAGAGTCTTGGTGTTGTTCCAAGAGGGGAGCTGTTTTACCTTGGAGGACCATTTCAAGACCTCTTTGGTGAGTTTGGAGAAATTATTAGGCAGTACATGATGGGTCAGGAAGTTCTTGAGATCAGGGGACAGCTTCTTTTGGAAAAGGTAACAGGCTTTGGAATCAGTCATCCCAATTGCTTCTTTAAGGCAAGAGAATTTGTCAATATAGTCCTTGGTGGCCATTCTGCCTTGATACAGATTCATTATACGGTCTCTGAGTTCTTCAGTGGTTTTTGCTGGTACTACAGTAGACAATAAGGAATCACAGAAGACCAGATAGTTGTACAGGAGTTTCTCCCCTTGGAGAGTAGCTTTGGCGTACCAGATGTGGGACTTAATGGTGAGCTTTTTAGCCACATGGTGTACCTTCTGTGCATTGGTCTGATACTGAGCGGGGGATGTTTCAAAGAGTGACTGGGACAAGGCAAGGAGCATAAGTATCTTGTTTCCTTTGTCATTGTCATTGTCTGAAGAGACTGCCAAAATCTGGTTTAGTACCACTGTCTGATTTTGAACCTGTTGAGGTGAGGATTATTTGGAGGCAACAAATGTCTTTGCCTGAGTGAAGATTCAAACAAGATGGTAGATGGTAAGACCAAGGATGGCAGTAATCAAGGTGACCGTCAGGCTCTTGATGAGTGCAGTGTAAAGTAGGTAACTTGAAGGGGTTGCTTCTGATCTTCTAAATAAGAAGCCCAAGATAGTTTTCAACAAATTTTCAGAGACCCACTTGATAGGGAACAAGTTTCCTACCTGGTGGGCCAAAGCCCCTAAATTGAGCCCTGCAATTACTGATCCAATAGGTACCATGATCATGGCAAGATGGCCTAAGTGGCCCAGATAGGAAAATCTTCCCAGCATAGAGCTGAAGCAACCTAGCAGGTAGTATCCCACCACGTAGGTTTTTAGGTAGAATGAAGCATTGGGTCTAACTAACAAAGATTCTTCTGGAGGAGGAGAAGTGGAAGAACAACCATAGTGAAATTTGCGCCCCCAGTGACCAGAGTGGTATTTAAACCAACCATGAGCAAGGGACTCTTTCTGGTGAGCATTGTCTGGGGATGGATTGTGCCAGTCAGTATTTGGAGTTGGGTTCTCCAAGGCTAGCACCACAGGCAAGAAGGAAGCTAGAAACCAGAACAGGAATAAAATTTCTTTCATGGTTTCAAAATAAGAATCAAAGAGATAGGTGTGGGCAGAGATAGAGTAGAAATAATTCTTAATTGTTGGAACATGTAAAGAGGATAAGAAATGGTTCACTTAAATACTCCAAACAATAGCCTGAAGCTATTTAAAAGGGTCCTAAACTAATATGGTTTACCAATGATTTTCTTGGAAATAATGATTAAAAGTGATACCTGTAGTTGTGCCTCAATTTGTCTCTTAATAATAATATATGTGAGTAACAACTTATTAAATGAGTGCCAGGAAGCAGCAACAAGAGTACAGACAATTAAGCGGTTCATCAGCTTATTCACATGGTAGATCAAGTACAAAGCCTCTGGTTCATATATAAGAAGTGAATTTGAGAGCGGCAATGAAGCAGAAAGTAACCAATCATGTTTTGAGCGGTAAGTGACATGTGTTAAAGGCATATTAACAGCAGTGGAAGCAACACCTAGTTTGAGAGCAGACAGCAATTGAATTAACTTAATATAAAAAGGTAATTTAAATTGATTTTCAGAGCGTAAACCAACAGTTGGTATCAATGTAAGGTTCTGGGTTTGATCCCCGTCTTGTGAAGTGTTGATCCTAATTGATTGAGTCTTGATTATTTTGTTGGTGCCTAGGTGTCCCATCAATGGTAAATTTGGGTTAATGCTATAAACAGAGAATTGCTGTAGTCAGGGGAGAATTCCCTGACAGGTTAGCTGTTGAGAGGAGCAAATGTAAGGCAGCTTATGTCCTTTGACTTTTTTGTATAAGCAGCTATCTCTGATCATGATGTTGAGAGCAAGTTTAGCCAGTATTTTCTGGGTCTCTGGGGTGATACTGTCTTACTTGGAAGGGTAAAAATGAGGTCAAATAAAGAATTCTCTCCTGAAGCAAGGGCCACTATCAGTGATAGTCTGGATATTCTATCAGTGTTAGCATGTTTGACACCAGGATAATAGACAAGTTTGTAATCATAGACTTGAAGTCTTACTGCCCAACAAGCCAATCTTTTTTCTGAATTCTTTAGATTATCCTGTGACTTCATAGAGGAGTAATCAGTCATAACTTTTAAGCAAGAATAATATAAGTAAGGGCAATATTATTTGATACTATATAGAACTGCTAGACATATATGTTCTGTCACAGAGTAGTTAAATTCATAAACATTCAGGGTCTTTGAGAAATATCCAACAAGATCATTGTGGTCTTTATCATCCAGTTGTTCTAGAACAACTTCAACAACTACTAGACTAGTATCTGTGTACAAAATGAACTCTTTTGAGAATACATAATAGACTAATACAGGTGATTCTACCTGATCTTGCTTGAGTGCCTTGAAGCTGGCTTGACAGTCTTTGTGAAGAAAATTACTGGATAGTATAAAGAGGTCTTCAAGTGGTGAAAAATAACCACCCAAATCCACAAGGAGTTGATGATTAACCACCACCAAAGCTTCAAATAATGCTTAGTGAAATTCCCAAAGGATACACTAAATCTTGATAAGATAATTAAACCCAACTAAAAAGTCTTAGATAGATATCCTGCAACAATATTAAGGAATTTTCTGAATAGAACTCAGGACATTGAGATATGCTAACAATCTTAGTTTTGGATTCCAGAGCAAAGACGTAAAGATTAGCAGGTGTTGATGTAACATTAGGCAACATGGACAACATAGTGCCCAAAGCAGGATCATATCTTCCTGTTACAATTTGATTTAATATCAAGTTGTAGGAAATATAGTGGATTAGGCCCACAACAGGATGCATTTTAAATAAATGTTAGCCAGGGTATAATTTTAAGTTTATTGAATATAATTTTTAGGGAGAACTTAACTCTTAAGAGTTGAAAAGGGAAAATTTTAAATATGTACCAAAATTATTGACTCAGCAACACCACCTGACTCCGTGGCTTCTTTTCTCTCTCATCATTCCAGAAAGTATCTTGTCCAGCACACAAGAATCCTTGTGTGATTAATTTTTGATGACCATTCTGATAAATGAGGTTGTATCAAGTGCCTCTCAGATTAAGTTTTTTGTCAGTTTCAATTTACTCTGGGTAATTAGATTATGCTGATAAACCAGAGCAGAAGTAACCCATTTTCAATCAACAGTTTGATTTAAATCCGTCAACTTGGTCAACTTGGTTAACTTTCCCCTAATTTCTTGGCTTTTTGGTCAGGACAGGTAATAACCAGTATTATGGAAACTACCATGACACAGACCACTCCCAAGGATAACAATCAGGAACAGAAGGATTGAACTAATATTCCACTTGATCTTCCAATATAAACCTTACATGTCTCAATATCATTTTGCCACTCAAAAACCTGGGCAGCCTGCCTGCCTGCCCAATTACCAGATACCCAACCTTCTAATTACTGACCCCTTGAAGTAAAGCCTGATGATGAAAGATTATATGAACCCATAATTCCATTGCTAAGCTTTATTTTCTCTCTGAAATAAAGATGTTCTATGAATTATTGTTTTTCAATTGTGCAGTATGCTGATTATATAGTAAACTATTGATCACTGTAAAAGCAATATTAATTCATTAGGCTTGGTAAACAGTGGGACAACCAGTACTCTTGTCCTGGATGAAGAATAGTTCATCTGATAAACTCTTGGCTGTAATTCTGGCCAGTATTAAATATGATCAGCCAATCAGACGTTAATATTAGCTAAGATTGCAGGGTGATTTGAATATGACTAAGAGAATTCTTGTGTATTGTAGCTGTAATTGAATGTCCTATATCTATAAAACTCCCTGACTTGATAATAAAGAAAAGATCAATTATTACATTTTATACATTTATTATACACACCAAGTTTATAGATAATTCAACTTAGTATTTAGTGTTAGTATAAGCTGTAGTAACAAGTAAGCAATATTAAACCCTACATCACACTCCTGTGCATTCACGACAAATTGCTTCTATATTTTTTGTTATCTGTCATCTGAACACCATTCTTTCTGGTCCACCAGCCCCTCCATATTCTGTTTCTGTCTGCCAGGTGTACCTTACAGACCCATGCATTTTAAAGAGTATCTTCTGAAACCCAAGTTTAAAGACTATACCCAAAAAATACTATTGGTGGATTCCTTGGCTTGCACAAAAAAGGTCTCCAGATTTAATTGTAAAGGTATCTGACACATTACAGAGTCCAGGTTTTTCAAGGATAAATATAACTTACTTTCTTCTATCAAACCAATGCACACCTGCCCCTACACCAAAGCCCACATACTTTTTCGCACCTGAATTCCAACTGAAAATACCAATAAGCTATTAATAATAGTGTATATTACCCTCTCTAGGGTAATTAATACTATAATTCCTGCTACTGACCCTTGGTCTTGGATGAGACAATCTCTCTCTTATGTTTTCATATTAGAACTAATCCTAAGGTGATCACTAACTGCTCAACCTGCAGCCTACCATATCCCTAATTCTGATAGGCCAGCAGCCCAAGAATAGTTCCCTGAAATCAGGCTTATATGTAAAATATAGTGTTTTTAAAAAATTTACTGACTCCAAAAACTCAATAGTGAAAATTCAGCCTTTTTTCACTTGATAGTGATAATTTAGGAATTTTCAAGATGATCAACAGTGCTAAACTTGACACTTTATATCATTTGGGTGATTAAACCCTAATAAAAATTATTTTCTGAATAAAGAACAATTTTTCTCCTGCTATGTTTCATTATCCAATCAATACTTTTAATTTGTTTTTATTGTTTATTTTAAATTTTTAATTATATTTTTCTGTGGTTTTGTCCTAAGATGTTATGCTGAACTAAAATATTTATGGTTCCATTAAATAAACTCAACTTTATTTTTTAGCTTCTATTTGTTTACTTTTTCTTTATTTGTTCCTTTATTTTACTTTTGTTTAATTTTATCCTTTTTAACTTTCTTTATTATATAGGCTATGTCATCTCAAAAAGAGCTATCTCAAATTTAATTTGATACAGTGTTTTTTGTGTTAGTGATTTTAAATCACAAAAAAATCTGATTAAAATAGTTGAAATTCAATTATAAATTCATATCATGACATCCCAAAAATATGGCATATCAATTCTGTCATTCCAGGTCAAACTAATTTAACCTCATTTTACTAACTTTATTACATATGAAATCACTTAGTGCAGGGCATGTTTACGTCATCTCAAACTTATGACATCTTGATTTACGCCATTTATCATGTACTAAAATAAGCTTATACCATCACTAAATCAAAGCCTTTTGTATAATGCCAAGATGCTTCTATAGTATTAATCCAAGACACTTATAATATAAACAACCTAAAACAACATCACTAAGGTATTCCCACTATTGATTATCATTGCTGGTTAAAAATCCACTTTTACCATATGTATTTTATAAATTTTCATATAAGGATGCCGTGAAGGGCTTCTTCTCAATAAAATATTTTATTAGTGGTTTCAATATGTATAATGGCAGTTAAAACATTTTGGTTTATGTCATTTTTAATTCCACTAGCTTTCATATCACCCAATTGATTTGATGGGTGTAATGGATAGGGGAAAAGAAGGGGAAATTACATATGATGCCACAATATGCTATATTGATTCCCCAATCTTGATTCTTGCTTTCTACTTTACAAAAGTATACTTTCAAGCAAAAAAAACATATTGATAAAAAATGTAAGAGAACTTCTGAAACTTTGCATATAGGTATTTTTGATCTTCTCTGAACACCTGTGTACTTTTTAACACCAGTTGTATAAACTAGTTTTTGAGATATTCCAGTTTTACTCTTTGGTCCAGTTGTGATAGCTCCACCATGAATTTCTTATTATAAAATAAAAAGTATGCAAATTCCTTATGTTTTTGTTCTATGGCATCTCAATTAAAGTATCTCAATTACACCATTTTGACTACCATTTTTCATTCAAAACTCAAAGTTTTGCATACTTAAGCTATAAAGAAAAATATTTATAAATAAAAAAACTCTGAATTTTTGATAGTGTATTTTTTCAAGTTTTTTTCCACAATTTTATGTAAAAGTATTTTATAAATTTATATTAAGAGCATTATTATTTTTATCCTTAAAAACTAATACCAAATTAGCCATATTTTGATACTAATTATTCCTTAGATGCCTCCTAAATCTACTCCTAAAGCTATACCCAAGGAATTCAAGGCCTCCAAGAGCAAAAATAACTCAACCAAGACAAAAAATAAAGAATACCCCTAAGAAGAAGCCTGCCAAGACACCCACACTCTCACCTGAGCCTGAGGAAACTAACTCACCCCTCTTCACTCTCCCTTTGTCTTCTTTCTCTCAGACCCCTAGAGAAGCTGTTTGAATTTAAATGCCACTCTGACCTCACCTCAGAGCCCAAGGGGAAACAGAAACACCAACCTGAGCTGAGTGCTCCTAAAGATGATCAAATTGAGATGTGGGATATTCACACTGTTCACAATATTTGCAATCAAAACGGCATCTTTTCAGTGCCTACCACTTTCCCTGAGAGTTATCTCATAATTTCAAAGAAGGGTGGCACTGGTTTTGTTTAAAAGGATTAAAAATTCAACTGTAAGGACAGGAAGAAGGCTATCTATTAACACCAATTTAAATGAAATAATCTTGACTGTCCAGCAAGGCCCACCACATACAGGTTTACCAGATTTAAAGCCTTAACTGCCAACCATGATTACACTGAGTCATTTGACCCTATCTGTTGTGAGTTGGACTGTTCAGTATGTCTGTGTAAGAATTAGCCCTTATGATTGCTCTATTAATATAATGTAAGCAGGGTATTAAAGTCCAATATAAATGAATAATAAGATAGGGGTAAAAACTTATAATTATTTAATATATCACCAAGTATATATAGTGGTATGTGTAATTGGGAGGAAGGGAATTAGAGGAATGGGGAATTAGGACCAGACTTGGTGTCAACACCAATATTGGCATAAATAATAATATTAGCTATCAATACACACCTGGAAGTAGGAATCAAACAGGCAATTACATTGTTGATACTGCCTCCATTTAGTCTTCCGGACTCAAGTGTCAAGTGTGTGCCTTAATTCTGAATTTGAATGCTTTGGTGCTTACGCCTTAAGTAGAACCTTTAATTAAGCCAATTCCCAAGGAGATCTGAGCAGAATCCAGAACGCTCTGGTATCCACAAGTTCTTGCTTGATTAATTGTGTGATTGGCTAGTGGGTAATTGAATCCAGATCCAACTTAAAACTTAATGTCCATCAAACCCATATTTCATTAGCACAAGTGCAGCACTATCTATCAGCTGATCTGCTGGTTTATTTATCAGATTGTTTTCACCACCAAGGATCAAACCTCCACTGAGGTAGTTAACAATGTCCTTCTAAATCTCAATGTATCCTAACTTTCCTCTGTTGGTGATACTGTTGAATTACAGAGATACCTCACTGACCATAGGTATGCTCTGAGCACTGAAGGCATTAGTGCAACATCCATTGACCAGTTATTTTTAACTGAAGAGCAGAAGCTATCCTAACAATAAGGAGAAATTACTCCTACATGATGACAGTGTTAGTTCCAAGGACAGAGTTATCTGTTTTGCAACCTCCCATAACTTGTGAAACCTTCTCAAGTGCAAGACCTGGCTAGCAGATGATACTTTTTTCCACCTGTCCAAAGCTTTTCAGTCAGCTTTGGAACATTTACAGTCAGGTTGGCAATCTAGTAATTCCCCTTGTTTTCTAATTCCTTCCCAACAAGAAATAGGACAACTATGTCTGTGCTTTTACCATCTTAGAGATTAAACTGGATTAAATTCTTTCCACCATTAAAGAGGAGCTCAAGAAGACCAGAGGGCGCAAGAAGAAGACCTGTTCCCAAGAAAAAGATGCTTCTACCCCAAAAAAGCAGCCTGGGAGTTTGCCCTACCATGCATATCTGGTAGTTGACTTTAAAAAGGCCCATTTTAATGCTTTTATTCAATTCTTAAGAAGCTCCCCTCAGGGATACTATTTTCACTTATGCCAGGCACTCTGCTACTGCCTCCAAAAGTGCTCTGATCTTCATGAGCTGGTCAACACCAAGGAAAGTAAAGAGGCCAAGGACGCCTTCAAATTCTCTGCTGCCCTTGCCCTATTCATAAAGGAGGATACCAATACCTTCTATTATGCCCTCCTCTACCATCCCTACATTGCTGCAAATTAATCAGTCTTTGCGCCCTTTATTGATTATTTCAAAACTAAGTGGGTTGGAGTCTTTCAAGGAGCATGCTATATCAAAAAATGTGGTAACTTAATTCAGTGTGACTGCCTAAGAAAGTAAAGAACATCCTGATAAAAATCACATCTTTATTGAAGGGTGGGATGGCCAATTTTCAACTAGGGTAAGGCTTAAGAATACCAAATTTAATAAGATCATGGTGTCTCTCAAGACTCAACAGGCAATATATGCCTGTCTGTTAAAGACTGTCATCAAGAACAAGGATGAACCCCCAAACAAACCAGGACAGTGAAAAGGTATACATAAATATTCAAGGTGATCTTTGCTTACTATCCTAAAGATAGAAAGCTTGAACATCTTCATGCCATCTCTGTTGCTCTTTCTATTAATGTATGAGCCTTTTCCAATAAACTATTGTTTTTCTTCTTCTATCTTATATCTTTCTATTTTATCATTTTTAACTTTTCTTTAGTGCTTGGGACTGTTATATGCATCTTTTAAAGTATAGAACTTTGATTTAATAGATGAACATGTATTTTTGGGGTATATTTTGACTTTTAGGCTGTAAGCAACCCTGTTGCTTTTAATTGACCCCTTTTTTATTAAAGATTTGAAATCCTGAGGCTTTTTAAGCCTAGAATAGTTTTTAACATTATTTTACACTGTTTTTTATGTTTTTACCTTCAAACATAACTAAATTCAATGTGGTGTTTTTCTAGCTGATATGCCATAAATTGAACTTTTGTATCTACCATTACTTTTGAGATGCCATTTTTGAGATGGCGTAGTCTACCCTTTATTATTACTATTTCTAATATCACCCTTGTTATTATCCATGATCTTTTAAAAAATCAAAACAATCTAAGCAACCAAAGTGTGCTTCTTCTTTATCAAACAAGTCTATCTCTGCACCAAAGTGTTCCTAAAGAGCCTCAAAGGCTAAAATCTTACTATCATACCAGCTTCTTCCTCCCAACATTCTTCTAATAAATTTGACAATGATTTGACAGATGGTTTTTTGTGAGTTTGAAGGTGAACCTGATCTCAAAAAGCAGTTTTATGAAAAGGCTACTAAGAATCCTGCATCTCCTAGAAATAAGGAGAATCAGGCTTCCAAGAACGCCTCAAGAAACCCCTCCCCTCCTTCTCACAATGGTTCTTCTCCCTTATACTTGTCCCAAATTCATAAGGAAAATCCTGGGCATTATTATAAATGTTTTAAAGTCACTAATCATTTGGCTTAGGATCACTGATCATTCAAAAAATTTACAATATCAATAGTGAATAAAAAGTCCCCAAACACTTCCCCTGCTACTTTCACATTTTTTCTGTTAAGGATCATCCTGGGTTTGTTGCAGATAATTACATTTTTATTGTAATAATCAAAAGTGCCCCACAAAAATCAAGAACTTTTTATATGAAGACAGGTATTTTGGGGCCTGTCTTAACACCAAGGGCTCAAAAAGGCTACAGTCAAGAAGGGGGAGCACTCTCATGAGCCCTACCAATCATCTCATCACAATAATTGTCATGAATGACATTTCTCCTGAAAGGAATGACAAACTATAATTAGGGGAATTAAACTTGGAATCTTTACATGATAATTCTGTGGAATCTTCAAACCCCCAGTCTAGATACCCATGTTTTTTTACAGCTAGTCAATGAGCAAGCAGGTGCAAACAGAAATAGGAGTTGATTAATCAAGGGATTTTGCAGGCTCACCTGGCCGGGAATTTGCAAAGTGAAGAAGAGCGTCATAGGCTGGTGATTAATTCAGAACAATCTAGATTGCTGGAAGCACTAAATCAACATGGTGTCACTCCTGTCATAACTGACAGGCTTTCTAAAAAGGGAATTGCTGCTCAGCATGAAGATTCAAATTCCAAAGGAAACACAAATGATTGGCTTGAATTTCAGGCCACCTGGCCATGTGATCCACAGCCAGCCAGTGACAAGGGAGTTACTCCAGGAAACACCCAATTCATGGAGCTAAAGTGACCCAGATTGTGTATTCCAAGAAACCAATGATCCAGAATGACGGTAATGCTAGCAAGGATGATGAAGCTATCAGTAAGGTATCTACAGACCATCAGGTTGGGGTCATATTGATAGAGGAATTGACAGGCCAGGAGGTAATTTATGACTCTGAAACTCTCAGGCCATAAGAAACTGAGCAATTCAGCTATCAGGTGATGGTTCAAGCAGAACTTAGCATTTTTGAATGATATTGAAACCCAGTAAAACTTTTAAAATGGTATTGCCATTCTGAAACAAACAAGATTATGGGACCTTGGCTCTACCATTTTATTCCGTATTTAGTCTTAGTTGTTTTTCATTTCACTACTGTTCTAACAGAAAATCCTGGACTACAGACCCACATACCTGAGGAAATTCATGAAATCCTGGTCTACACTTTATTGTCCGCCAGGAGTTCCCTTTGGCCCAGTCTATTTCTCTGAATATCCTCTCAAGCCAGAATACAAGGAGTCTACCTTGGATAATATTCTCTGCTTTAATTTCCTGACCAGACAAAGAACCCCAAGAACAGTTTATCACAAAGGAGCCTGGTAAAAGCACCCAGCTGCCATATTCTTTGAAAAGTACAACTATCTTCCTGCTTACCAGACTGATATGGAAGTATCTCCCATGCCCAAAATTGACTGTCTGCCCCCAGCCCAGGACTGACTCCTCCCACAGCCAATTAATATGAAGGCATTCCCTACATTACCTTGGCTTGATTAGTTGACGCCATAGTGACATTCACTGGACCATGGGCCTTGTCAGGCCTCTCAGCATCTTATCTCATCAAGTTATCCCCCTTATATGGTGTGCCCTTCCCTCCTCTCAACAAATTAAGTTGACAGCGGAGGCTAACAGAACCCCAACTGGGATGTGGTATCCTGACAAGAATGCTCAAGTGGTATCTAGTTCAAATAACACCTTCTTCCTCCCACCTCTATGTCTCTGATATGGCTGTCAAGGCCCTCAAGAATCTGGTGCCCAAAAATCTCAAGTTGGTGCAAACCCAGGAGCAGCTGGTTAAGTATATAAGCAACAAGAGCACCACTGTCAATCTCCCTCCTCTCAAGGCCACTGATATTCTTTATGAGCTTACACTCACTAATGAACTCAAAAAGCTTCTAAGTAGAGAGCATATGATTTTTTATGAAAAAGGTTCAACTTTCAAGAAGTGCATAATCTTCTTTATAATACAGAAGAACCTGATGAAGTTAAAAAGGGTGTTGACCTGGCTAGTTGATGATATATTTGCCACCTTCCCCCAGATGTTATACCAGCTCTGAATGGTACATGCCCAAATAAACATTTGGGTGATTTCACTTGTGTTCTTTCTCCTACCTGGGGCCATTAAGCAGTTTATACCAGTGTTTTTTAAATACTCTGCCGCAAACTTGCCCTTCTGCCCTCTGATGACAACACCCATAAGACCCCTCCCCACACCCACACCAACCCCTATGATGCTAACATGGAGCAGACCAGCCTTGATGCCAAGAAAAATGTAATATTTAGAGCTCTTAGACCAGAATTATGCATAATGGACTTTGAGACTGCTTGGCTCAATATATATAAGAAGCTGTTTGATGAGGAAGTGTAGGGCTGTCACTGTTACAACTAAACCAATAATAGTTCAGTATTTAGATTTGAGGAAACAACAGTCTAATAAAAAGGACAATAATAGGAATAAAATAATGTTTATTGGAGGATAATATGTGAGAGAGGGGGTCTAGAATAACAAAGTCATACTCTCATACTGATGGAACCATCCACCAGGATGTCATCCAGTGCAGGACTGGGATGGTTGCTCTAAGAGACCTACAGGGAGAGGTAGGCCAGGAAAATGGTGATAAATAGGAGTTTAAACTCATAACCAATGCACTCAACAACAACCACAGAGAACAATCCCGGGTGGGGTGGGAATCCAGATTTGTAGGGGGAGGTTGATGCAAGAATGGGAGGGAGCAGTTCAAACTGGCATAAGTTTGGCATTGTTCTGATCTGTGGAAGGGGATTAATCAATGACTGGCTCCTGGAAGGGTGGAAGGTCCTTGAGATAAAGACCTAACTAGGACAACTTGAAAAATGTGTTAAGGATGGCAAGAACCTGGGTCAGATGTGAAAAGTATTTGAGAGCAGGCCAGGATTGGGTGAAGAGTGTTGTGCAGCCAAGGAGAGTCTATCCCAAATGTCTGGGGTTGTAGTCCATAGAAACAGGAAGACAGTTACTGTGGTCACCATACATTACTTCAAGAAAGGAGACAACATTTTGCAGAAGAAAGTTCAACAAACCCCTTCAGGCAGACAGGCCGCAAGAACTAGGATGCTTCCAAGGGTTTAAACCAAGTTTGGATCCTCTTGGATTAGATCTCAACAAAAAAACCCAGGATGATGGACAGCTGGGCAGGAAAATGGCAGGGCAGATAGGCCAAAGGAAAGAAGTAGGAGAAAACAATGGCAGGAGTCAGGACAATAATCTCTCTTATCTAATAAAACTATAAAAATAAAAATAAAATTTCAAAATCAAGAGTTTTATTTGGTAATTGGAATTGGTAAGCAAGGGACCTGATGGCCCTTGCTTCCATTATACGCATGTGAGGGGTGATGGTACTGAGGCATCTTTAGGAGGGGGTTTTGAAAGCATCAGGAGGGAACCAATTAGATGCATCAACCTAATCTACCCATAGCCTGGACCCAAGAAATAGGAGCAACAGACCTGGGCACAGGGGACAGCATCGTGGCTGGCTAGGTGCATTCCAAGGATCCAGGCACAACATTCCCATTGCTTCTTGCCATTGAAATCACAGACTGAATGACCTCAGAACAATTTTCTCCGGGCCAAGGGTCCCTTAGGCCAGAGAAATTATTTGACTAAGATACCACTATATGTGGAATCTTATATCTAAATTTCCAGGCCTCAAGCTTGGCAAACCCAGTAAAGTGTGGGTCACATTTTTCATTGTCCTGCAAATTGCTTTAAGGCAGGACAGCACCAGTAAAGCAAACAATCCAACTGGATTAATGTATCCTCTGTAGTTAGAGGGGACTAAAAAAAGGGAGGGGTTTTTTTGCTGTAAAAGCCAGTACAAAACTCTCATTCACAGTGTGGACAAGATCCTCCAGGTTGTGTAGCAGTTGTGCCTGGACGCAGACTGCCTTTTTTGTGGCCCTAGGGAATATATCCCTGTCCAGGACTAGTGAGACCCCTTGGAAATTTACATAACAAACTTGATATACCTTATTGGGGAGCCACAATTCCACCAGTGGTGGCACTGTGGTAGGTTCAGCATAAGCTTTTGGCTGGAAATATCTTAGACAAGAGATCAGCACGTCAAATTGACATTGCTACTATTCAGGAAATAACGCCCATAATTTTAAATTGGCCACATGATCATCTATACTGGTAGTTGCTTTATGGGGTGTCTTTTCAAATGCCCCCTGTGTATTGTGAGATACATTAGCAGGCAGGGGAGTTATCTTGGCTGGAACACCCCCTTGAGCCCTGCTTGTTGTCTGGTACCAGAATCAAAATCTGTGAAAGATCTGGGAAGACTTGTGTGAAGCCCTTCTGGGAGGATATGGCACAGTAGGGGCGTAATTGGTCATGATGGAGTATTTTGGTGTTTCCTTGGACATCCTTGAGCTGGTAGGTGTGGTTGCTGTATAAAGCAGACACTCTGAAAGGCACAAGGCGGTTGGGTTTGAGCTTTGCAGGATTGGGATTGAAGATGTAAACAGGATGATCTATATCATATT
The DNA here is from genome assembly GCA_014839935.2 of Entomophthora muscae. Classification (NCBI taxonomy): domain Eukaryota; kingdom Fungi; phylum Entomophthoromycota; class Entomophthoromycetes; order Entomophthorales; family Entomophthoraceae; genus Entomophthora; species Entomophthora muscae. Next base: position 61,583 of record QTSX02002954.1, read on the forward strand.
GTGCCTCCAGGCATCTTTATGCCACCTTAATTTTTTCTTGTTCATTGTTGCAGGCCTTGGCCTGCCCCTGTGCTAATAAGGGAGTGACTGTCAGGGGTGGTTTGCTTAGATCAGTTGATTTCAGATTGCTCTTATTTACCTCTGCCATATCATCAGGAGTAATAAAGGACAGCACACTAGGACTGAAACCTGTGCCAAAGTTTGCCCTGGCTCAGAACATGAGTGGTGTGATGGGAAGGTGCTATTTCCAGGCGGTGTTTAGATGCTCCTGGGATAACTTGGCAACAATTTGGACCATGGAATCATTTAGGCGCACTATACACTTATTGGCTTGGGGTGATACAGAGTGATTTTTATTTGTTTGAGGGTTTTGTTAACACATTAAACCTTCATGAAATAACTCACAATTTCAGACCCACCATCAGTGATGAGTTGCTTGGGGTAGCCAAAGCTTGCCACAATTTCCTTAACAATTAATTGAGTGATAGTGATATTGGTGTGGTTAGTGGTTGCCAACGCTACAGGCAGTGTGTAAAATAGTCAATGATTGTGATGATGTACTTTTTCCCTGACTTAACTTTAGGCAGGGGCCCTACAATGTCAAGGGCCCACTTTTTGAAGGGTTTCATGGCTTTGATAGGTAGAACTTCTTTAGGCAGAGCAGCATGGATGTGTTCTTTCTGCACAACATTCATGTCTCAAAGAGATCCAGAATGTCCTGGTGCATACAGGGCCACCAAACTTTATGCTTCATGATTTTGAAGAGTTTACATCCTCTAATATGGTCTAAAGTTTGGCAGTAATGCAGTATGGTGTCTCCTTGTTGGGTGGTGGGGATGTAGGGTGTCTTTTTTCCTGTCTCTGCCCAGCAACAAACGTTGTCAGAGTCTTTTATGAACTGGCTTCTGTTGTCTTCAGTTTTGCGATGGTTGCTGAGTTAGGGCCTTCATACTGGGTGCCTCAGGGCAAAGGTAGAGCATGGGCCAGTCCAAATCTAGGCCATTGTCTTTTGTGATAGACTCTACATAAAGTCTGAAGGCGGCATCAGCTGTGACTAGCTCCTTTCCTGGCCTGTACTCCATGCAGAGCTGGTAAGGGGAAAGACATCCAACCCATCCCACTTGATCCTGGGTTAAATGTGGCTGCAAGTTGAATTAATGAAGGAAATTATGGTCTGTGAGGACCTCAGGTGGGAAGGTGGCGCCTTCCAAGTAACAGTGTCATTTTTTGACACAATGAACAATCTCAGATAGCTCCTTATTGTTGTTGTGTGTATACTTCTGAGAAGTATAATAAACAATATAAAGGAGAAAATTAAGAAAATAATGATGTTTTATTGTATATGAAAATAGGATAATATATAGTATCATGGAAAGCCACATACTGTCCATGTACATCATGGAGGTCATGGGGCTTATCTGATTAATGCTCCTCAGAAGTCACAAGGCTTATTCAAGTTGTGTTCCGTTTAGGATCTGGATTATTTGAGCCCTGTAATAGATGGTCAACTGATAGTAGTGCCACCAACTTACTAATTGGTCAGTGAGCCATTTGGTGAGCAATTTGGTGAGTCATTTGGTGATCTACTCAGGGTGTTAATTCCCTGAGAGGGAGTAATCAAAGATGTTGCAACATCTCCCCCTGGGGTGCTGGAAGGCAGAGCCTTGGGAATTTTCTTTAGTGCGTCAGGGATGCAGGCTTGGTATTGGTCCAGTTTGGCTTTGGAAACAGGGAGTCTAGAATTTTTTTGGGCTGTTCTTGCTTTACACAGGCAGAATCAGTTGTGGTGCATACACTTTAGTTCAGTTTGGGCTCCAATTCCTTTGATAAGGTAGGTATTGTTGGGCTTGACTTTCATGACTATGCCTGGTCCGCTTAATACTGGTTACAACTTGTGCTTATTGTGGTTGAAAACCAAGATTTTGTCCCTGACTTGGAATCTTTCCTTCTGTAGTGGAATTGCTTCTCTCCCAACTCTTTTTTGTTCCATGTCTTCCTGGTCTCTTCTGGAACGCTATACGTTGGGATTACTGTATTCTGGCACCTTTTTGGGCAGAGATAATTGTGGTCCTGCGGTCATACTAACAAGAGCAGGTTTTTGTCCATAGACAAGTTCATATGGGCTTTTGCCCATATTACGGTTGACCTGTGTTCTGCAGACCATGTGTGCTGTTGGCAGCATGTTAACCCAGGCCTTTGGATTGTTAGCAGATAACTTACTCAGGGCTTCTACAAGCAAGCTGTTTAGTTGTTCTACTTGTCCATTTGCTTGAGGATGATACAGGCTGGCTGGATGTGTTTTATTCTTTTTTTGGTAAGAGAAATATTTGTGTCAATGGCCTTAAGTTTGGAGCCTCTGTCTGTGATCAGAAGGTCAGGTTTCCTAACTTGGCTATGATTTCTTTCCTAATAAATTGTCTCACATCATTGCCTTTGTGTTCTTTTGTGGCTTGTGCTGCAGGCTACCTAGATGCACAGTTTATAGCTGTTATGATGTACTTCTTACCCTTGTTTTCACCAGGTATTGGTCCCACAATATCCAACAATCAAACTTTGAAGGGTTGTGTGATGGATACGGGTACTACTGACTTGGGTGGTGTCTTGGTTTGGGTGTACTGCTCACAGACTTTGCATTGTTCCAGTACTTCTCTGATATCATCTAGCATGTTGGGCCACCAGTAACGTGTATTGAGGTATCCATGCAATTTCCTGCTACAGGTGTGTCCCAGGTCTCTGTGATATTGGAGGATTGTGCCAATCTTTTGCGTTGACGGGATGTAAGGTACAGTGTCACTATTTGGAAGTATTTGGTGCAAAGTGCCATATACTTTTTGAACAGATGTTCGTTCTTAAAGACCTTTGCTTGGATTCCAATGAGGTGCCAAGTGGGAACCCTTCTTGGAGACTCCCCATGATAAGCATAGGTCAGTCAGAGTCCTCATCAGCGCATAGGACATGTTTACTGTATAGCCTTGAAAGGGCATCTGCAGTAAGCATTTCCTTGCCTGGCTTGTATTTGATTTGCATGGGGTATCTCTGTATGAGACTCATCCACTTGGCTTGCCTTCTTGACAAGTGCTGTTGTGTTTTAAAAAATATTAATGATTTGTGATTGGTGAGGACTTTAAACATTTGGGCTCCTTCTAGATAACATCATCATTTCATGAGGAAGTGTACAATGGCTACCAGCTCTTTATTGTGTATGGGAAACCTTTGTTCACCGTCAGACAGATTTCTTGACTTATACACCACAGAGAGGAAGTCCTTTTCTGACATCTGGATATTGAGCAATCCTCCTATGGTGCAGTCAGAAGCATTGGTTTCCAACTTGGATATCCATTCTTTGTTCAGGTATTGAAGGATAGGGGCAGTAACTATTTGTTCTTTTAGCTGGCAGAAATGTTGGTCTTGTAAGGGTGTCCAAACAAGTTTGGTTGTTTTTCCTGTAATGACTGACAAGGGGTCTGTCAGAGCACCCTAGTCAGGGATGAATTTTCTAATGTAGGCTACCATGCCCAGGAAGGTACATAGTTTGCTTTTTGTTCCTAGGGGCTAGCATTTTGGTTATGACACATAGATTCTCTGGGTCCGGTTTGATCCTGTCATTGCTGATAATGTGGACAAGGAAAGGGAGTTCAGATGAGAAGAAGTCACACTTTGATGGCTTGGCAATGATTTGGTTTTCTTTGAGGGTGCAGAGAACCAGACAGACATCTTCCCAGTGTTGTTTTAGGGTTTAACTGTAGATGATTATGTTGTTCAGTTAGATGATTGCCTTTTTCCAATGTGTTCTTTGAAAACTTCATTCATGAAGATCACAAAAGTGCTGGGAGTGCTTTTCATACCAAAATTGAGAGTAACACACTAAAAGGATCCATACTTGGTTCTAAATGTGGTCTTTGTGATTTCTTCAGGCTTTACGCAAATTTGATGGTAGCCTGCTGTCAAATCAATTTTTGTGAAGATTTAGGACCCCCAGGGCGTCAAAAAAGTCATCAATCAGGGGCAGGGAATACCTGTTCTTAATTGTGACCTTGTTGAGTGCCCTGTAGTCTGTGACTAGGCAGAGTCCTCCATCTTTCTTTGCCACAAAGAAGACAGTGGCACCAAAAGGCAATTTTGAGAGTCTATGAGGCCCTTTTTGAGCGCTTTGTCCAAATAGGCTTTCAGAGTGTTGTCTTCTTGGAGTGTAAGGCAATAGATTGGGTATGCCTTGGTACACTTTCTTTGAGGTTGATCTTGTATTGTATGCCACAGTCAGGTGGTAAACCTGGTAAGGCTTCTTGGAAGACAGAGGGAAATTCACTGACCAGTTGTTCTCGGATGTAGTCTTTCTCACATCTGGTTTCCGTATTTTTGAAATGGATAACCTCTTACGTGCAGCTGTTCCAATTGATTTTGTTGGGGTCATTTGCCTCTTCTGTTTCAATGATTTTCACAAACACATGGTCTCTCATAAGTGTATCAAGGTGGGTTAGGTAGACATTGTGATGTACTTTGCCTTGTTGTATGGTGAGAGTTGCACAGTCCCAGTCAATGTGAGGTTTGGTCTTTCTCATCTAATCCAGGCTAAGTATAACATTGTATTTGGGGATTGGTATGATAGGACCGCTAAGGGTTGTTTGCACCTATCTGGTTTGGGCACAGAAAGGTTTTGTTTCTTTGTTGACTGGTGTACTCCTGTTGTCTGCCAAGATAAAACTCTTATGTTGCTTTGGACTATTGGTAGTTTCATGAGGTTGGCAAATTTCCTGTCAACAAGGGATTGGTCTGCTCCAGTGTCAAATAGTGCTGTGCCCTGATATATGTGAAAGCAGAAAGTATAAGTGAGGAGTTTATTTCCAGTTTGGGCGGCAAACAGTACAGGATTGCTGGAGGGTACTTGGATCATGGTGATTGAATCCACGTCCTGATCCCTGTACAAGTCTTGTGAGTTGGGGAGGGCAGCTTGCCTAAGCACTCTCCTGAGCTTTTCCCTCCTTGTTGGCGTTTTCAGTACTTGCTTGGTTAGCCTGTGCTGTACAGTTCCTGTTTCAAGGATGAGAGTTGTTGGCTCAGTTGTTCTGCTTATTGGGGAAAGGGTCCATCTTTGCCATGGGGCTTTCCTTTTGATTGTTTGTTGCATGTAGATCATCAGATTTCTGAGCTGCATGTTTTCCTTCCAAGAATACATCTTTAAGGTTCTTGCAGTGGATCATGTCAAACTGACGTCTGATATGCGTGGGGAGGCTGTTGTAGAAGTCCAACCAAGGTCCTGGCTTGTCAAAGTTGATGGTACTGGGGGCTCAGTTGTGTAAGCCTTCATATGCTGCAATATAGTCCTCAATTGTTCCTGTCATTTTGAAGGTTCAAAGCTCTGTCATAATCACTATATTGGAATCCTTCATGGCAAACTTTTCAAAGAAGGCGGTTTTGAACATGTCCCAGTTTTCATTTTGGTCAGGGTGTTGGTTGAGCCATTCACTTACAAAACGAGAGGCAGCTCCTGCAACACAGAGGGAGGCTTTTCTGGCCAGAGTCTGCGGGGGTAGCCTACTTGTGTGAACTTACTTTGTGTGCTGTTGATCCAGAGGTTGGTGTTTTCCCGGCGTAACCCTGCAAAGGTCCCAATCTCTGCTGAACGTAGGCATTGGAATACAATGTTAGGTATTTCAGGCTATTGTGACTCTGTCCTGGTTGGAGTTACATGTAGAAGTCTGCAGGCTTTGAGAGTTTTGTATTGTTTGATGGCACAAGGATGTTGTTGTAGATGACAAGGCCTGCAGGGATGTCTTGTCCTTCTTTGTAGTCTCTCTAGCTGGTAGTGAGTGCCATTGTTTTGGACTTTTTATTAGGAGGATTTTTTACTTTGAGTTGGGTAGGTATGGATAACTTACCTATGCTACCACTGTTATGTGTATACTTCTGTGAAGTATAATAAACAAGATAAAGGGGAAAAATAAGAAGAGAATGATACTTTATTGAATATGAATATAGAATAATATATATCATCATGACAAGCCACATTCTGTCCATGTACATCATGGAGGTCATGAGGCTTATCTGAGTAATGTTTCTTTTAAATCACAAGGCTTATTCAAGGTGTGTTCTATTTAAGATCTGGATTATTTGATCCCTGTAATAGATGGTCAACTGATAGTAGTGCCACCAACTTACTGGTTGGTTGGTGAGCCATTTGGTGAGTCATTTGGTGATCTACTTGGGGCGTTGATTCCCTGATAGGGAGTAATCAAAGATGTTGTGACATTGTGAATGGAATAGTGTTGTTCAGTGTCAGTAAGTTTTCTGGACCCATAAGCTACTGGGAAAAGATGGCTTTGTCAGTTTGCACCTACAGCACACACCCCATGTCCTAGTCTTAAGCGTCAGTTTCAAGTGCACACTGGCAGACCCTGATGGAAAACTGAAGGATCCCTGCTGCAGTAAGCTTCTGCTTGGGTTTATCAAAGTCTTGGTCCCTTACAGGAACCCATTGAAGTTGTTGTTTGGTATTCAACAACTCAGTGAGGGGAGCAATTAAATCCCCACACTTGGGGATGTGTTTGCGTATATACATGATTATCCCAGGGATACATGTAACTGGCCACCATTAATGGGAGGCAGCATATGGGTGATTGCCTTAACTTTTGCAGGGTCACGGGTTATCCCTTGGGCAGAGATGTTGTGCCCCAGGGATACCAACTCTTACTATATTAACTCACATTTGGAAGGCTTAGCCTTCAGCTGATGTCTGCAAAGGGTATCCAGGACAGCCTAGAGATAGTGGAGGTGAATGGCTTGGTCTCCACTGTATACAGTAATGCCACCTAGGTAGACCATACCACACTTCCCAATCAACTCCTCAAAGGCCTTATTCATGAGCATCACAAAGGTGGTGGCTCTTTAGACATACCCAGATCCATGACACAGCACTCAAATAAACCATAGTGTGTTCAGAAGGCCGCCTTTGCCTCATCCCTAGGGGCAACCCTGACCCAGTTGTACCCTGGGGTGATATCAATCTTTTTAGAGACTTTTTCAACTGTAAGTGTATCAAAAAGGCTCTCAATTAGTGGTAGGGATAATTATTCTTTACAGTGACTCCATTTAAGGTAGGGTAATAAGTGACAAGACAGTGTGACCCATCCTTCTTACCCACAAAGAGTCCTACAGCTCCATACAGGGAAAGAGAGGTCAGATAAAGCCCCTGTCTAGACCATCCACCAGGTGCTGTCAGAGAGGTTTGACCTCCTTGATCATTGGGCAGTATAGTGGACCAGCCTTTGGCAAGGCCTGTATAACTGAGCAGCATTCTGGACCTCTCAAGGTGGCGGTAGCTGGTCAAGCGCTTTTCTGAATACATCCCAAAGCTCCCCCAGAAGCACCAGCAGTTATATTTCAAAGGGGAAGGTGAGGGAGGTCCAGACCTGATAATCCCATCCCAGAACTGGGTGAACTCCAACTGCCTCCCTCAAACCGGTCAAGGCTCTCCCCTGTTATCTGTACAAGGCAGTGCCACACAAATAGCCCGTACATCTCAGTAGGGTAGATTCAGAAGTCAGCACTGTTTCTTCTGAGAGCAATGAAGGGGGTGCCCCAGACAATGTAAGGGAAGTTGTAGCATAGCCAGTCCAGACCTGCCATCACATCCTGGCTGAGGCCACCCATGATGGGTCCAGAGAGCCCAGCCTGAACATTGCTTATCCTTACTGAGAAAGGTACCAGTTCATGAATGACGGCCACTCTGAGGGAACCTGCTATATGCCCCACTTTAAATGGGCTGGGTACCTGGCCAACTTCTGGGGATCAGCAAACTCCTGGTTGACTGCAGCAATATCAGCCCTGGTGTCCACCTGGCGCTTGTGAGTGCCCCACAGAGAGAACGGGGTCAGCCAAGGGAGCAGCTCTATTCTTTGAACAGCCAGCTTTAAGACCAGGATGTCAATGGGTACCTGAGCACCTCCAGGGTTCCAACCCCACCCACACTGTAATCACTGGGATCCTTACCAACACAGGATCCAGGATAAAAATCTGGAAGGTTTTAGAGCTTCACATCTCTACAACCCCCAGGCTTCTTCCAGCCCCGCAATCTGCGTCAGCTGGAGCTCCCCCTTGTGAGGGCGCTTGTCACTGGTATCTTGCCAGCAGGATCCAGCTTGGCTGCAGGCGCTACCAGGTGCAGGCAAGGTTGTTTGGGAAAATTGCTAGAACTTTGGAACCCCAATGCAGCTTGGCCATCTGCCTCTTCAATGGCAGGATAACCGTTGGCAATGAAGGTGCAGCACCTCAGCATCACCCAGCTGCAGATATGGGGCTTCAACCCAGCAATGGTACAGTGAGGAGCATTGTGGTTCTATCAGTGATGGCTTCTGGGGCAGCAGCAAAGTGCTCAGGGACGCTTTCTGCTTGTTTGATCCCAAGCAGGGGTGTTCCCACTACGGTGGGTAAGGAAGTCCCCCTGTAGCTGGGCTAGGCTGCATCTCCAAACTGGGTCCTGGTAGCCTCCAGTTCCTGTTTGGCCCAGGTGATGAACCATACAGTGGCAGGCCCAGCCAGATGCCCTGAAGCAGCGGCAACCCACTTGGGTTCAGGTACCTGACAAATACTCAGGCAGGTTTCTGTGGAGTGTAGCCAACTCACAATATTTGCGCCTTCCACGCCGCCTATGACTGGTCCCAACTTTAGGTTCCACATTTTTTTGGGAGCAATCAGACTAGGGTAGAGTACCACTAATGCTGGGCTGTCTCAGCCAGAGCTGATATTGAACTCTGGTCAATACAGATGGGTCCTGGTAGATACCATAACCTTGTGGAGATTTCTCATCTGGGATGGGCAGGAAGGTCTTCTGGTGAGGGGTAGCCATACACCCAGGGCTCTTCCCTTTCTTGGGGATCCTCTTAAAGGCAGGATGTTGATTGAACCTACTGCTGTGGCAACTGAACAACCTTGGTTCAGTATTTAGAACTGAAAAGGCAACAGTCCAAGTAGAAAGAACAAGAATAGGAATATGATGTAGCTTTATTTGAAGGACAGTAGTTAATGTACCAGGAAAAGAAGCTGCTAACCCATCAAAGGGGTGACATTGTGGCTGGATAAGTATGGTGTGAGCAGTAAATATCTAATTGAGAGATCTGTGCTTGGTATTGGCTACATGGCTGTTTGGGAGATATTGCCCATATTTTAATGTTGGGGTGGAGGGTCACATGCCATTAGATATGTATGCAAGTGGCCCTGTGAGTTGTAAGTCATGTTGGTAGGTGAGGTGGCAATCTTGGTTGCAACAGAAGGTTATACTGACATTTCTGGATGTTGGTAGGGCTGCCCTTCTAGCCAAGCAATGATCCTTGCTGGTTATCCCAGTGATCACTGGGAGGGACACCTTGTACTTTATATTTGAAAACATATTTACTTTGAGTGATGGGTTTAGATATCATCATTGAACTTGAAATGGTATGGAATGTTTTAAAAAATTAGCAATCCTTGGTTAAGGAGAGAACCATTCATGGATACGTTTGGTTAGAGGGAGGCTTGGTTAACGTTGGGATAGATCTTATAATGGCAGGTACATGCATGGTCTTATTCAGGATGGATTGGATGTAAGAGCATATGTGATATAGCTGGTGGTTAAAATGAGGGTAGGACACGCCATTTCAAAAGCAGCATCTCAAAAAACGCCATCTCAAATTTAATTTGAGATGTCGTTTTTTGTGTTAGAGATTTTGAATCACAAAAAAATAAACAATAAAATAGTTAAAATTTACATATACCTTTATAATGCGGCATCTCAAATTTACTCCATCTCAATTCCGTCACTTTGAGTCAAATTAATTAAATCTTATTTTGCTAACTTTATTTACATATGAAATCACTTAGTGTGGAGCGTGTTTACGCCATCTTGACTTTACGTCATTTTGAATTACGACATTTATCTTAAACTAAAATAAGCTTATACCCAAACTAAAATAAAGCCTGTGGTACAGTGCCAGAAGATGTTCCTATAGTATTAATCTAAGACACTTATAATAAGAACAACCTAAATAGACGCCACTATGCTAGTCCTTCTAGTGATTATCATTGCTGGGTAAAAAAACCAGTTTTGTTATATGTAATTTATAACTTTATTATACATGGATACGTTGATAAGGGTTTTCTTAATAAAATATTTTAATAGTGATTTTAATATGGAAGGGGGTGATTACGCCATTTTGATTTATGTCACTTAGAATTCCACCAAGTTTCATATCACCCAATTGATTCAAGGTGCACAATGGATAGGGGAAAATAAGGGGAAATTACCTATGACGCCAGGCTACACTATATTGATTCCCCCACCGCAATTCTTGCTTTCCTCTTTTCAAAAGTATAGTTTCACGTCTAAAACCACTTAAGCAAAAAATGTAAGAAAACATATGAAACTTTGCAAACATATATTTTTTGATCTCCTCTATGCAATTGGGTACTTTTTAATCCCAGTTGTATAAGCTAGTTTTTGAGAAATTCAAGTTTTACTCTTTGGCCTGGTTGAGGTAGCTCCACTGTAGATTTGTTAATTTAATATAAAAAATGGTCAAAAACACTATGTTTTTGAGCTACAGCACCTCAATTACGTCACTTCAAAAACGCCATCTTGAGAGCAAGTTTTCAGTCAAAACTTAAAGTTTTTCCTACTTGTGTTACTAATAAAAAAGTTATTTTTACAAAATAAAAAACATTGAAATTTTGATAGTATATATTTTTGATCTCCTCATAATTCTATGTAAAAAAATTGATACTTTTATATTAAAAACATTCTCATTTTTCTCTTTAAAAACAACCCCCAAATTGATCATATTTTGATACTAATTCACTTTTAGATGCCTCCCAAGTTAACTGCCAATGCTGCGCCCAAGGCCTCCAAGGCCTCAAAGTCCAAAATCACTCCGCCCAAGGCCAAAAAGGCCAAGACAACCCCAAAGAAGAAGCCTTCTAAGGCCAAAGCTCACCCCAAGACCCCAACTCCGTCACCTGAACAAGAGGAAAACAGTCCTATCCCTCCCCATTCTCCATTTGTTTACTCCCTATCTGATCATCAAGAGAAGTTGGTTAACTTCAATTGCCATTCTGACCCCACTTCAGAGCCTGGGGATGAAGAGGAGCAGGAGCCTGAGCCTGGTGCTCCTGCAGATGAGCCAATTGAGCTCTGGGATCTTAACTCTATCCACAATATATGCAACCAAAATGGCTTCTTTTCTGTGCCAACAACATACCCTATCAGCTATCCAATTATGACAAAGAAAGGGGAGCCGGTTTTGTCTACAAGGGCTACAGCTTCAGCTGTAATGACAAGAAGAAGCCCATCCGCCAACATCACTTCAAATGTGATAACGTTGGCTGCCCAGCAAGGCTCACAACTTATGGGCTCACCAGATTTAAGGCCCTTACTGTTAACCATGACTGCGCTAAGCCTTTTGACCCTCTCTATCAACTTATCTGCTGGTTTCTTTGCCAGGTGATCCCAACCACAAAGGATCAAACTGCAACTGAGGCTGTCAACAATGTGCTCCTCAATTTAAATGATACCCAACTAGCAACTGTTGGTGGCGCCTCAAAACTACAGAGATATTTTACTGATCAAAGATATGCTCTGAGCACTGAAGGCGTCAGTGCAAGCTCCATTGATCAATTGATAATTACTGAGGAGCAAAAACTATCTCGCCATGAGGAGAGATTCCTTCTTCATGATGATGGTCAACATGCCCCAGAGTGTATCATCTGCTTTGCAACAAGCCAGGATCTGCGCAACCTGCTCAAGTGCAAGACCTGGCTTGCAGATGGCACTTTCTTCACCTGCCCAAAGCTCTTTAGCCAGCTTTGGAATATTCATGGACAGGTTGGAAATCTGGTTCTTCCCCTGGTCTTTTTTTCCCCCCATATAAGAAGCAGGAAACTTATGTCCAGGCACTCACAATTTTAAAGGCCAAACTGGATGAAATCCTCCCAACAATTGAAGAGGAGCCCAAGGAGACTAGAGGGGGTAAAAAAAATCCATCTTCCAAGAAGAAGACGCTCCCACCCCAACCAAGAAAAAGCCTGAAAGCCTTCCCTACCACAAATATCTGGTAGTGGATTTTGAACAGGCTCAGGCAAATGCCTTTATTTGTGTCTTTAAGAGCTCCCCTCAGGGATGCTACTTCCACTTCAGGCAGGCACTCTGCCGCCGCCTCCAAAAGTGCTCTGACCTGCATGAGCTGGTCTACACTGAAGGCACCAAAGAAGCAAAGGACGTTTTTAATTGCTTTGCTGCTCTTGCCCTTGTACAAAAGGAGGAGACTAATGCCTTTCATGATGCCCTCCTCTGCCATCTCTATATCCAGGCCAACCAGGCAGCCTTTGCGCCCTTTATTGAGTATTTTGAGACTCAATGGGTTGGCATCTTCCAAGAAGCACACCATATTAGAAAAGGTGGTGACTCAATCACATGGAACTGTTTTAAGTTGGTCAAAGATGGCCTCATCAAGACCACCTCTTCCCTTGAATGGTGGCTTAGCCAGTTTACCACAAGGGTTAGGGCTCATAAGCCCAAATTCAATAAGATCATGGTCCACCTCAAAACCCAACAAGCTATCTCTGCCCACCTCTTCAAGACTGGCATGAAGACCAAGGGTGATCCCCCCAAGATGACCAAAGCGGTGAAAAAGTACACTGAAATCAGCAAGGTGGTCCTTGCCTACTATCCCAAGGATAGCAAGCTTGAGCATCTCCAAGCTATCTCAGTTGCTCTTTCTACCAATGTTTGAGCCTATTTGCAATAAACACTCCTTTTTTTGCTCTCTTATTTTCTTTAATTTTATCATTATTTTAGTTTTATTTAGTATTTGGTACAATTGGGTCATTATTTTAGGGATTAGGCCATTTTCTAATGCACATGCTGCTCAAGTCGCAGCATAACACAGTTCAATTTTGAAAAAGTAACTAATTACATATTTTATATTTAAAACATTAATAACTCAATGAAAAATTAATATTTTTTCGCACTGTAAACTATCAAAATGATGCTAAGAATCTTATCTTTCTATTGGTGGAAAGATTTTAATGTGTATAATATGCTCAATATTAAAGCAAAAGTAATTTAAAAGAGTATAATCCAGATTTTATTATATGATTATATCTAATGATATAAAGTAGATCACTTCAAAGCTAATAAATACTCTTTTTTAATATACAACAGCTTTTTTTATTTGATGAAATTAAAGATAAGATTAAGAGCTTTATTTTCGCATTTTATTTTATTTAAAAAGCTCAATTATTTAGGATTTTATGATAGTTTGAAGTTAGGGTGTTTTTATCACTGTTTAGATTGATTTTAAGGTTCAAGTGAGCTTCGAACCTCAAATTAAGCATTCTTTAAATAGAATTCTTTAATATTTTATCATTTTAAAAACATGCAAAAGAGTTACAATTAACTGAATAAATCATTTTAATTGATTTGCATTGATTACAAAGAGGATATGATGTAATAAAAATGTTTAGCTGCTTCACATATATCACTTGTGCATGAAAACTGGGTATTTAATCAATTCTGCAAACATAAATTCAAGTTCAAACTATAATAAAAGCTATCACACCATTTCTTTCAGAATGGTGTCATTTAGCTTGGTATATAAGAGCTAAAGCATCACAAAGCTTCTAATCCAAAAGACCCCATTCAAAGGCCACATTCTGATCATAACTACTCCAACATTAAGGTGCATTTCAGAGATCTGACCTAATTACAGATTCAAAATACTACCATGTCCTCAGTTAAATTTACTTCTGCCATGCTACCCTTTTTTTTCCTTGGGAGCTTCAACAAAAAGAGAGAGAATTGCAATGTTAAAAAATGCATTCCTCTTTATTGCTGGTGATGATCTTGATAATTTCATCAAGCACTTTCTTACTCAAACTGAATTTGGGAAAGCTCAGTTCCTGCCAACTATTCAAATTCAAAAAGACAATGAGTTCATTGAAAACTTAAAGGATCTCATGAAATCTTCTCCCCAAAAACATCTCCCAGCCTTGCGATCTCTGGTTACTTCCAGTTACTCTTTAAAAGAGCTTAATGATATGGGTTTTAATATAACCAAAAGTGAGTTTGAATACTCAAGAAAAATAAATAAAAATAAAAATGTAAGTTTAAACAAAAAAAGCCAAAAAAATAATAACTATTCATTAAAAAAAGAAATAACTAAAAAAATAATTAAAAAATTGCTGGAAAATTCTTTTGAAACAAGCCAGTTTACAAAAAAAGTGCCTGAAAATTTTTATAAAGATATAGAAAAAGAGATGAGTAATTACTCAACTGAAATTAAATACTCTCTACTTAAAACAAAAAAAGAAATATATGAAAATATGAAAATAAAAAATGAAATTTTGGTTTCAATTTCTACTTACTATAAATTAATCCCTAAAAATATAATAAAAAGTAAAAAACAAACTGATATGTGCAATATTTGTAATTTAAAAAATTCACTAGAAAAAAAGAAGGAATAATGTGAAAGTAAAAACTTGCCATTACCAGAATCTATAGACAATGACTTAAAGACTATTAATCAGCACCAAGACTTTTATGTTCATCAAAATTGTGAATATAAAAAAGATATTAATGAATTAGATGATGAGTCTTGTGTTGTAGTTATAGATTATAAAGAAAACTTAAAGGTTGGAAGTGGTCCAATTGAGACCAATAATTGTTTTTATTCAAAAAAACCAATCTCATTATTAGGGTTTGCATTAGTTTTTAAGAAAAACAATAAAATTAAATATGAATATCATGATTTTTTGTCTCAAATATTATCACATGATTCTTTATTTTCAGGTGAGTGTTTTATAAAAATTCTTAAATTAGATAGATTTAAAAAAATAAAAAATATAAAAGTATAGACTGATAATGGAAATCATTTTAGATCATATGAATTTTTATATTACTTATTTAAAGAGGCACCTAAATATATTAAGGGTTTTATAAAATATAATCATTTTGTGGAATATCATGGAAAAAGCATTGTTGATGGTCACTTTGGTGTAATATCAAAAACATTAAAAGAAAAAGAAAATCATTTTTATATTAAGAATATAAATGATATTAAAAACATTTTTGAGCAAGAAGAAAAAAGAAAAGAGTTATATAAATCAGCGCTATCAGGCTCAAATATTTCTCAAAAGTCATTCTTTTATATTTATGAGAGAAAAGTTAGGCCTATAAGGAAAGAGCTCGAAGTTAAAAATCTGTGCATTAATCTTTCATATTTGATGAAAAATGGGAAGTTGTATACTTCACCTTTAACATTTGAAAGTTTCTCAGAATATTCTGAGATAACTTATCATTTGAAATCACGTGATGATACCAGAGAAACAAAAATATCAAAAGATGCTAGTGGTGCACTAGGACAAGTTCATGAAGTAGGGCAGCTTACTAGAGGGTGTATTTTAAATAGAGTTATCAGTCTTTCAAAAACAACAACATTTTTTTCTAAAACAAACTAAGAATATTTATGATGAGCCAAAGATAGGGTAATAGCATTTATAGCTTTGGGGCTGCTATTACTCTCCCATGCAACTCATCATAAATATTTTTGGTTTGTAGTTTGTAGTAGCACTTAAGATATTTTCAGTAATACTATAAGTTGCAATTTTCAATTCTAAAATTGATGATTTATTTTTAAAAAAAATCATCTAGGCCCAAGATCAATTAAAGTTTTGGAATTTGTTGATTGTATTTTAAGCTTTCTGAATAATTTGAATATGAATAATGCAATTAAGTTATAAAAGAATAAATCTGGCGCCTAGGCATAACAAGAAAAATAATGACCCAATTGTATGCTTATTTTAAAGTATGGATCAAAGTTGTAATAGATGAAAATAGTTGTTTTAGGGATTATTTTAACTTTTGGGCTTTACGCAACTATGTTGCTACTAATTGACCCCATTTTTTTATTGCAGATTTGGAATTCTGAGGCTTTTTTAAGCCTATAAATGTTTTTTGAATTTTTATTTTTGGGTAATTTTTGGAGTTCAAAAAATCTAAAATTTTAAAACCGTTTTTTCTTAGTCGAAATGCCGTAAATCAAAATGGCGTTTTTACTAATAAATTGAGATAGCAGAAATTCGAGATGGCGTATTTAGAGATGGTGTTTTTCGAGATGCCATTTTCAAAATGGTGTGTCCTACCAAAATGAGATCAGGTGGAATTGGCATGTACAGTATAATATCGTATTCATATATTGACATCTACTGTTGTTTTTTGGATTTCCACTTGGGATAAGTTGTTCGAGGGAGACTTTAAATGATAGGTTTATGGTCGAGTACTGCAGAAGCTTTAGGTTTTCTGGGGTAGGATGGTATAAGTTAGTCGTGGGCGTGGTTTTGAGGAAAAGGTTGGTTTGGGTGATGGAACATTAGTGGGGAAGGTTGATTTCACGTGTGAATTGTTTTAATATATTTAATTAATTGTATAAATATGTCTAAAGCTGGTGGGAGTGATTCTAAACAGTGGGGCTTGGCTTTGGGTGATTTTCCGGAGGCGTGGTAATGGCATATAGTAAGCTCTAGTTCTGATCGCATTGATTTAAGTTGGTTTAGGATTTATATTGGAGAGGTGAAACTGGGGAGCATTGAGTGTATTTCCCTGGGCTGAAGAAGTTTGAAATGGCATTGGGTTGTGGAGGTGTAGATGTAATTTGAGAGGAATGTAATGGTATAACATGCACATAGCAGATCATGTGTAAGCAGTGGATGTTGTTGTATTAGAGGATGGGAGGTGGAAATGCGTTGGAGTGGGGCTTTGCCAAAAGAATTGGGGTTGAATATTATGTGTTTCTCTTAATCGGATTGGGGTTGATGATTGGCTGAACTGTTATCGGCATCAAGCATAATCTGGGTCTTAGAGATAAGTGTTATGAAAGGATAGTTGATGTTTAGACTAGCATTTATTAAAGTTAGTTGATTAATTGATTGGAATAAGATGTCTTTATTCTGAAATGTACTCGGAATTGGCATGGTTTAGATGAGAGTCATATATGAAGTGGGTAAATAGTTCTAGAATGAGCTTAGTTACAATGGATTTTAAATATATAGTATATGAATGTTAAAGTAAATGATTCAACCATCAGCAACAGTATAGCAAGTTGGCTTGAAAACTTCGTATCGACATCCTATATTCAAGCTCACCTTGTTGAACCCATACATGGAAAGGCTTTGGACTTCAGGTAACTTTATCTTTTTTAATTTCTTCTGAAACATCTACAACGCACCGATGAGACCCCAGCTCTGTTCATGCCTTTGGCGTGTCGCTTATTCCGAATCTCGGATCCGTTTTGCCTGTGCTCTGCACGCCAACTTGCCTTACCAATTCAAGGAACCCCTCCAAAATAGGAATCCCCCGGGGATCTCCATCACATCGGCCCATCCAACCAACCAATCAGACCCTTTTTTTCTTAAAGACACCCCAACGATCCAATCAGACGCGTAACCGGCCCAAGGTTTAATTCAATTTCCAACCTCATGGAATCGTTCCCAGCCATTTCCATCCCAAACTATCTGAAACCTCCAAAATTAATTCCATCCCCAGCGGAGGAATCCTCCCAACGGGCCACGTCATTTTAAACCCCAACTTCTGATAACGGATCCCAGCAGTTCCAACTCGCTTGGTTGGCCAGAAAATCCATCCCGGAAGGTAAAAAGTTAACTTGGCTCGCCAAATTTGGCCCAAGAATAGTTTCCCCGATAATATCAACCCCAAAGGTAAATTGTTTCCATGTCCCTGGCTTAAGGCCACACCCACCACTGAAAGCCTGGCATCAAAATCTTGGAGGTCATAGTTTAAGTCTCACTGCAACCAAAGTTCCTATAATCTTGCCATAACATCCTCAATCACTCCTCCCGGACAATTATTTCCCCGAGAACTGACACAATCTGCCAAGTAGAAGATAGCTCCAAGGCATGGGCCAAATATTCTAGTAGGATCAACCCCTCATTCTCCAGAAGGATCCTTCCTCTAAAATCACACAATCTATATAGATACCTGCAGCATATCACTATCCCTATACAGTTCTCTTCTAATCCAACAAAGATATCAATCTGTGGTGCGGCTAAAGATCTCTATCACGAATAATGTTATCTTAACCGGAATCTCCCACCCCCAGAAGAAAGCGCCCAAGCAGCCAACCCATGAAGAGCCCGGCTGATCTAAGCCAAGCCACTGTCAATAAATGGGTTGTGACAAAGCATGCCCAGGTTTTTCCAATCTTGTCAAATGGGTCAAAAAGGCTTGTGAACCTCAAAACCAGGCAATTCAGTGCTTTTCAGCGCCAAAATCAATGCATGGCATCCCAAAAATTGAGGCCTGCCACATCCCAATCCCCATATCAACTTCCAATTCCATAGAACTACTTTAGCAGTTCAATAATTATCATGCCATTAAAACAAGAACAATTTTTAAAGTTTGTAGATCATCATGCCTCAAAGATGGAGTTCCTTCTCACTTATGTGCCTGTGTGGTACCTTGGTGTAATGGCTTTGGTTCTGCGGCCTCTGCGCTGATTTTGGACCCCCAATTTTGCAATCAAAAAAGTTGTGGAACTGACTTGTGAGATTGTGTTTTCACAAAATCCAGCCAATTTCTCAACCAACCTTACTCTTATGTTCTGCCCTAGTTTTCTTTGGCTGGATTGTCCCTCTGCCTCTTCTTGGAGGTTTCTCTCTGCAAATTTCAGCTTTACAGCTTCCCTAATCTTCAACTCTTTGATGGTCTGGTATTATATTCCCCATTTTTTGAACCTTTCTGGATTTGCAGCGGCTCTATCATGATAATCCCATACTCAGACAGAACCCTCTCTCCTAGGAACCCCAACCCAGATCTCTATCAGAAAATCTATGGCACGGCAGCATCATCCAATCAATTATCTTTATCAAATAGATTTCTCACCCTTAACCTGTAAGCACTGATCCAATGTATTCCACAACCACCTGATTCCTTTTGTGGGTATATACTTCCCACAGCTTGAAGTATTCCCAAATC
The DNA here is from genome assembly GCA_014839935.2 of Entomophthora muscae. Classification (NCBI taxonomy): domain Eukaryota; kingdom Fungi; phylum Entomophthoromycota; class Entomophthoromycetes; order Entomophthorales; family Entomophthoraceae; genus Entomophthora; species Entomophthora muscae. The sequence continues at coordinate 80,595 of QTSX02002954.1, forward strand.
TTTGGTCCCAAATCATCACAGCAGTGTTTTATTGCTCTACTTAATAGGTATCAACCATGCACCATACTAGGAAAGTATCCATAGAGGTGTTACAGTACCTTCAACTACTCCCTCCTGGGGAACCATCTCCCAATAAACCGTCCACCTGCTGTATAGTAGGGGACACTATTGTTACGCTCCAATGGTGTGCAGGGATTGGGAACTTCAAATCTCTCAAGGAACAACAGTTGCGCAAGCTCCATGGCTACCGTGATGTAAATGAACAGCATATGGATTTCTGTGATGCTATATACCCTCCTCTCTTTACATCAAATAAAACAGTGCTCTTCTCATTAATTTCCCCTATTTCAGCTTATACCCATCCAAAAAGTATATACTCACCACAAGGTTTCCCAGTTCTACTCAGGGCCCCTGAATTGGCAGCCAGCAATATACTGTTGCCGCAGCATCTATGATGACTCCCTATCAGGAAAGCAATTCCCAAGTGATTCCCCAACCAATGGGTCATTGGTGGTGCTCTTATCAGACAACCATCTCATTTTGGGACCAAGCATCCCCAATCATTATTTGCGCACTACCCGGGCAAGTCCCATGCTATCACAATGTGCCTGGGCAGCATGCCGCTTCCACAATACTCTTCAACCCTCTATGTTTGTATCCAATAAAGTATCATCCCCATTAAATTCCCCGTACTTTGATTATCATGCTTTCAGAAGGATACACTTGGCACCGCCCATTAGATCCACCCCTACACTGGCTTACAATTTACCAATTCCACCTACCCTGCTCAGATTTCATGGGCTAGAGCTGGCAAGAGATAGATCACCTGGCCAAAAGATTCAGCTGTTTCCAGGCCCTGTAAAGGTATATGGGGAAGGGATAAGTAAACTGCCTGGCAATCAAAGGTCAAAAGGATGTATCCAGCTTAGGGTCCACTATGCTGGATGGCTACCCAGGTACCCCAGATCTCTAGTAGAGGGTCCTGGGCCATTCCCAGGCTACAGAGATGGCTCAAAGACAAAGCTTTGGCTCAGCTTTGGGGGTGGGAGGATCAAGCCCATCCACACATCCCAGGTATCCCACCCCACCCAGAAAGGTTGGATGGAGAGGAGAGGGAAGCTGGTCATTTCTGGGATGTTCAGGGATCTGCCCAGATATATTGCTAAAGCTGGGGCAAGCTAAGTGGCCTGCAGTACCATCTGCTTGGTCCAACAGCCATGGACACCCCAAGCTGACACAATCAACCGTTGAGAGATCAGTGCACCGCCGGGATCAGAACTTCCCATGGAAAAGTTTCAATGAGCAACACTACATCAACATCAACCCCGTCAAGAGCTCCAGTAAGAGCTCTAACTAAGCACATGTCAGGTTGAAACATTACTGAGGAATCTCAGATGTTGGATTAAACATGGACCTTACACATAGATCCTGGAATAAACACAGAACCAACCTCTTAATAGCAGCAATATCAGACAAGCAGGAGCCATAATTACACCCTTCAATAAAGTAAATGGGGTGGCTGGTGGTGGGAATAACTGCCTTGCACAGAAGTCGATTGTATCAAGGTGCAAGTCCCTGGGTCTTTTCAGGTTGATCAGTGCACACCCAATCATCTCCTCTGGGGGTAAAACAAAGGCCCAAAGCGGGACAGCTAATGATAACTACGGTGATATGGGCCTGGAATCAGTGCCGTAAACATTTTTGGTATCAATACCAAGCCATAGCAGGCCATCAAGCTGTTCTTTAGACCCCCTTGGATTTAAAGCCAGAAGATTTGGACTAGGAAGAAAAACTGAGATGGGCTAATGATGGTTTTATAATATATACAAGTTAAGCAGGCCAGTTAAAGCATGGCTGATTAGACTTTTTACCAAGGCCCCTGGAAACCAATATAAAGTTTGTAGGGGCTGCCCTTAAAATTGGTTGCCTTGGCTGTGAGACCTTGAAGCTAGCCCACTTGTACCATTAATATGCTGTAATATATGAGCTGATAGATTAAGAGCATGTAATTTCTTCAAATATGTACCTTTTAAAGGGCTGGTATGAACCACTATCTCCCAGGGCTTGTGAGATGAAAAAATCAAGCCTGGAATGTAGATTACACTGATGTAGAACCCATCCCACCCCAAGAGTTCTGGCCTAATAAATGTTAGAAAGCTGCCTACAGCTAAACACACATCCAAAGAAAAAATTGGGTCCCACCTGTCCAAGGCATCTTAAAGGCTAAAGAGATGATCTCAGCCGCTTGCTGATCCAGTTATGCTTGCTTTGCCTTCCAAAAAATAGACCGGTTGCTGATCATAAACCCCAATCTGGATAGGAGCTTTAGCGTTGAACCAGCCCAATAAAAGCTTATCCCAGTTCTGATAACCTTTTGGGTAAGAATTTTGCACCAGGCATATGAATTAAGCTATGTAATCCCAAATCAAAGTGAAAATTTTTGGTAAAGGGCACATGATAGAAATAAGTATCTTTGGCATAAATTATAAAAAACTCCCATCTACAGGCATGGCTAACCATTTGGAAGTGCATAAACCCTTAGTCAGTGAAGCTGTGAGGGATGCTTTAAATATAATGGCTATATATCAAATAACCTTTTACGCTTGCCATGGAATCAAGACAACTTAATTAAGATTTTTATCAATAGAAGCTATTAAAGAGCCCCCAAAGCAGGGTGGTGCACAGGAAGTGAGATAGGATGCTTCCACCAACAGATGTAATATATTATAGGTAGTGGACAGGGCAATTATGAAGAGCTAGAGAGTAAGAAAGGTTCCACAAAAACTTCCATTAATCAAGACCTTTTTTAATGGTAAGAAGAGTAGCATTAACTCAGAGCCAAAGCTTTAAATGAGTAAAATTAGCTTATCCCTATATAATCATTAAATTTTAAGTCTATGTAGAGAGTTTATTGATATAATTCTTTATTGTGTTGTTGTATAAAGTTATTTTAACTCTTATAAAAATGTAAACCAGTACTTAATACCAGCTATAGGACCTAAAAGGTGAAGGAGATAATAAGAATAACAAGGAGCTGTTTTAATAAAAAATAGAATTTTTTTAAAATAGAACCAAAGATTATATATTTTTATAATGAAATCCCTATTTCCTGCATTTCTACCAAGAAAATAGGGTTCAGCACCTTTCATAGAGGTAAAGCTAAAGACCATTGTGCCAAATACAAACTGCCTGCTCATTAAAAAGCTGATATAGAGCTCAACAAGCTAAAACAAGACCAAGGAACCAGACGTCATAACAGCAAAGTTTTTCAAGTTTTCTGCAAATCAATGCCTTTATACCAGAAAAATGTTTTAACTGAACCCCCAACTGATCATCTACACTACTCAATAAGAAAAAAGCAGCCAAATTACTGTGGATCAACCAAGATCATCCTATTCAAGTAGTAATTTTGGACTAAAAATCAACATTGGGATCTACACCCCATCCCATATTTTTGCCATGCAGATGGTGATCTTTGAATGAGTTGATATTAAAGAGAGGCTGCATTAACTTAAAGAGAAGCTCAAAGGTCCTTTAAAAAAATATACAACAAAAAGTGTGTGTATTCAAGGCTGAATTTACAGTTTAAAGTAACTTTATCATAAATCCATATTTGTATTAGCTACATGCATTACCTATGAATACATGCCCAAGGTTCCAAAGGTACAATAATTCAAAGTTCATCAGTCTGTACCACTGACTTTTTTGTTGATGGCTGTCAAGAGTTTTTGCATCTTGAATAAATTATGTGTTTAATATTAATAAAATGTACCAAAAGTGTATGAGGATGTTGATTAGGAGTGTACCTTTATGAAGACAGATATGTGCCTAATTGGTGGTGTTGATTGGCAGTGACTGGTTTGCTTCCATCTTGGTCCTACTGAAGGCAATAAATGAAGGGCTTCTATTAGTCTTCAAAAAATATATCAGCAGCTTTGGTAAGGATATGGCTCAGAAAAGGTCCTTGAAGTAACTTCAATAGACTTATTAGTTACTTTAAACTACTTAAAAATACTCAACAGTACTATAATTAGTTTAATATTGTCTGCTTTACAAGTCCACCCAAAAGAGCTTTTTATAAAGCAACAGCTCTATGGTCAGACATATTTCTTATGAAACTAGTTCTTGCTATTCAGCTTACTTCCCTCAAGCTGTTATCTTTAACCCCCAGAGTTATGCTTCCAAACCAGAATTGCAATTTGGAATGATATTTATATTCCTATATATGATTCTCCCTTTCAGTATTAATACAGTAGTTTTAAAAGCTATGGCAACAATCAAAAATATCCTAATTTAAACAAAAATGGTTTCATATTTAAACAAAATCCAAGTTGCGCAGGATTAAGGTTCAATTAATTCAAATATTTTTGGTTAATAAATGAACTGTCAAACAGAAAACAAAATTTCACTAGCCCATGATACAAAATTATATCAAACATCAATTTGTGTAGTTCAAACCACAAACAAAATGAACTGACACAACAAGTGAGATGGATGGATGCCATCCTGGAGTATATTATAATCCAATCAGGATTCATATGAGGCACTAACAGAAGGACTAAAATGAAACAAAATTTGAGAAATCTAGAAGAGAGATTCCACAAGCACAAAACAAAATGAAGTTTCACAAGATGTGTAGTATGAGCAGCCTAAAATAGAAAACTATCAATTTAACAGCCAATCAACAGCTATCCAATTTAGGAGCAGAGGCATTTTATTCATTTTCATGGCTCCAGATTTGTATGGAATGGTTTTGAGAACCTTCCAAATATGGACTCAAGATTACAATAAAAATAAATCATTAAATTTTAAAATTTCTACTTTTAGTGATTTTATCCTAGGTTTTGTTTCAATATGGTTTTTAACAGCAACATCTTCAACAGCACAAGCAGTCAAGCCAGCAGCAGCCAAGCCAGCTTCAATGGAGGCAAGGCTCAGAACGTGGAGGCACCTGTTTACCCCCAAGCCTTTGAGGCGGGTAACAAGGAAGCTGACCTGTACCTGACCCCAACCCATATGGCTTTGGCTTGTTCAATTTTCACTTTGCGCCCAGCGCTACCCCTGCTCCTGTACCTACCCCCACATAATCTGACTGTCAACCAACCAATAAGGATGGCAACCTTGATTTGGAACAACTTACTGCCACCAGCCAACCTGCCCACCCTCAGCCTATCAGGCTTCAGCTCCTGCAGCCCAGCGCCCCAAGCAATGAATCATCACTGCCAAAATTCTCCAAGAAATTGTGGCACTGAACCTGCAGGATCTGTCCTGGGAACAGATTGCAACCCAATTGCAATTTACCCAAGCCACCGTAATGTGGGAGTTCAACAACCTAATGAGCAAGGGGAATCTGATTGGGACAGCCAAGAAGCCCAAGAAGGCCCTTGAGTCACAAATCACTGAGGCATACCCAATTATGCTTGATCTATTGCAGCGGGACCCCAATCTTCCCTTGACCCAGGTCTGCAAACAACTTGCACACCATAGCATTTGGGTGTCTGGGCACATGTTGCAGCTCTGGATGCACGGAAAGGTGGCTTCAATACGGGTTCTTACCAATTTTTCCAGCAACCAATGGGATAGCACTGAGGATTCCCCATATGATCCCGCCATCAAATCCACCCTAGTCAAATGCCTGAAAAGTTTGTCTGATGATGTCATGTTTGTCTTGTACTACAAGTTATCAATTGTGTTTGACAATTTTGGTGAGCAAGGAAAAGCCGCTGCCAAGAATAAAAAGAAGAAGATCAAGAAGGGGACATTTATTGGTGCATTTCTGGATGTTTCAGCTAAGGGTTTTGTCTACTATTGGACAAGCCCAGATTTCACCAATGGCTACAAGTACAGCCACATCCTCGGTGGATTAATTGGCTCCTGGGATGACTCAAATTCCAAGCACCAGGTTTTCTTGAGCCACCAGATGGAGGGTAGCTCCACCACCCTCAAGGCCATCCAGGAACACAGGCATCAGGCCTCTGTGTACCCTGCCGGCCATGAAGACATCCATCTGGGTGATTTTGTCTTCTTCAACATTGGATCCATACTACAGGAGCGCCGCCCTCAGGCTTAAAATGATCTTTATCTTGGGGTCCTTGACCACAACTCTCTCTTTAATCACTAAATGGTGGCTGACTTGTTTGCCTAAATTGTCTTCCATGTAAACATGGGCAACCAATCACATAAGGATAAGCGCCTCCCACCACGTGCCACTACCACCTATCAGCCCATCCAGCCAATGACAAACAAGGAATACTACAAACATTATATGGCGGCCATCACACGCAATCCTCCTACCCCTGCCACCCCCACCCCCCACCTTCCAGCCCCACCCACCCAATCCTAGATCCCCCAGGCCAGCACTGCCTCTACATCTTCCTTCCCACACTATTCTGCCTACTAGATATCACTCTTCCCTGCCCCAATAAACCCCTTATTGCTAAACATTTTCTATTTATATTATCTTTATATTAATTTCAATTGTTCATGTTTTTTTGTTTATAGTTGGTTTTATTCTTTATGTTCAGCTTATTTCTATAAAATCATATATTTACTATGCCATGTATCTAGATCCGGAACACAGTTATTTTTAGTACCCAAACACAGCCCCTTGTGAAAAAATTAACAACAATTTGGTGATCAGCTAAATTTGAATTAGAAAATTATGTGTTAACTGCTTTTAGATAAAGTTGTTACTGATCCAAATTCAAAACCTTAATGATAAACTTTAAGCCAATCAGGAGCCAAGTGATAAGGTGATTGTTGTGACTAAAGGTTTATTCAATAATTCTTTGGTGCATGTGCCCTAATTAATATGATTGGCTGGATCTTTTGCTATTGTATGCCATTGCTGCTGTGGCAAGTTGTTAGTAGACTAGTGCTAACCAAGCAGCTGACTGGTCACTAGTCCACCAACAACTTGCCACAGCAGCAATGGCATACAATAGCAAAAGATCCAGACAATCATATTAATTAGTGCACATACATCAAAGAATTATTGAATGACTCTTTATGTCACAACAATCACTTTATCACTCAGCTCCTGATTGGCTTAAAGTTTAATATTAAGATTTTGAATTCAGATCAGTAACAACTTTATCTAAACACAATTAACCTATAATTTTCTAATTCAATTTAGCAATCACCAAATTTTTATTAATATTATCACAAGGGGCAATGTAAAGCACTAAAAATAACATGGCAATTAAGGAAAAAATGTCAACACAAAGCAAACAACACATATTGAGATGAGCGTAAAACATATACACAATGGGTAAAAAGGTGGGATAGTGTAGCAAATGGGAAAACAAACAGGAATAAACAAAGAGGCAATAATATCATAATAATACAGATTTTATTGGGGTCAAAGCTATAAAAACATATGAAAAGGTTAGTAAAAAAATCAATGGGAGAATTGGAGAAACTTCTAAAAGACCTTGAATCTGCAATTGCAGAGATCAAAGAAATTGATTGCAAGTTCAAAGCAAAGGTCAAGTCTGCCGTCCTCAAAGGCAAGAAAATTGACAAGGTGTTGGCCAAGGCGCTTATGGCTAAAATACCTGACACCCCTGAGAAGACCATTGAGCATCTTCTTAACATCCAGAAGACAGTTGTGGATGGCTTACAATTCAAGTTCTAAGCCCTTTCTGCGCTGTCCATCTAGACCAATGACCCTGAGATATATGAACATCTTAAACCAACCAAGAGGGCCTGCAAAGATAACACTGAGATGCCCGCACAGCTGCTTGCGCCAAGAATGGCCAAGCAGGCTGAGGCTGCTGGAAAGGAGGAAACTTTAGAAGGTAACCTAATGATCATAATTAATAAAAATATCCAAATACTTACCTTTTTTGAAAAACATTGACAGTGAACTCTGCCAGGTCCTGGTTCATTTTGTATCCCACTTTTCATGCAAATTATGCCACTCACATGGCCAAGCATCTGTATCTGTCACCCCTGTCTTGCAGGAGCTTGAAGACAGGATACATGGTATCTTTCTGATGTCACAGGAGGCATTGGCTGAGCTAACACATGCCAAGGGGGAATCTGAGTGAGCAGATACTGCCTACAAGGATGCCCAACTGGTCTGCCTAGACATGGTGGTTCTCAGTGGAGTTTACTATGTAAACTCCATTAAGATTGTTTGGGACATCCTGGTGACGCTCCCATTCAAGAATATACCAGAGATGGGCCAGGCCATGCGGCTGCTTGCTTCTGCTTCCCGGTGGAGCACACCCTATTTTACCTTCTGGACAACTTTGGGCGCGCAGTGTTAAAATTAGCTGTTGCAGACACAATAGCCATCAAGAAAACTAAGATCCTCTTGGCAGACTTTGGGCTACCTGGAGTGCAGATGAGACAGGGCTCTCCTTGGCAATAGATCTTACCTTTGGAAAAACTAAACATGAGAAAAAAAATAAGTGCAGTATAAAACAAACTGTGCAAGTTTACTGAAGCCTTTGTCCAGCAAAGTCTTCACCTTGTTGTTTACCTTGGCTGTCTTTTCTTCTTTGGGATGAGCGCCAGTGTAGAGGACCTAGATATGGTCCTTCTCAGGGTCAACAAGGCCCAGCTCTCACTGGACGGGAAGAAGGTCCGCCCAGGTATGACTCAGTTGACCACCTAATCCAAGACACCCCGGTCCTGGCTTGCATCTTTGGGGTTGAAGCCCCGCCAGAAAAGCTGCTCCTCTATTCCTACCTCACCATCCTCCCTTTTACCAACAAGCAAGAATACTTCAATAAGGGTGTATCCACTGTTCACAGTGTGGCAGTGGAGGTTGTGTGCCACCTCCATTGTAGGGTGGGTACATACCGCCAAACCCACTATGGGCGCTCCTAATTTTTTCTCTATACTAATAAAAATCTTTATACTTTAGATTTTTTTTATAATTAATTACTAATGTTTATTTTAGCAAACAAGATTTGCAAAATATATCCCAGAGAAGGTCTTCATAAAAGCATAATAATATAAGTTAGTAAAATATAAATCTACTTTGTACCTTATACATTTAACTTTTTTAATTTGACTTTTATATTTATTTGACAAAAGTGATATAAATATATTTGTGTAATCCAGTATCAAGTGTTTGGGATAACCTCAGATGGCATGATAAAAATTAATATAAAATAAATAAATTAATAACCTCCATTGATGGTCCTGTCAAATGTGATTGTGGGCTTAGAAGCTTCTAAATATAAAATGATAATTAATAAATTTTAAATATTAGCTTAGAGAATATAAAAAAGTTGAACATGCTAAGCCTTTTTTGATTGGCTGTTTGGTTAGGCACACAGGGATGAAAGAATCAGTGTGGCCATAGAATTTGGCAGGGTCTCAGCTGGGAGGGTGTGGATCCCTGCCTGGAGCAAATCAAACAGGTCCTCAGTCCCAGTTGGGGTTCCTTGCTTGACAACTTGTTTGAGTCACCCAAAGACTTCCTCAATGGGATTTAGGTGTCAAGGGTCTGGATGTACAAGCATTCTGGCTACTGCTAACCTACTTAACATCCAGTCATTGCCTGATTTAGTCCCCTTCCAATATACTCTTTGACATACCAATAATGGTAACCAAGTAATAAAACCTGACTGTCCCAGTATCCAGTGGCTCAAACCCATCTAGCACATGACCAACCCCTAGGTTTGATCCAACTAAATCCCCGCCACAGTCAAGTCTATATAAGTTTAAAGTATTATCCAATAAAATATACTACTCTTCTTTCTTAATTCCATATTTGAAGCTTCCCCAAAAGGCGCTCCTTATCACTGGTAGCAGCTACAGTTTTTTTATCACGCCCACAAGAGAGAAAATGACTGACCAAAACCCGCCCACCTTTGCTCATGTACTCAACCAGGCCACATCCCAGGATACCTGGAAGACGTACTTTTGCGCCCACAACATTGACAAAGATATACCTAGTGGATGCACCATATTTGAAGGTCTGGCCATGCCCAAAGCATGCACCAAGATTATTTAAAACAGTTGCTCTCTTCAACCACAAAAAAACACAATACCTCCTATCACAGGTGAAGTTACCAACACCAAGTACATTGGTATTGACAAGTTCTTTGGTAAAAACAAAGAAAACATCATCAACTGGCTAGACCACTCAGCCACTAAACTCTGCGCCAGCTGCATCCCCCACAAAAAATGGGTCCAGGAAGCCAGCAAGCGCCTGTACAAGGCTGCAGCTAACTGGTGTGCCACCTGGGTTGGCTCATAAACTGACAACCAGCTTGACAACTGGGAAGATTTCAAAGTGGACATCACCCACAATTTCCATATCACTGAATCCCTCCAAGACATTTCAATACAGCTCAGTGATTTTCCTCAGAAGACCACTATCACAGCTTATGCCAACAAATTTGAGGAAATATGTTGCAAGATCAAAAATCCAGCACAAGCTGATAACGTAAATACCAGAGCCTCATTCATCAACAGAATGAAACTCTCTGTTGCTGCCCTCATCCGCCCAGAGGCAAATACCTCCATGCCTGCACTCATTGCAGAAGCCAAGCACGCCAAAAAACGCGCAAACATGGAATATGCTGCACACAACAGCAACCAATCCTTAAACAGCAATGGCAGAGAAACTCCAATGGCAACAAACGCCAAAATACCAACCATAACAACGGCAACTACAATTGCAGCAATGGCAATCACAGCCAAAGCGCAAACCGCTCCCGTCCCAAGAAAGAGGACACCACCAAAGTTAACAATGCTGAAGTAGCAACCCACTATGAATCTGACCCCGAATTCTCTGACCTCAAAGGTCTCAAAACAGAGGAACAGGGAAAAGAGGAGGGGGAACAAGCTAAAGTTCCCCTGTCTCCCCCAATCTGACAAGAAATTGTACCAAGGCACAAACTTTGCTACTCACATTCCCTGTATCCTGCAGTCCTCCATTTTTATGAACTTAAAAATTAAAGATTGCTCACAACTTCTTGTCTACCCATGCACTTAAAAATCACATACACATAAAATTTTATTTGACTCTGGTGCACAACAACTATGGTTAACAAACCCTTTGTAACCAAGTACAAAATAGCAGTTGTCAAATCCAACTTCAAGTATGCAAAAATGGCAGACAAATCAAAGGTTCTACTTGAAGGCAAAACAACTCCCTTCAGAATTGACCTCCAGGGCATACAAACGTCCATCAAAGGACGTGTCATGAACAACATAAACTACAACATTGTAGCAGGCATGGACTGGTTCACCCAAGTGAACCCCAGCGTATGTTGGAAAACAAAAACCATGACCATCAAATGCAACAGAGTCAATTTTAACATCCTCAAAGAACCCAATGACCTCATTCTAAGAGACACAGTATTTGTTCAGGTCATAAACCAAAATGACTCAGAACATCTAACCAAAGATGGTACCCTCCACATAATGAGGTACACTGAGTTCAATAACATACAAACAACCAAAATCCAATGCCCAGAACTTGCAGCACTCCTAAATGAATACACTCATTTATTCAAAGAAGAACTCACCGAGCTACCCCCCAAACAGGAGGTCAAACATGGCATTGAATTATGCAAAGCCATGCCCAAACCTGCACCCCTCTACAGACTATCTCCCATGGAGATCCAAACCCTCAAAACACACATTGAGGACAATTAGCAAAAGGCTTCATCCGCCCATCTGAATCCCCGTGGGGGGCAGCAGTATTCTTTGTAAAGAAAAGGAAGGCACTCTGCTTCTAGTAACTGACTATAGAGCTCTCAATGCAAGCACAGTAAAGAATAAATACACTCTTCCACTTATAGAGGATCTGTTTGCAAAACTCTCAGGTGCCAATTTTTTTCTCCAAAATTGACCTCACCTCAGGATAAAACCAAGTTAAAGTAAAATAAATGGACATACCAAAAACTGCATTCCATACACAATTTGGATCCTTCAAATGTAGAGTAATGAACTTTGGGATGACCAACGCTCCTGCAACGTTTGTCACCATGATGAACCAAGCACTAAAAGGTCTCTCAAATACATTATGCTTCTTTGACAATATCATCATATTCTCAAAAACCAAAGAGGAACACCTCACACATGTCCACAAGACACTCAATTGACTTGCAAAGCAAAAACTTTACGCAAAACCAAGTAAGTGACAATTTATGGAAAAGGAACTCCTGTTATTGGGCCGCATTGTCTCTGGCAGTGGCATAAAAGCAGATCCAGACAAAATATAAGTCATAAATAACATACAACGCCCCACCTCTGTTAAACAAGTTAAATGCTTTCTTGGAATGGATGCTTACCTAAGGAAACACATCAAAGACTGCAGAAAACTAACCACACCAATCAATGACATAACCAAGGGTAATTCCAAAAAAATATCATCTGGACACCAGAATGTGACAGGAATTTCCATTTATTAAAACAAGCTCTGATTGAAGCACCCATCTTGCAATACCCTAACAATAACGGGTGCTACAAGCTTGAGTCAGATGCCAGCAACACCGCCATTGGCGCAGTCCTGCACATCCTCCAGCCAGAGCAGCAAGACTTCCTGCCATTATGTTAAAAAAGCAGAAAACTGACCAACACTGAGCAGAGATAACCAATACACAATAAGGAATTACTAGCAATATACCACACTTGCAAGAAATGGAGATGTTGTCTGGAAGGACATTTAAACGTCTGAGTACTAACTGACCATAAATCCTTAATCTATTTCATAACTCAGAACACACTTGCATGGCAGCAAGCCAGATGAATGTACTTTCTGGAACAGCTTAACCTGGACATACAGTACAAAAAGGGGGCAGAGCTGGTCACAGTCAATGCTCTCTCTAGACTATGTCAGCCTAGAGAGGATCACCCTGACCACCTGGACCCTGACTGGTCAAACCTGTACAACACTGAGTATAAAACCAAAGGGAAAGACCCTTCAACACATCAACTGACCCACAATACATTAGTAAGAAACAAAAAGTACTTCCATGTATCAAATGGCACAGTATACCAAATTATTAATGACAAACATATCCTGTACATTCCACTTGCACAAAGAGTTGACACCATACTAAGACATTACGCCTGCTAGGCCATAAAAAGGCTAACAACCTATACCTCACACTAAAAGAGATAGTATGGTGGCCCAACCTCAAACAGGATATAGTTGATGTTCTGAAAAAGTGCACAGTGTGCAAGAAATACACCAGTACAAAGGCTCCTCAGCCAACGGTCAACCCAGTACCAGACCCTGAACCATTCAAGGTTTGGGGGCTAGACGTAGTGGGGCCCTTCCCAGAAACAAAGAAAAACCAACGTTTCTTAATTGTAGCTATCAACTTTGCCACACACTGGCCCATCTGCTGGGCAACAAAGGACCACAAAGCAGAAACCACTAGCCGTTTCATTAACAAAGCAATCATAGCCAACTATGGCACTACAGACTACATCATAACTGATGGAGCAACAGAGTTATCAGGTCACGTAGTTAATGATAACTTGAAATCCAAAAACATAAAAACTCCACAGCCTCTCCATACAGGCCACAGGCCAACGGTAAAGTGGAACACCTAAATGGCAGTCTTATCAGGACCCTAGAAAAAATAATGGATGGCAAAGCCAAAGACACATGGCCACTATACATGAAACATGCATTATTAGTATCCTGAGTCTGCACCAACCAAGGGGCAGGCTATTCACAGTTTGAGCTAACCTACGGGTACAAACTGGAAATAATCACCCACAACAAACAGCCCTACATAAAGATCCCCCCGGGGAAACCTCCCACAGTAGAGCAAGCACCAAACATACAACACATCTGCCTCAAAGCTAAAATATCTGAAATGAAGAGGCTCAAGACACAAAAGGTAACCTCCACAGAGGAACCACTTCTCATCAACTCCTCTGTTTGGATTCTAGCTGGAAATAGAAAGAAACTAGACTCAGTACACAGGGGACAAGGAAGAGTCATCAAATACAGACCATAGTACAACACTTACCTAGTAAAATTCCAAAGTGCCAAGAACCCAATTATCAAGAAATACCACAGAACCTGTCTCTGCCTCAGTAAAGGAGAGCACTCAATCAGACTGGTTCCAACTAGCAAACAGCTCCAGGAGTATCAGGCAGCAGCTGTTAAGTCAAAGCCCCCTCCTGATGCACCAGAGTAACCCCTTAAGGGGGGTGTTGAGGGTCTGGATGTACAAACATTCTGGCTACTGCCAACCTACTTAACATCCAGCCATTGCCCAATTTAGTCCCCTTCCAATATATTGTTTGACATACCAAGAATGATAACCAAGCAATATCACCTGACTGTTCAAGTATCCAGTAGCTCAACCTCATCTAGCACATGAACAACCCCTAGGTTTAATCCAACTGAATCCCCGCCACAGTCAAGTCCATATAAGTCTAAAGTATTATCCAATAAAATATACTTCTCTTCTTTCTTAATTCTATATTTGAAGCTTCCCTAAAAGGCGCTCCTTATCATAGGAAGGGAAACTAGGCAGGAAGGAAGAGAAGGCGCAAATTTGCTGAGGCCAATTGCTGAGGCCCCCAGCAATGCTGGTGTCAATCATTGGGAGTTCTTTAAGAATATCAACCATCTTATGGAGACCAACATTGTCCAGCACAATTACATTGGTGAAGCCCAGGCTTGTGCGCCTCAGATGCTCCTGGATCAATCAGAGAAATGTTAGGAAGATCTGGCTATTGTGAGATCCCAATATCATTTGGTACAGCTAAACCCCCTTTGGACCAAAGAGAGCCACCATCAAATAGGCTGTGACGCAGACTGCAGCACACCAAGTCATCCCATCATTTAAGCCTTTAGGGACATACCCATACCCATTATGCATTGACAAGGAAAATGCTGATTTGTCAATATAGTAGAATTTGACCATCCCCTTGGCTTTGAGGGCAGTGTACGCCTCTGTGTATGTTTTCTGGGTCTCAATATTGGAGGGACTATTACAATTTTAGGGGGATACCCTGAGTGTTTTCCAGGAAAAGCGCATTCCTTTGAGCAGATGGTAGTAAAAGGAAATCAAGGTCTCAACCCCAAAAGTAGATTTGACCATAGCCTGTATATTTGCCAGTTCAAGATGGCAATCTTGGGTTATCCACTAGTGAATTGCCCATTTGTGCTCTTTGGTGAGCATGGTTGACTCATACAAGGATTTCTCTGCAGCAAGAACTTGACCAGTGTTGATAAACTTGTTGAAGGTCTTGCTGGCGTACTTGGGATCCACTCCAACAAGGGCCGCAGCTACCTTGTAATCACCAGATTCATGCATTAGCTTAAAAAGGATGATGTGTTTGATATCAGGATGCGCTTCTGGGCGGGTGTTTTGGCAGTGGGGACTGACTTGTTGGCATTGGGCACAACACAGGGCATGGGTACCTTGATGTAGAAGGCTGCAACCTTTTTGAGCACTAACTGTCTGTTGTAAGTTGCACAATTAATGCTATTTTGATATGGCCTTCAAATATTGATAGTTGCAAAGATTTGGCTGGGTTTGCTTTTGATTTTGGATATTGCTTGCCTTCTGTAAATGGGTCTGGTTTAATATCCACCCATTCTGGATTATTGTACCTGTCTGTGATTGATCCTGATATGACCTCATCCCAATGTGATCCCCTCAGCCACTCTGTCTTCCTAACAAGTCATCACCATCCCTTGTCTACTATTTAAAGTAGAATCATTGCTCCTAATAAAGACAAGTTTATCCATTTGTGTTGGCTTTAATAATATTCAAGCTTTTTCTGTCCTTTTTGCCAAAAGGACTTTCTCTTCTTGTTTTCCAGGAAATTAAGGTATGTGCCCTTAATTTTTCCCTGAAGGCTAACCCAAGGCTAGCTTTGAACCTCAAATCTTTTGTTATAAAGATTTTCTGCTGTGTCCTCCTGAATGTTGTCCCCAGGAGCCAAACACAACAAAATGGTGCTCACTACAGGGGCTGCAAGCCCCTTGGTTACCCTGTTCCCATGTGATTTCTCTGGTTCTTCTCCCTTTGTTCATGAAGTACCCAATCAACCTAAAGTTTCTAGTCCCCCTCTAGAAGAAGACATCACTGATGCCCCCTCAAATCCTATGGTATTGGTTCTGTCTCCCGGGCCTGTGTGGCCCCCCTTCCTGCTTTCTCTCTCAACTACAAGCAAGCTTGTGCTGCCGCCTTCTCCCTTCTCCATTCTGGCGCTGTGACAATGCACTCTATCCCTGGCCTCTGTCCCAGATATGCTTCTGAAGACCTGTATTCCTTCCTTTTGGACTTTGGTCTCCCCCTTGCATTGATGGAATCCATGGATACTATTGGCGTGTTGGTTAACCAGTTCATCCAACCTGCCCTAGTTCACCACCAACTTGCCTTAGGATCCCAAAATCAACTATTAGATGCTGTAGCCACTGCTATCTCAAATAACCATTCTCAAAATAGGGCCTATCAAGAATGGTCCCACAGTCTCTTTGTGTGTATTTCCAATGATCAGCGTGATTTGCTGGCATTGCAGAAGTACTTAACCTCCTCCCTGAACTCCCTTTTTTCCTTGCTCCCTGGATACATAAAGGACCAACTATATGAATTGGATGATCATCAGGAAGCGTGGCGTGAGTAAATTGAGGCCTTTCTACTAAACCATTACCAGGATTTTGAGACTCTGGTTAGTGAGCTTAATCAATTCAGGGAGCATGTCAACTCACAACTCAAATTGATAGGAGCTCATGATGATAATTGGGGCCACCATTTGCAGCATCAATACAGTCTGGATAAGGCTGCAATAGGCAACACTCTATACCAGGTGCAAAATTATGTGGATGACAGGGTAGAGTCTATTGAGATGACTCCTACCACTCCTCCTGTCAAGACCCCATCTGATTTTGAAACCAAGGTATGGGAGGTAATCACCAAACTCAAGGCTACCACTTGACGTCAAGCTTCTGTTCAGAACCTCCCTCCAGTTGAATCAATGCCTGACCCTTGTATTGCCTCCCTCACTGATCAGGTGGCTACCTTACAAGGCAAAATCAAGTACTTAAGACAGCACCTCTCTAATTCTGAGGATTCTTCACCTGAATCTGAAGATGAAGAAGGTGAAGTTGTTAATACTCCCGCTCATGGCAATCATGGTTGTTGCCCTGGTCAGGAAGGTCAACCCCAGGTCAACTGTGTGCATGCCTTAGATCAACTTTCATAAGTGACAAATGATGTAGCTGATAGGCAAGACACATTGGAAAGAGAGGTACAAAACCTCTCCCGCTTTACCAAGACCCTAAATGGATAAGTTGTCCCCTTGGTTGCTCAGGCCACTTCTCTGGCTACTTGTGTCAATGGGATTGCTGGCACCTTGGCGTTATAACAAATCAAGATTGACAAATTTGGGACTGCTGCTACCACTTCTAGGGATATTAGTGGGCAGAACAGCTCTACCTTGGACACTCTAGAGGAAAGCCTTTGACTCCTCTGGGCTAGATAACCTGCTGCTGAATCTGATTTTGAAAGCAACCCTCACATTAACATCCTCAACCCTGGTGAAAACAGTCAGTCCTCATCCTTGTCTATCAACCTGAACTACAAGTCAACCTTCAAGCAGATATTAAATCCAAAAACCTCTACCATTGCCGCCTTTCTAACTATTTACAAAACTTCAATGTGTAGGGCTACTGAAGAGCTCAAAAGGAACACATCCTCACCTGTCTCCATCCCACATGCCAAGAAGTAGTGGTCCCCGAGCTCCCCTCCATTGTCACTTGGGAGGACATGAAGTGCCTCTTTATTGAGAATTTTGGGGGGAATCTCAGCTTGGAGGTCAAAAAGAATGCATTTATGCACATTGCCTTTAAGCCCAAAGAAACCCTGGCTGAGTTTGTAGATTGTTTCTACATTGAAGGCCAGCAGTTAATCATCAGTCAACAGTTAACTCCTTGGGAAGCATACACGGCTTGTTCAAATGCTTTGAAGGTGAACTATCTTCTATGCTTACACTTTAAAGCACACAAGGCTTCACTCACTTCCATGAAGAGTATTAAGACACTCTTACAAGACATGAATTTGACCCATGGAGGTATGGTGGTACGTGAAAATAAAGCCAGCAATGCTGGGACTACCTCTTGTACGCCGCGCATAATGGCCCTGGGTGCTGGTGGACAGGCTAAGAGGCAAGGTTACCATAACTGTGGCCAAATTGGGCACCACTTGCGTACTTGCAATAATCCTCAAGTGGAAGGTTGTGATCCCAAAGAACAGGAGGGAAAAGAGAGGTCAGCTTAGAAATGGAGACGCTCTCTGCTGACCAATCTCCCCTATCTCCCCCTGATCCTCCGTCTGATTAGGAAGCTCCCTCTTTCTCTGGCCCAACTATCCTTCATCTATTTCACAATCTCTCCAGAAATTCAGAGCCTGAAGATTCTGATAGTTATGACTATTCTTCTCTGGCTGTCCCAGAAACCATCCCTGTACCATACAAACTTTGCTCTGGGAAGACCACCACCACTTCTTGAGTACCTTCAAGTGAAGCTAAGGCCATGGTGGCTTGCCCTTACCTAGCTCAAGCCCATTGACCTCCCTCTTGGTTGACTCTTCTGAGGAAGCAGCCAAACTAGCTGAAGCTCTCTTTCAAAATGTGACTGTATCTCTCCTGCTACAGACTGTATATAATGAGATTCCTGTGTTACAGTGCATGCTAGCTAAATGGGAAAAGGAGCTAGAGGCTTCACAAGATGTGTTGGCAGTCTTGCCCCCCTTTGGGAAAGATACAACCCATGTGGAGGTATCAATCCAAAAGGTTAAGATCAAAGCCATCTTGGATACAGGCTCACCAGTCAACGTAGTGTCTTCAAAACTAATGAAGAAACTTAAGTTGGCCCCTGACCTCAATTACACGCAGTCATATGGCACAGCTGGCATGGTAAAAACTTGGGCCATTGGTGCCTACTCCACTATACCCATGAGGTTTGGGAAACTCCTCATTGTGTCCCCCGCTGTAGTCCTTGAGAACAAAAGCTATGACCTCTTGGTTGGTACTCAATTCCTCCAAGAATATAACAGGATTGTAAACTTACGAGATGGATACCTTTTGCTCTTAGGATACAAGGTTTCTTTGCTTTTTGAGGAACCTCCACGCCTCCCAGGAAAACGTCTTAAAACTTGTGTGCTTGAGTACCCTACGGATATCTTCTATCTCAAGTATAGGACTCACTCCTCCAACATGTGTACCCCTCCTCCTTCCTGCCCTAAAAAGAAGGGGTACCTCTGCTAGCACCAGTGGCTATCACCATCCCCCCAGGCTCTCAAGTGGTGATTGATTCCCAGATTTCTTATGAGCTACTTGAAAAGTTGTTCTTGGAACTTTACTCACCTGAATCCCTAAGTTGTAAAGAGCCCTGCCTGTGTCCTGGGATTTTAGATCAAAACCACAAAGAGCCCGTACAATTACTGCTTGCCAACCTGATGGCCCTGCCCATGCAGGTGACCCGAGGCCAGGTTGTAGGGCATGGACGTATACTGGGGGCAGAATAAGTGGCCTCCCTCTACCCCTTTGGAACTTTCAGTGATTTCAATCTACCTGAAGACAATCCTCAAGTTCTTTCCTTGTTCACCGCTGCTGATTTCCACCAACTGTCTCCTATTCAACAAAAAGATGTATTGGACCTGCTCAATCAGTTTACCAATATCTTTGTCTCAGGACCTACGGACTATGGCCTAGCTAAAGGGGTTATCCATCAGATTGATACTGGGGATGCACCCCCCTTTTGTGCCAAACCATACCGCCATAGTAGGATAGAGGATGCTCAAGTGTCTAAAGAACTCAAGCAACTTCTGGAAGCTGGGTTACTGGCTCCTTCTCAAAGTCCTTGGGCTTCCCTGTTACTGATTCTCAAGAAGAAGGATGGCGGACATTGCATTGTAATGGACTATTGCCGCCTGAACTCTCTCACTAAGAAAGACTTGTACCCCCTACCCAGAATTGACAATGCTCTCAGACGGCTGGGTGGTTCCAAGTTTTTCTCAGCCATGGATCTTGCCTCTGGGTATTGGCAGATTGACTTATCCCCTGAAGATTGAGAGAAGGCCACACTTATCACCCCCAAAGGCCTTTTTGAACCCACTTGTATGCCCCAGGGATCTTGCAATGCCCCTGCCACGTTTCAACGGGCTATGGACTCCATTCTAAGAGACCTAAAGCTCTCTTGTGTCCTCGTGTACCTTGACAACATCACCGTATTCAGCACCACCTTTACCAACTACTTAGAACATCTCAAGGCTGTTTTCATCAAGATTTGCAAAGCTGGCTTGAAACTCAAACCATCCAAGTGCTCCTTCTTTAAGGAACGCCTTGAATTCTTAGGTCATGAGGTCACTCAAACTGGAATCTTCCCTATGAATAACAAGGTGGAAGCCATTGACAAGATGCTACCTCCCACAAATCTGCAAGAGGTTCAAGTATTCCTTGGTATGATGGGCTACTACCAACAGTTCATACCTGATTTTGCTGAACTGAGCAAACCCCTTGTCCAGTTTCTTCAGAATGTCCCCTTTGAATGGACTGACAGCCAACAACAAGCATTTGAAACGTTGAAGGCCAAGCTCAAAGAGGCTCCTATATTAGTATATCCTGATTATGATAAAGAGTTCATCTTGTATACTGACGCTAGTGGAGTAGCAGTGGGGGCCATCCTTGCCCAACTTGACAATGAAGGCATGGATCAACCTGTAGCTTACTCTTTGAGGGTCCTCAATAAGCACAAGAAGAACTACAGCGTCACTGAGAAGGAATCTTTGGTGGTGCTACATGCAGTGAAACAGTTTTGGCATTACATTTATGGGACTCACTTCACAGTGGTCACAGATCACTCCTCCCTCAAATGGCTACAACAGCTAAAGGGGCCTGAAGGTAAATTAGCTCATTGGGCTCTGCGTCTACAAGGATACAATTTCACTGTGATACACTGTTCTGGGGCCTAACATCAAAACACTGATGGCCTGTCAAGGATGCCAATACTAGCTATCCATCCTGCTGATGCTGACTGCCTATAAGAATTAATAGGGTACCCTGAATCTTGGACCACTGAGCCAGAAGACATTTGCTTGGCGTTACAGACCCTGTCCAAGGACACTGTAATTTGTGATAGACAGCTCTTCAAAAAGGTTAATAATGCCTACCTACCCTACGTCTGCCCTAGCATGAGGATAGCCATTATCCTGCAAGATCACATTGACACTAGACATGGCGGCGTAGAAAAGACTCATGATTGGTTGTGCAAAAATTTCTATTAGGAGAACATGCACATCCTGATCCCTGATGTCCTTGCCTCCTGTCATTCCTGTCAACTCCAACGCCCTTGCCTATCCCAACATCAGTTCAAGCTCATCCCTTCAAAGCATGCCTTCCACACGGTGAGTATTGATGCTGTTGGGCCTTTCCCTTGGTCTAGGTCAGGGTGTTGGTTTATCTTGGTTGCCATGGACCATTTTAGCAAATGGGTCAAAGCCAGAGCAACAAAAGATATAACTGCCAAGACCACATCTACTTTCTTGCTGCAAGACATCTTCTACCAACATGGCTGCCCTCAAGTCCTGCTGTCTGATAATGGTACCAACTTCAATGCTCGCCTCATCACTTCTATTTTCAAGGATATGGGGACTCACCAATTGTTCTCCGCGCCATATAATCCCTCAACTAATGGGACTGTCAAACAAGAAAACTCAACCCTTGTGTTCATTATGAGGAAGCTCACGCTTTTAGACGCTGCCAACTGGGATATGTTCCTCCCTGCTGCTCTCTTTGCTTACTGACTCAGTAGGCACCAGGTGACTGGACAGTCCCCTTTTGCCATGCTGTATGGGCGTGAAGCCGCCACCCCCTCAATCTTGGGACCCCCTTTGATTGAAGTTGATGCATCTGCAAATCCTGAGGCCCATGTTAAGGACTTAACCAATTTCATCATTGACATCCAAGCAACAGTATATTCCACTGCTTACAAGATCAAGGCTCTGGAGCTCTCTCTGTCCAATGCTGCTAGAGCCCCCCTCCCCAAGTATCAGATAGGTGATCTAGTCCTCTACTACCAGAATTGTACAGGTGGTAGAGCTCATAAGCTGGATTCCCTTTGGGTTGGGCCTTGTGAGGTCACCTTTAAAAAGGGTGTCAAGTATACCATGAAACTACTGTCTTATGGGCATCCTTTTGCCTGTGTTCCCTCCAAATTTCTCTGCAAATATCAACTACCTGTGTCCAATATTGAGGGGGGGGAGATGTTGTAAATTGCGAAATTAATGCTATTTTGATATGGCCCAAAATATTGATAGTTGCAAAGATTTGGCTGGGTTTGCTTTCAATTTCAGATATTCCTTGCCTTCCATAAATGGGTCTGGTTTAATATCCACCCATTCTGGATTATTGTACCTGTCTGTGATTGATACTGGTATGACCTCATTCCAATGTGACCCCCTCAGCCACTCTGTCTTCCTAATGAGTGATCACTGTTCCTTGTCTACTATTTAAAGTAGAATCATTACTCCTAATAAAGACAGGTTTATCCACATTTGCGTTGGCTTTAATAATCTTCAAGCTTTTTCCTGTCCTTTTTACCAGAAGGACTTTCTCTTCTTATTTTCCAGGAAATTAAGGTATGTGCCCTTAATTTTGCCCTGAAGGCTAACCCAAGGCTAGATTTGAACCTCAAATCTTTTGTTATAAAGATTTTCTGCTGTGTCCTCCTGGATGTCATCCCCAGGAGCCAAACACGACACTGTCCCTCATCAGTTCTGAAGAACTCAGGCTCCTTGTCCTCTTCCTGATCACCATCACTGACGTAGGGCCTGTAGCTAGTATCAAGTACAGGCTTCACCTTCTCCAGCATGGCTGACAGGTCTAACTCTTGCTGGTACACAATATAAAACACATACAAAGTAAGTTCTACCTCCTTGTTTCTAACTTTCTTGGTGAAAGTAACCTTTGTGGGCTTCTGGGTCAGCTTGGAGACCTGAGGGTTGATGCTCTGCACCCTAGCAGCTTGTGCTCTTCAAACCAGCTGTGTCTGTTCAGTGTCACTATAAAACTATCTTCTCCTGTCTCCTTCCTGAGTAGGCATTTGTGTTGCACTAACTCTGTTCTTTGACCCGCAGAGGCAACCACAACTGCAGTGCACAACAGGTGCAATGGTACTCTGTTGCTGTGTTCCTTCCATTTTAAAATTTAATAGAATACTAAATAAAATTCAATTAAATTGCTCCCTAATTTCAATTTTTGCTTTGATCTGAATATGGATATTCAATTAATATTTTTTCCCACCCAATATCCCAATTATAGATTTTTTATCTCTTAATTAGTTGTTTCTGGTTTACAACGCCCATTTTAGAATACTCAAAAAATCCACCCATTTCACAGATTTTACTGCCTAATTCAAACACCCAACACAATATTTTTAAATTTGTGTTTCAGATTGTGTGCCCTATGCTAGACACCTTTGTATCATTCTTGATTACAATCCATTACATATAACATTTGAGTGGTTTCATTTACATAGTGAGTTGCTATTGTGTTTTGGTTCTGGTTTGAGTTTTGACACACTGCGCTTGGGCATATTTTGCCACCAATTCACATAGTAAACATATGTATGCCAAAAGTCAACTCACACCATTTTGTTTGTGAATCCATGCATTTCAGATTGTATTTTGAATGGTTTTGCTTTGAATGTGAGCACTTTTTTGCTGTGTTGACCCATTTTACCCATTAACATCAAAAATCCCTGTTAACAGAGTGTATATTTTAACCTGATAGTTGTTTTATTTTAAATTTGAAACCATTTTGTTTAAATCTGAGGCATTTTTTGGTTGTTGTCATAGCCTTTAAAACTACTGTATTACTTTGAAGTATGTTAGCTCAATTTTATGACAGCTATTAGTTTTGATCCCGTCTTCTTCTTGGTGAAATAGACAGTCATCAGGCAGTTCTCTGTCTAAGTCTTGGCAAAATAGACTTTGATTGAATGAGGCCCTGTCTATCAATGGTGGGGTTTCTCTGAGCTAGACTTTCTGAATCCACTCCAGATTGTGGTGTGTCCCTCATAGTTTTCTTGAATCCATTTTCCTATATTATCAATTCTTTGGGGGTTTCAATCAACCAATAAGAAACATATCAGGATGCCTCAGCCACTTATCAAATAGTTGATACTATTTTAGGTCCAATTTGATTCAAGTAATCTACCAGTGTCAATCAATATTTTGATCCCATTATTTAACACATATAATAGAGGATTTTATTTGTGCAGTGATATGCCTATTATCTCATTATTAAAAGTGATGAAGATTAATCAGCCAATGTTAATTAATCAGGATTTCCTGACATGTATTGTAATACTGCTGTCAACAAGAGCACTTTTGATATGGGCAGTGTTTTCAAAACCTTGCTTGAAACATTTATGTCTATAAAGATGAAGTCCACAGAATAGATTTAATTTCCTAGATTAAAATTTTTATAATGTTAGAAAGTTTATACCCATAAGGACATATTTATATAAGTTTCAATCTGTTATTTACATCTATAACTTGAAGGGTTCAAAACAAACTTACTATTCTGAAAATTATTTGGATGGTGCAGTTTGAAATTTCACTTCTGCAATGAGGGTCACTACTACCTTGATGGCTGGATTTTCATGGAATAGCTTCTTGAGCTATCACAGCCTAGATCATAGGCTACCAAACTTTTGGATTTATAGAGACAGTTGCGTATATAAAAATGATTCATGCCCGGCATTGGTATTTTTCAAGCTTTCAGTGAGGATCTTGATTCACATGTCAAGCGTTTGAAACAAGCCTTTGGTTTATTTTAATCAAAAATATTTTCTCTGATAAAAAGTTACTCTAATTTTTTAAATAGATATCTATAAATCACTAAGCCAATTTTAAATATTGATAAAAATTTGAAATGCTATGTCAATAGTCTTTCCTTGATTGAATCACATTTTATTGGTAAATGGATTGAATATTGTCTAATTTAGAGAGCTTAATAAGTTTTGGACCCTAAATTAAGTAGATAAGATATTATTTATACTAAATAACCCTCATCTGGTGTAGAAACCAGCTGGTTAGGGATGAGGTTGGGTATTTTCAGGCCAGATCTTTCAAGGGGTTGAGGTCCTCTTTAGTTGTCATCATCTTCCCATCAACAGTATAAATTACAAGCACCCAGAAATTGGGTGATTCTTTCCAAAGGCTTATCCATCATCCAGAATTTTTCCAGCTTGTGAAGCCTGACCTAGTTATTACAACATCAATAAAAATAAGCCAATATTAGCATGAACATCAATCTCACAAAAAAGTAGTATACACTTGCTATCAAAAGCTCTATTAAAATCCAGTAAATGGAGTAGATAAAAAAGTTTGATGATCCTTTTCTTAGAGCCCTAGGTGAGCTTCTTTCCAGAATCCCTGTCAGTTATTAGCATGTGGCCTACAGCATGTACACATGTCCAATTCAAAAACCAATTAAGACCAGAGCCCCCATATATTGATATATTAAAATGCCTCTCAATCAGTACTTTACACTAAATTCTGTGCTTAATTCCAGTAACAAAATACCATTCTCATACAGTCCTGGGCTTATTAATGATATTAAGACCTGGGATGAAAGAAAGAGTGGGAGAATAAAAGCCATGTATTTGTGGGGCATCAATTCTAG
Organism: Entomophthora muscae; assembly: GCA_014839935.2. Taxonomy (NCBI): domain Eukaryota; kingdom Fungi; phylum Entomophthoromycota; class Entomophthoromycetes; order Entomophthorales; family Entomophthoraceae; genus Entomophthora; species Entomophthora muscae. The sequence continues at coordinate 106,233 of QTSX02002954.1, forward strand.
TTAAAGAAAGCAACTTGGAAGTAAACCCTGGTCTAAATAAGGTCCCTCTGGATTTTTTTGGCTTATGTTCTATTGCTGGATTTATTTCACCATAGTTTCTCCGCATGGGATCTATAAACATGTTAAGACAAGCCCAATTTCTCACAGGTCATCCCTGTAATTGTTTCAAACCTTTCTTGGTTACAGCAACCACCAATAGCAACAACTTTTAACAAAGCCATCCACCGTCATAAGTATTTTTTACCAATACTGCAATGCTCTTGCTCCTGGGAGGACACCAAGGTGTGTACTGGTCAAATCAATGTGCCAACTTAGTAGGGGTGAGATCATGCAAGTATAATAGTTCATGCCCCAAATCATCTTTGGTAATTTATAACTAAAAAAATGTATTTAATATCAGAGCATGGTCTACCAAAGCATTTCAAACATCTAGGGGCAGTTTACATGATAATATTAAGTACAACAATGCCCTGATCTTAATATTATTTTCATTACTTAACTTATTTCTCAACCAGGCTTATCATACTATCAAACAGAATAAGGTTATTATTATTCTGATCCTCTTGACTAGCTTCAAGATAACTTTCAGTAGAAAATTCTCTTTCATAAAAAGGGAGAATATGAGTCAATATAGTTTTTACTAAAATTAGAAGGAAGATCTCCTTAGAATCATTATAATTTTCCACCATTATACAGTTTTACTTTGATCAGCTACTCCTTCAGATAGAACTTATAAATGTATCAGAAGAAATATGGTTTTTCCAAACCAATCAGACGTTTAAATCATCAAGATATATATTAAGTGCTTAAAAAATATCATGTTTGTGATCAAAAGATACTTCAACTTTCCAGCCAACCATCTATTTATAGTGCCTTGTTCCCAACGTTTTCTTCTTTATAATGGCTTTCTCCAGAAGCCTAAGCTATTATGCACTGAATTTCTTCTATAGTAAAATAAGCCTCCAAAATTTCTCTCTCAAAAGCTTAAAAAAAGCCTAATGTTTTCTTGATAATTATTTAAGCTTCTGTATTTTAACCAATGATATTAATTAGTAAAAAATCCTCAAACTTGTCCAATGATATACACTTTCAAAACTTCAATATTTCTACAGTTAAACTTTGTACAAATAGGAAATTAATTTCAATCACTCAAACCTCTTGAGGTGTTAATACTTTGTGTGCCAAAGTGTTAACTGCTTCCCTGTTTTAGAACAACAATCACATGTATTTAAATCCAACCAATTCATATAAAAAATATGATGTGAACTTTTTCCTTGACCTTCTTCAAAGTTTTAATCATATCTATACTCTCATAGTAAAATCAAGGAAAAGTGTCTCACCAAAACTTTTTTATCTTGCTCTTTTTTGAAAAACACTTTAGGTTGACATTTTAGCTTGTCTTCATCATTTTTACAGGCTTACTCATATCTATAATAATAGCCTAGAATGTCTGTCTATTTATTGAGTATAGTCCTTAGCAGTAGTGGTGTCTTCCCCACTAGGCCTTACAGAGGCAAGCATTGTTGTTGTGCTAATTCCTCTTTTTACCAAAGTGGTTATCCTGGGCTATTCTAAGCAAAGTAACCAAATTTACTTCCTATACACCCCAAATACCTAAGTGCAGCAGCTGATTCTCTAAAAATCTAACCCAATGATGGTTCTATGCACACCATGTTTTTAAAATAGCATTTATTTTCCCATTTGAAGCTACCCATAAGACATGTACATGGAAACTTACATCCCCTTTTTTGGTGAGAGAGTTACCCAGCTTTATTCTAACTCCATATGATATAAGGATTTCAATGCAGCCTATAATATTCATCCCGGGGAATATAAACAGATGTAGTCTTTCCCCATATGGTCTAATGATTTTAATGATATCTATCATATATGTCCCAGGGAACATGTTTAATCTCCCAGTACTAATTTGTGTCTCTCCTATTAGCATCCTAAGTCATAAAGATCAGACACTAACCCTTTTAGTTGGGCAAAAAAAACAAAAACCATTACCTCTCTTATACAACCCAACTTTATTTAGTCAACATCAGCCCTTGCCTACCAAAAGGCTCTAAATGTGCTTGTCAAAATACTCTCCTAGTAGAACCATCACTCTTTTCATGTACATCAAATCAGTGATACTCTTTTGGGGCCGCATTATGATGTTCTTTAACACATATAAAAATGATTACTCCTCCAATAAATATGGACCTTCTCAATCTCTCATTTCTCTTTTATTTTTAGCTGTTGCACAGGGCATAATTACATCATCTATAATGCTATGAGTACCCCAGTTTATGGCTGAACTTGCCCAAAAACAACAAGAAGCATATTTGGGAAGATGCTGATTACATACTATTGGCTCCTGGAAAAGACTTTTAAAGAGTTTGGCTTTTAACTTCAATAAGGGTAACCATCTACCCTTTTATGATCACAAGGTCTGTTTGGGCTATGAAGATCTACCCAACAGTCCTTAAGGCTGAATCACAACCAGCTAGCTCCTGGGGTAGAGCTTGGATCCAAAGAGATCCATCCCAGAGTCTAGTATCAACCCAGGGTGATCTTTATGCCTGCATCTCCCAGGGTTTATAGATATTCATGGGCTATTTCTCTGAGGGGTGGTGACATCTTGCCTGAACTTGGGGTTTCCTTGACCTTGATTGACCAGAAAATTTGGCATCCCTGAAGTTTTTCTGGAAAATGGTAACCATCAGGATTCTATTTTGATACATGTTATATTCAAAATATCCATTTTTGGTAAAGATATTGGTCCAGAATTTTGAAGGGAAGCTGTAGGCAAGGGGATTTATTATCACCATGTAGATATAGACAAACTAGATTAGCCATCCCAGTTTCAACACCCATGGGAAGCTTGGGGTATTTTTTAGAGGGAATAAGTATTCTGATGCTGAATTTGGGTGGGGGTAGAATATCATTCATCACATACCAGGCCCCCATTTTTCTAGGAACCATCATCCAGCTCTATAGTACAATGTTAAGATTTCAAAGTATGCAGCCTATCATAAAGTACTCCAGATAGAAGTAAGACCTTGGAAGCCAGTTCCCATAAATGAGGGGTTGGAAAAGTGGGGTATACATAACAGTTATTCAGGAATAGCCAGAATGATGCCGCAACAAATATTGATGCCTTGTCTACCAGCATATCTCTCACCACGCAGGGGGCACTCACAGAGGCTCCTCATGACATATCTAACAACTTGGTCCCTCCCGCTTTTAATGTTGAGATACAGGAAATATTCCTAATTAGGAGTGGGATATATTCCAGAAGTTGATCTTTTGATAAGCTATCCAAAACACAAACCATGCTTGGATCATGCCAGCATGCTAATCCCTTGTGGATTGGTTTAATGGTTTACAGTATAATAGTTTTAAGCTATAAATAAATCTACAATCTTATACTTAATCTCTGCCCTTTCCTTATATACTACTATCTTCCTTGATTCCAATCACCAAACTATAATCATTTCAGTTTCAACAATGATACAGTGGATGATGGCTGCAGTAGGCAGGCTAAGAAAGAGCTGCAGCCCTGGACCATTTGGACAATAATAGAGCTGGGTGGCATGATCCCAGGTGTGTTGCTTGATACTTCTCCCTCTGTCTATTTTGGGTAGCTTGTGGGAGGGATAACTATGGGTGCAGCCTCTTTATAGCCTGCTGATATAAACAAAAATACCCTCTACCTAAAAATTTGACTGAGATGGATCCAACTGATAACTGTCAGCATTTAACCTGTCTACATGTAACATCCTCCATGTCAAAAGTTTCTCAAAAATAGCTTTGTATTTTTATTATATGTTTATTGATACTTTTTCCTTAAATGATTTTCCTGATGTTAAAAGTTAAATTTGATTTTAACTTTCAAGCTTTAAGTGAAGTTGTAAAAATACAGCCAAAATAAGATTTAGATTTTCAATATAGAGGATGTTACATGCAGACAGTTTAAACCCTAACAATTGCCATCCAACTCAGTTGTAATCCAGTATGGATTCTTTGAAGTTATATCTTGATTTTAGACTATGCTAATCTTTTATCTCAGCAGGCTATAGACTGCTTTCTGTGTAAGAAAAAATGTCCAAGGCCACTATTAGGGTGGCTATTCAGGGAAATAGATGAAGGAAATAAATTATTTGTAATGCTTAGGAAGTAAAGGCAATTGCTTTGCAGGGGTATATTGGGTGTAACTTCTAAAAATTATCAGGCACCAAGGTATGAAGTGTATTTGTCAGCAAGTGAAGCAATTAAAGAGACACCAAGAATTGCCCTGCAGGGTAGCCAATAGGCTAGGTGCCTAGGCAACTGCTGCTGTTGCGATAGATCCTGGGCTTCCCAGGAAATCCTGTGCAGACACTTGAACTGGTTTCCCAGGCAGGTTGCTACAGTGGCAAGGCGGAAAGGCCTGTCAGACAACATCATAGGCGCCAGGGAATTATTAAGCTTTTCTGATAGGAAGCAAAGTGCTTCAAGCTGCAGGACAGGACAGCCATTGGCTAAGTTTGAGATATATTCTACTGATGGGGTTCATTGGGAGAGGACATTAAATCTTAATTGAGCAGTGGGGGAAGAATAGTCAGAATAATATAGGCTATTCATAATGCAAGACGGATAGAAGACTTTATGGTTAGATAAGGGTTGAAATGAACTTTCAAGCTTTAAGAAATCTGTCATAGAGATGAGATGAGTGAAGCAAGGAGCTATATACTAGGAGTGGGCCACAAAATACTAGAGAGAGATAAAGAAAAGACACAGAGGCAGATAATGGAGAGTTTTACAGCCATCAAGGAAGTTCTTATATGCTGACAACAATATGCAGTAAGCATGAGATACAGAACAGTGAATCAGTGAAACAATAGAAATACAGAACAACATTGCAGGAAAAAATAGAAGGGCTTAAAAGAATTCTTACTTCTACAGCTTAATAAAGATATATCATAGCCTTTGATAAAGCTTTCCTGTTTCCTCAAATGGAGAGCTCTCCCATAATCTCTATCCTAACCCTGATCCAGTGAAACTGTCCATAAAGAGTGCATGCCTCTTAGTCATCATCAGTAAGTAGATTTGGATGGACTCAGGATAACTAAAGGCGTAAAGCTTTTTATTGGGAGGATCCTACTTATCAGGAAATACTGATCTATTAGGATTGACTGATCCATATCCCTATCAATGAAGCTGTGGGTTGACATTGGACGGCTCACAGCCAGAGTAACACAGCTATTCCAGAATACAGAGAAACTATAATAAGATTGATATAGTTTCCAAGTCAAAAGACACCTGAGACATTCTGGGTCTCATCTCATAGGCCAATCCAGAAGCTTCTATAATTAGATGCTAGGGATTTTGGATTCCAAATAAGGATGCAAACCCAACCCAGAGATTGAAACGGGGAATTACAACATCCTGTTTCACTGAGAAGTGAGACAGAAGACTGCCTGTGTGTATTTTACACATTATACCAAGCACAAGGGCAGGTCATCCAAAATAGGTGTCAACTTAGTTTGCTGTAACTAAGTCAAGGTATATCTAGGCTGAAGAGGAGAAATCAGCAGCATAGAATATTACCTCATCTCAAACCTTATTCAGGTTTTGGGATCCAACTCTAGGGGATGAAACTAGTAGCTTAGGGATGATAGGCTAGCTAGTAAGAGTTGTCTGCAGCTAGACACCAGTTTGGCCGCTAGCTGTCAACTATAAAGGGTCCTTCCAAAATCACTTGGAAGACAGAAAATTTAATACCCTTCAACATCACTACTAGTCTGAATAGTAGCGGTGTTAAAGTACAGTAAGAGCAACTTATTGATACTTTCAAATTCCTGTCAAATCACCACTGATGGTGTTGCGTCTCCAAAGGACCACAGGACTTCCCCATTCCTCAGATCAACCAGCAATGGAACACAGCCTGTTGTCACACCTATCCACACCAATAGAAGCACATCTGTCTTCATACAGATTCACATATCCCAATATACATAATATGAACAATAAAAATTATACTTCTTCTTCTTCAAGATCCCAAAATCTTAACAGTGGTGCTCACTACAAAAACAAGCTTCCATTGGTGTCAAGTCAAGGCGCTGCTTTGCCCTCCTTAACCCCTGGCTTTGTTAATAAGTACAGGGTGGGATACATGAAGACCAGTGATACCAAACACAATCAATCCTTCCGGTTAGAACTGACTCCATATGAAGCACCCACGCTTCTGCTGGATATGATCCAGCTCAATATTACAGGGACTGTTGTTGCCATGGGTCATCAACAATACAACATAGACAAGGTTTGCGCTGTCTTGCAAGCTTTGCAACATGGAAGACATAATCTCAACAATCCCCAAGGTGACGCCAAGTTCAATTTGTTCCAGATTGATGGTATCACCAACAACCTGAGTAACAATTTCCACAGATACAAGGACATCACTTGCACCCAGCTGGGTCAGCCCCTCTAACTGGATTAGAGCAAAGTCCAAGAGGTGCTTGCATATTTTGTGCACCCAGCCATTAAACATCTTCAACGACTGGTTGCCAGACAGGAGCTGGAGTTGAACAAGCTCAACCACTTTTGCTCCAAGCTACAGTCAGCCAACTTTAATTTGGTCAGCCAACTGAATGTCAGCTTCACAACTGTACAGACTGTTGTGGCAGATCTTTGTGGCTCCACCGCCTTTGCCCATGGTAGGGTAGACAAGATAGTCAACCAGTTCAACAACCAGATTGACCAACTTGTGGGCGGTGTCCTGGACAATTGAGGCTTGAGTGCACAATGAGTTTTAGATGTAACCAACCATTGTGTAACTTTAATCTGCCACGTACAGACGTTACCAAGCAGCCAAGATCATGAAAATCTTATTGCCCAGCAGGAGGACTTGTGCCAGTCAATCAGAGACAACTGCACTAAGCAGGACGCCCGTCACTCCAAGGTAGTCAATCACGTCAATAAAATTGCAGAAATGGTCAGCAAAATAAAGACCACTAACTGTAATCATCTTCCCGTTTGGGATAAACAGGAGGACCATCAGTGCTGTCTGGATCACACCAAATACGCCAAGGACCAGAAGAAGCTATCTGACGCAGTAAAAGATGCACAGAATTTAGCATCTGAGCTGTACAAAAACATAGCAGGGCTACGCTGTGATCTTGCCGCCGCCAAATTCCAGACCAAGGAACTGTTAAGCTAACAGGATCTTTTAGCCAATACAGTGTTAACAGCAGAGAACAGCTACAGTTCTCTGCTAGAGCAGTTACACAAAAAAATCTCATGTGAGGAATTTGAAGCTAATGTGTTAGCCAGACTGGCTAGGTTGGAAAATATAGCCTCTTCTAAAAGTAGCACATCTTCAGGCAGAAGAGCGTCACCTGTCCTGGCATCAAGCCCAGAGCAGCAGAAAATCTCTTCATTGCCAGACTTTTTTGACCTATCTCCTGACCACATGAGCAATGATTCAGATGACACCTGTAGAGTTCCTCAAGGAGTGGCAGCTTTTCCTCCTCTTACTCCCTTGTTGGTACCACGTGTTGGTAATTCCAACGCCACCAGAAAGGAAGTCATAGAACCAACTTTCCCTGATCATAAGTTTAAACCACTCAACTTGCCAAATTTTGATTGTAATGGAAACATTCAAACTTTCATCCTCCTCTTCAAAATGTCCATGAGAGGTGCAAGCAACAATAAGAAGGCAACCACCCTCATAAACACCTTGGATCTCATCTGCGTAAACGTCATCATGCCCTGCCTACCACTGGACAATTGGACTTAAGAAGACGCACACCAGGCTGTTATCAAGGAATTTGGTAGTGAGACCAGATTGCAAGCTCAAAAGGCGGATTTTAGTAACATCTTGTTCAAAAAGTACAAGTCTGTTCAGGACTTTGCAGAACGCTTCTATCATTAAGCGCAGGTTCTCCTAGGTGCTGGTGTACTATCTGAGTTGGACTGCAGAATCACCATGGGATGTGCATTACAGCCATACAGAGAGTTAGTCAATATCATGTTTCCTGTCCTGGATCAATCCAGCTCAACCCAACAAATCACCAGCTATTTGAGCCGCCTTGGGGCCCAGTTTGGAGCTCTAAATAAAGGACAGAATAATCACTTGCCTATCCCCACCAAGGACAAACCTTGCAAACCCAAGTCCAACAATGCCACTTCCAACTCAAATGGTAAATCAGGAAGTGACTAAAAGTCTAAGGAACTGCCTGGCCCCTGCCACAAGTGTGGTAAGAAAGGACACTGGGCCAGCGTCTGCAAGGGGAAAGGGCCTGAGTCCTCAGTAAATGTGGTGGCCAACCAAAAACAGGATGACCAGGGAAAAGTCAAGGCGGGCCAGTAGAGGAATATACTGAGTCCGCCACTTCCCCCATTCCAAAAGAACCAGACTGCCAGCCTCCAGAGGCAGCTGAAACTAATACAGCCTCCTCTGAGACAACAACACCAGAGGTATCAGTATTAGATCCGCCCTTGGCCAGTCTGCTGTCCCACTTTGCCCCCAAACAGGAATTCAAAGAGGATCCTCTACACATGCTTGTGTCAGACAACCTTTATGCCATTCCTGCCAGAGGCAGGGGACGCCCAAGGAAGGTCACGCCAAACGCTGTAGAGACAGTTTCCAAACCATACACGGCCCAAGTCCAGGAAACTTGCCTTGCTTCCAAACCCAGTGTAGCCAGTGACCTACCTTCCTTGAAGGGAGTCCAATTCTCCCTTCCCATTGAGACCATTGAGGCCAACTTCCCCAAGATTGGCCAAAGTCTCAAATAGTACTTTGATACTCTGGCACCCTTGGGTGTACACGTATTAAACTTACACTCTGAACTCTACTCTGAATGTACATACGCAGATATCTCTGTCAATAAAGTCAAGGTGTGTATCATAATAGATAGTGTCACCCCTATTAATATTGTGTCCACCCGCCTTCTCAGGAAGATAGGTATTGCTCCTGACATTGCTCACACCAGAGTATATGGTACTTCTGGAAAACACACCACCACATCTGAAGGAGCTTACAGCGCTCTGCCAATGCGCTTTGGCTCCATTGCTGTGTTCTCTCCTGCTGTGGTCCTACCCATTAAAAATTACAACGTGCTCATTGGTACTGCATTTCTACGTAAATGCAGGGTCAGATTGGACATGAAAGAAGACAATCTGGCTACCTTTGCCAGACCATCCCACTATATTACACACGGGACGCAAAACCACCAGATAAGGTAAAACCTAGCATTAATCTGGCATACAAGGACAGTGTGGTGGCAGTTCCCTACACCTGTATAGGGAAAAAGGGAAAGCGGCTGCCCACCCAGATCAAGGAGCACAAAGAAATTATGCTCTGCTTGAGATTGACTCTTAAACTTGGATCTGGCCAACAGCAGGTTGTCAACACAGGTTTGACCTTAGACATCCCCGCAGAATTATATGGTGAAGTTCATCAGCCCTGGGGACATTCAAGATTTGAACCATGTATTGCTCCTGGGATAATCATTCCTGGTCATGGCAAAATCCATGTCCTGCTGGCCAATCTTCAAGGGCACAACATCCACATCAAGAATAACCAGATTGTAGGATTTGTTCACCTTCTTCCATTTGAAGAATTAGACAGTTTTGAGTGTATTAGAGATCTTTCAGAAATGGGTCTTCCTGATCAAGTCAATGTTGCCGCCTATGTGACCACCCCACTGGCTGATCTATCTTCCCTCAATAACACTGAACGGGAACAAGCTGGTGCACTTTTCAAAAAATACCATTGCATATTTGCAGAGGATGACTTTGATCTTGGGTGCGCCAATGAAGTCACTCACTATATAGACACAGGGGATAATAAACCTGTCTGCCTCCAACCAATTCAACACTCAAAGGCCAGTGAAGAGACTGTGAGCAATAAAATCCAGCAACTTCTAGACAAAGGTATGTTGATCACATCAAGAGTCCTTGGGCGTCACCCATCCTGATAGTAAAAAAGAGGGACAGAAGCAACCGGGTAGTCATAGACTACCAATGCCTGAATTTGATTACAAAGAAGACTCATACCTGCTTCCCAGGATTGATGATGCACTAGATTGTCTTGGTGGAGCCAAGTAATTCTCTGACATGGACCTTCTCTCAGGATACTGGCAGATTGAGCTTCCACCAGAGGAACAAGAGAAGTGTGCAATAATCACTTCTCAAGGCCTTTTCCAGCCAACTCAAATGCCACAAGGGTTGTAATGCACCTGAAACCTTCCAGCAAGCCATGGACACTATCCTAGATGATCTCAAACTCTCCTGCATCCTAGTTTACCTGGATGATATCAATGTGTTTTCAAGGACTTTCACAGAGCACCTTGAGCACCTAGAGGCCGTCTTCAAGAGATTGGTGGACGCCAACTTGAAGATCAAACCCCAAAAATGTCAATTCTTTAAGGACCAGCTGGAATACCTTAGGTTTGTGGTAGATACAACTGGACTTTGCCCCCAGTCAGCCAAAGTGGAGGCTATCACCAAGATGAAGCAGCCAGAAAGCAAACACAACATACAGGTCTTTTTGGGGATGGTAGGATACTACCTTTATTTTATCCCCAAGTTTGCGCGTATGGGCAGCCCCTGTTTCATCTGCTAAAAAATGGGGTCCCCTTTCTATGAGCAGCAGCCTGCCAAGACGCGTTTGACACCCTTTGCACCAGCCTGTCTTCCAGTCCGGTATTAATGTACCCGGATTTTAGCCGACCCTTTGTGGTGCATACAGATGCTTCATTATCTGCCCTAGGGGCTGTTCTTTCACAATTGGACAACACAGGGGCAGAGCACCCAGTGGCCTATGCTAGCCATTCTCTGAACATACATGAACGGAACTACCTGGTCACCAAAAGGGAATGCCTTGCTTTGATATACACCTACAAGCAATTTAGGGTATATTTGCATGGGGTGCACTTCACTGTGGTCACAGACCACGCTAGTCTCAGTTGGCTACAAAACCTTAAGGAGCCAGAAGGATGACTGGCTCAATGGGCATTAAAGCTCCAGGCTTTCAATTACACTATAGTCCATTGCCCAGGAGCCAACCACCAGAATGTGGATTGCTTATCAAGACTTCCAACAGTTTCTATAGTAGCAACCCAGGCCAACATAATGTACAATAAGATGTTCAATAACCAGTTTGAGGACAAACCAGACAAAATACAGGCCATCATACAGGAGCTCCAAAAGAACTGCAAGGTTGAGAATCAGAAATTGTATAAGTACCACAAGGGTGCTAAATACATTTTCCCAGGGCCCTCAGAAAGGCCAGACCTGATAATGGCTGCCCACAAGGCTGTGGGTCATGGTGGCTTAAGAAAAACAGTCCACCAACTCCAGCAACACTACTACTGGGAGTCACTCCTCTTTGACGTTAAAGAGACCCTGACTTATTGTACGGAGTGTCAACATGAGAAGCCTTTCACTTGGAAGCACCATTATAGAGCAGTAGAACCCAAGTTTGTTTGGCATACTGTTAGCATAGACGTGGTTGGGCCCCTGCCCATGTGCGTTGGTTGGTTGTGCTACATCATTGTAGCAATTGATCACCTTACCAAATGGGTAGAAGCCAGAGCTCTTCAGCACGTCAGCGCCAAATTGACAGCCAGGTTTGTGTTGGAACAGATCATCCATTGATATGGCTGCCCCCAGTTTGTTCTTATTGACAACAGAAAAAACTTCACTGCTCACGTAATTCCAAAATTAAATGAGCTCATGGGCGTGAGGGGAGTGCTCTCCACACCATACCATCCAGAATCAAATGGAATAGTTGAGAGAGCTAACGGCACCTTAGTCAACATTATGCAAAATCTGGCAGACTCCCAAACTTTGAAGTGGTATCTTTTCCTGCCTGCTGTTGTGTTTGCCTATAATATCTCAATTCACAGCATGACTGGCTTTTCCCTGTTTCAATTGACATATGAACGTCATCCAGCAATCCGCTAATTCTGTTTTCAGCAATGGGGGACCCAGGTAACATAACATATCAACAATATATGTCTAGGTTAGCTGACACGCTCATTAAGCTTCAAGCTGAAGCTTTCACCAAAACCTCCCTCACCAGGAACAAAGGACACAAGACTGACAACAAGAATTGACACACCTTAGCCAAATTTAAAATTGGCTCTCAGGTTTTGTATCACAACAGAGTTGTGGGACAAGCTCATAAGCTTGACAGAATTTGGAAAGGGCCTTTTGAAGTTATTGAAAAGACCTCTCCAGATGTTTACACAATTAAGGACCTGGCCAATGTAAGACTCATCAACAGAGTCCACGCCAGGTTCCTCAAGCCATATTTTTCCATTACAAATATTGGCTCACAATAAAGTTTTATTAAATTCTAAAAAAATCATTATAAGAAATAAGCTTTATTGCAAACAACTAAGGGTTGCCCTCCTGATACTCAGGATCCTCTTCCTCCCCTTCAGACTCAGCCACTTGGGTGCTTCCTCTCCAAGACCTTTGTACCACCTGTCTCAGGCTCCAGATCAACACAAAAGGGAACTTCTGCCCCTCGGCAAACCAGTAAGTGGCGGCCTGTAGCCAGAGTCAACACTCACTTGGGATAATTTGGGAAAAGCAAACAAAAGGAACAGGAATCTCCCTGGAGATGGCATCAACTCGCCAGAGCCCAGCATACAAAGGAAAAGTGCATGACAAGACCACACAGTCCAACATAAAGTTGGAAATATACCAATAACAGCGGGGCAACAGCGTCTTGAGAGAGCCCATCTTGTTAAAAATCTTCTCCCATTGAGTTGCCATGTCATCAGCATTAGCCATTGGCAGGCTAAGATTGGGGGTAAGCATTATGTCCCCACATAACACCATCCTTCAAACCGCCTGCTGCTTGGCCCCACTGCCAATGGTGGCATATACGCTGTGGACAACACGGCAGATACAGCTGTCACACGCATCTGAGTTGTCAACTCCCAGGGACAAGTACAACTGAGGAAACCCCTCCAGGGCACCAAACCAAGAAGAAAACACCTGCAAGCTAAAGTCCAGTACATAGCTTTGACAGGCCTTGCTTACCCTGCCTGCATCCCCAGTAGCAACTAGGAGCTCTGCCAACTTTTCACCCAACCGCCCCACCAGGTCACCGTCTTCCACACTATGAAAGCCCTCACAGGAATGGGAAATGCACCTCTTGAGATCATAGTGCGGGGGCTGGGCCATTACTACAAAAAGGAATTGGGGGATTATATTCATTCCCAAATAAAGTTGGGTAATGGAGAAACCCTCCTCGCCCAATCAGAGCAAGGGCACGGAATTGAGGTCAGGTAGATTGGCGTCCACTAAGCAATAGGTAAAGGTGCCTGAATAAGGGTCCACAACCAGGGGCTCCCTCTCCAAATTACAAGGGTGGGTGCACGCTGAACTGGAATGAGTCTCAGCAAGGCACTTTTTGCCACCAACAGAAGACTGCGCTGCGGTTTCACCCTCTACCAGGATTTCATCACTGTTTTTGCCCGGTACTGAACTTTCCTGCCCAGAACAGAGTGCGCCAGTATCTGCTTGCCAAAGCCCATGGAGCAACACTACCTTAGCTTCCTTAGAAAGCCCACAGAAATGACAGTGGTCCTCCTCTGACATCTGTGCCATCATCTGGCGGGCATCAGACTTGTTGCTAACTCCAGAATAATTGCTACTCATATTCCGGGCTAAAGAAGTTCTCCAGAAATTATATAGCTTAGTCAAGTGGGGGGAAATGTCAGGAAATCCTGATATATTAGGATTGACTGATCCATATTCCTATCACTGGGCTGTAGGTTGACATTGGATGGCTCACAGCCAGAGTGACACAGCCATTCCAGAATACGGAGAAACTATAATAAGATTGATATAGTTTCTAAGTCAAAAGACACCTGAGACATTCCTGGTCTCAGGTCACAGGCCAATCCAGAAGCTTCTATAATTAGATGCTAGGGATTCCAGATTCTGAATAAGGACGCAAACCTGACTCAGAGATTGAAATGGGGAATTACAACATCCTGTTTCACCAAGAAGTGAGACAGAAGACTGCCTGTGCGTATTTTACAAATTATACCAAGCACAAGGGCAGATCAGCCAAAATAGGTGTCAACTTAGTTTGCTGTAACTAAGTCAAGGTATATCTAGGATGAAGAGGAGAAAGCAGCCGCCTAGAATATTACCTCATCTCAAACCTTATTCAGGTTTTGGGATCTAACTCTAGGGGATGAAACCAGTAGCTTGGGGATGATAGGCTAGCTAGTAAGAGTTGTCTGCAGCTAGACGCCAGTTTGGCCGCTAGCTGTCAACTATAAAGGTTCCTTCCAAGATCACTTGGAAAACAGACAATTTAATACCATTCAACATCACTACTAGTCCAAATTGTAGCGGTGTCAAAGTACAGTAAGAGCAACACATTGATACTTTCAAATTCCTGCCAAACCACCACTGACAGTGCTGTGTCTCCAAAGGACCACAGGACTTCCCCATCCCTCAGATCAACCAGCAACAGAACACAGCCTGTTATCACACCTAACCACACCAATAGAAGCACATCTGTCTTCATACAGATTCACATATCCCAATATACCCTATATGAACAATAAAAATTATACTTCTTCTTCAAGATCCAAAAATCTTGACACTACTGATGAGGGTTCACCAAATTTTCTGGGAGCCATACAAGCCACAGGGAAAAGGTGCTCACATTGAGCCCATGGGGTTTGCAGCTGACTCTGGGGTGATGGTGGAAAGCTTCTTGAAGCGGTTACTCCCCCAGATGCAGCATTGTTTCCTTACTGCAGAGTTGACCTGCCCAAAGTTTGTACCCCAGCCCAGCTGGAACCTGGTGTTGGCCCAGGACTTGCTTTGATGACCTGTGGGCAGCTTCTGGTGCATTGCAGCAGCTATCTGAGAAAAATAGCCCCATTATGACAGGATGGCTATTACATAGAAGTTTGGGAAGCAAGGCTCATGAGGGGGCATAGAGCTCTTATTAGAGAGGCTTGACAGCTAACTCAGGACCCTGGATCAACCTTGGCATCTCTTAGGGATACAATATAAGCATTACTGGAAAGAAACTCCATCAAAAGTACATTGCAGGAGTAGAAAATATGGGACATAGTCAGGGGATATGGTACAGGTTTACAAGTGAGCATGGGTGGGATGAAAAGGGTTGACTGAAGCTGCTCCACCTATTATTTCTAGGATAAGCAGGGCTTTGCAGGGTATTAATCAAGGCATCAGAAGAAAGCTGGAAAAGGGCCTGGGTAGGCCACCCCATATACCTTGGTGCCATATACCCTCCTTTAAAGTATGAACCCCTTATGGATTTAAGTGGTCCCTTGAATTTCAGGAGTTCATTTGATGAGCTAGGCTGATTAGTTTATTTTTTCCTGAATTTTTACTATGTTTTACCAGAATATGATCTTTGATGCATACAGCATGGGCCAGTGAAGGGGGGTGCATAGGGCCAACTTTCTGGTAGGTGGGGTTATGTTTGAGATTTAGGGGAATTATTTGTATAGATCTTTCTGACCATATTAGAGGGAATGTGTCTCCATCATCTTTACCACATGTTTAACCAAAATGTAGCCTGGACTTAGTTCAGGCCATAAACCTCACCTCTTTATGATAGATGGTTTGTATAGTATGCTGATGTTGATATGTTTAAACAGCTCTGGCCAGGATGTGATAGGGAGTAAGAGTTATCTGTAGGCAGCCTGATCCCCCTATATCTATACTAGTTTATACCTGCATAGGCTTATTTGATGAGATGAAGGAATTCAAGGTGAATGCTAGCCTGGTCATGGATCAAATATCTTTAATTTTCTGGGGTTGCTTCAGGGAGCTTAATTAGATTTGTTTTAAAGGGTATAGTGGTGTGATATTAAGCTTGGAATCAGATAATTATTTATACTTAAGGATTTGGGATAAAATAGAGTAACAATGATTCTTTAGCCAACGTCCAGGAAAGGTATGGAAGTGCAGG
Organism: Entomophthora muscae; assembly: GCA_014839935.2. Lineage (NCBI taxonomy): Eukaryota > Fungi > Entomophthoromycota > Entomophthoromycetes > Entomophthorales > Entomophthoraceae > Entomophthora > Entomophthora muscae. The sequence continues at coordinate 122,191 of QTSX02002954.1, forward strand.
TGGGGGTAGATCATGATGGGAGGAATTTTATAGTTTTTTATGATATGGTTTAAACAGTGTTGTACCATCTTTAATTACTCTCTCCTGGTAAATCATTTCACTGAAAGCCAGTTTAGAAAACTAGTTTGGAATACCTAGGGAGGGTGGTACTGGGAGCTGATCCAGATATTTTCATGGGATAAAACCTTTGTCATAAAAGGAGGATTTTCATCCATGTTACATGATCTACTTGGATGCAACATGGAATATTCCCACCTATAAGGGCCTATATTCTTATCTTAATAAAAGTGCAATTCTCTTCGATTTCTCTCATTTTCTTGCTATATATACTTCTCAGAAGTATAGTCATAACAGTATCAAATAACTAGAATTATGGAGAGGATGCCTTTTCATCAGGGCAAGTATAAATATTATTAATGGTGTCAGAGAAGCAGTGAACTAGGGGTTCTCCTACTAAAGCGAATGCAGAAACTTGAGAAAGGAGGGAAATGTGAGCCTAGGTGGATGAGGTTGAGTTTGTTTCTGAACAGGCCATGTCAAGATAGTCTGGATTGGCTGGTTGATAGCAGTTGGGTTAAAGATTTAAAGTAAGTGAGTATAATTTATTAAATTTATTGGTTTTAGGTAGTTCCCAATTGCTTACCCTTTTGGGGGTAGCTATGTTTGGCATGTGGATCTCACCTGATTTGCTGGGCTTCACCATTGCTGAGATTTTGGTGATTAATGCGTTGCTAAAGCGATCTCCAGAATGAGTTTTATGTTTGAGGGGTAACATTTTGCGGCGGCAAAAATTTAACGTCCCCCCTTTGTCTAGCACTATCGCTGGATTGTGGCAGGATCAATATTGATGGGCAGTAAAAGTGGTGGCAAATTAGGTTGAAGGATCAAATTACGGCTTATCTGAGGAGATGAATTGATTGGCGATGGGTTCATTCGGGTCAGCCAATCGCTTTGAATTAGGGCTAATCAGTTATCTAATTTCTCCGAGTGAGATGGGATGGTGTGAGGGGGGAATTTAAGCGGAGGAAATAGGATTTCCTTTTATGGAAATAGTATGCTATGTCCCAATTGGGAGATTGGTCAGGCCCTTTGATCCAGATTCATTGATCGTTGGATGAGCTGACTTAAGTTATTTATAGAACTTGACTTCAACCTGGTGCTAGGCTGGGGAGTGGTTATGAAAACCAACCCTTGGTATCAAATGGGTTAGTGCTAATGATGATATGTTGGCAAAGGATGATTTTATTTATGTTTGTAGATGTGGGGTTAATTTAGATAATGGAAAGTTTTGTTTATCTTTGATAAGCGTATGCTATCAGGCTTAGGGTTCTACTCTTTCCATGAAGCCATTTGCAATTATCCCTCTGCCACGTGTAAAGTTAGTCCAGAGGTATGCGATCATTGACTCCCTGGGATTAATTTTGCAGCGGATAGCCACTATAATAACGACGAATCCACACGGCGTGCTTGATCCGCAGTTGCCAAACAACAATCACTTTGCACTAAAAAGAACGAGTCATCGTTCATGAAACAGAAAACGTCACAACGAACACACGCCAAAAAGAGACACTCTCCAATTTATTAAATTAAACCACATCAACCTTGCATCCCGTGCACTCAAAATCACAAAGGGTTTCCGCAAACTTCTCATGTCGCAATCAACCAATCATTAGTTCCTCTTCCACCTAATTTCCATATATCACAAACCATTAACGCCCTTTCATTGGATGATTGGCAGATGCAACCATTTAACGCTAAACTCACGCCAATTAAATGCCACTCCCTGCCGCTTTTAAACATCACCCAGGAAAATAACAAATCCCGTCAACAATCGACATAACAAAACAATCAGTTATAAATACATCCACTCGGATGCTTCCATCTACAGCGGCATACAGATCCATCTTCCCCTAGATAGCATCGAGAAGGAAAAAGGGAAATATAATTTAGAATAGAATTATATAACCTATCCTGACCTTGTTATTGGAGTGAATCTTTCCTAGAGTAGCCTTATCTTCTAGGATATCGCTTATCTTGCAACTACCCGTACCAAAGTTGGATAATTTCTCCATTTAGCTGCGTACATGACAGCAGCTTATATAAAAAAGTAATTGAACGGAATCTACCCCAATCTTAAATAATCTTTACAACCATGCTAACCCATCGCCATCCAATTAACCAGGCAACTCTAGAGATAAAAAGTATCCAATCCCCTCCCCCGAACGAATAAAATAACTATTTCGATCCAAACGAAGCTCTAGACTCCTCTTTACAGCTTTAGTCTGTAGCTTCTTGTAGTTCCTCCAAAAATACCAGAGAAATCAGCAATACTTGGAAACATTGGATGGCCCCAAACTTTAAAGTTCAAATAACCTATTCCACCCTACTTTCCAATCAGGGTTCTCAAATTCCCAACTAAGGGTCTCTTTACTGTACTTTATCTCTAATAGACAACAAATATATCCTCCTTATAAAGCCATCACATCACTCTCCCTTTAGCTATATAAACCAGTCAGGATATTTTCCAAGCCCTACCATATAGACTAATTTTTTATAGGTTTATGAAAATGGGAAGCTACTTGGATGCAGCCATTATCTCTGAGCCATCCCATATACCTCCGAGACGAGAGCTTATAATCTTCTCAGGCCCCAAGCTATAGCCATCCCTTGTGGTCCAGCAACCATCACCCCATAAAAAGCTCTATGGGGAAAGTCATATATCTATGCAAGCCTTTATATAATTATAATTAAAATTGATCAAAATTCCTTAACCCCTTTAGTATAAAGGCATCCAGCATGAGTATCTAGAATCAGTTGCTTCAGAAGGATGAATCAAGGCTCAGTTAAAGTCATGTATGCTATTAGCTAGGATATACCAAGAAGGGATTATCATATCTCTGGAGAAAGTTGGCCAATCTTGGACATGATCCATGTCCCAGCCAATGTAGTAAACAGAGTGGTTGGGTACCCTCTAATTCCCTGAGTTTCTCATCACCAATGAAGCAAGGTACACAGAAAGGTGTTCATCCTACTCTAAATCATCCCTAGTGTAGTAACTGAGAGGATCCAACCTGAATCCAAGGAAACCCTAGCCATCTGTCCATGACCAGAGCAAACTTTCATCTTAATAAAGCACAAAAAGATTTGAAAGATAAAGCTTATAAAGAGTTTGTCTTTCAATCAGGTCCCAAGCACATCAAAGATCCACTTACTACTAGTAATTCTACAGGGATAATAAAGGGTCAAAGTTTATGTAGGCCGGCATTACTAATAATATGCTTTAAAAGTTGGCTCTAACTGAGATGGTCATTTACTAGTACAGTGCCCTGGCTGAGCCAACACAGCTGCTATATAGATTATGGTTTAATACCACACTAGATGGGTGTATTTATATACCCCCAAGTTTTTTGTGTCAACCACAATCTATCTGGAACATCATTCCATGCCTTGGACTCAGCCTTCATCTCATCTTACAGGATACTGCTGGTTAATCCAAATCTTTTCAAGCACCCCTGTCAGCCCAGAAAAGGCAATGAAACTAGCTTAAAATTTTATTACTGGCACATATACCACAGCTATAAATGGCGTCAACACCTTACCTGCCATGATTTAAACATATCTAAGCCCCTGGATTGAGTGGATCTGGGGAAGATTTTTTATAGCCATAGCTGGTTAGTGCCTTTTATCTGGAATGTGCATGCTTGATCTACCTTCACCTTTGAAAGCTATCTGAAATTAAAGGTGAATAAGATAACTTAATCTTATGTATCCTTTGGAATATGTATAAAACTTCATAGTTGAGGCAGAGCTGCTTTATTTAGCTGTAACTTATATGGTTCAATTATGAAGAATGGATTTTATTATAGTTGGCTAAAAGGCTCAAACATAGGCTTCAACCCATCCCTAAGTTATAGCAGTGCATTGGGTGCCTGCTTCCTATCTCTTGGAGTATGTTGGGTCCACAACAGTCTCAAGACAAGCTCCAGCTCAGATATCTTAGCAGGGCTTCTTTAGCCTCTCTGGGGGCTGACCCCAGCTCCAATCAAGCCTTGTTCAGCATTGGGGTGAGAATGTATCTAACAATGGATATCCCAACAGCTGACGCTCAATCAATCTTGATTGGCCTTAACCCTTCCCAGGAAAATGTTTCTGATCAAGCAAAAAGCCTGTTTGGAAGTAAGTTTCTCTTTAAAGGGCACTAACCTGTACCTAAAATTACCCTTGTTCAGCTTTTTTAATGGGCAGGCCTAGCTTCAAAGCTTATCCTTCTGAAGGCAGATTCAGGATGATTTCTCTGGCAAGGGAATGGCACAGAAATGGTGATTGTTTCAAGGGTTATATATTTATAAGAGGAATTGTTTAAATCACCACAGTTATTGTGGTAGATTAAAAGGTTATACACACAGGAAGGTAGTTGGATCAAGGTTTTCTGAAAATCCGCCGTAATAACTCTGATTTATGGGATGCCTTCCTGCTTTGACTCTGGGTGGCAGGGATCTAAACCCCCTGGGAAACGTCCAGAGGCAGCTCAAAAGGGGTACAAGCTCCCAGATGTCACCTCTCACCAGCTACTGCACGGTAACAGCACTCATGTAAAGTTTAGAAGCCAAGCCAGATTAGCATGGGGTGACCTAGCATAGCTACCCCTACTCAGGCTTCCCTCAATATTATTTTATTGGCAGCTTCTACCTGGGAAGCATGGTCTAAACTACAGCGTTGCACCAGTAAATTTTGGAATGTCTCTATCAATCCTGCCTGCCCAAAGAGCTGAAGTTGAGTTGATTGAGTCCCAGGCATCAAAAGATGGGGGACAAATTCAATAACTTTCTAAAGAATATCATAAGCTGGGGTAAGGCCTATGCCATTTTTGGTAGTTTTTTAGAATTACTGCTGGGTTGCAGGTTGGATAGGGCCTGTCAGACCAAATTTATTCCTATAATAGAAACCTTCTAGGTTTTCAGAAAGAGTAGGGGGCATGCCTGGGTTACAAAAAAGCCAATCACTTGAGAATTTGTGGGTGAAATCTCAACCCAATATTTCATATATAATATATGGGTCCTGTATCAGTGACCTGCACAGGTACCAACTTTCTTGCAGCCCCTGGAGCTAAGATGATTCTGGTCAAATTTTGAATTCAGATGTAGCCAAGAGCTTCTTATAAGACTTCTGGATAGTTATCATCTAGATTAGCAAGATAAAGTGAGTCATGTTCATTTGAGCTTTCAACTGAAGATCCAGGCTACCTTATCAATTAGGTAAATATACCTGATAAATTAATTATTACAATACTATCCTAACATCAATGCTAAATTATGTGGGGATTCATGGTTTTTTTTGAATTTATGAAAAGAGTCAGATATACCATATATGTTTTATATTCTAACAGGTCCAGATAGTTTAAAATCAATTTACGGCTCTAATTAAGAAGATTGGATATAAGACTGGATCTTATACAAGGTGGAGAAAAATTAAACACCCTATCAAAGATACCTATAACTCTTAAAAATGACGTCAAATGTTAATTCTGCTTGGATATTTGTTAAGAAAAAGCTCAGGATACAAATAGACAAGCTATTAATCTGCTTACTCCAAGAGCTCAGGATATTTTCCATTGGTTTTTCCAGAAGTTCATTGGTTAGGTTGTGTGCAGTAGGAATCTTGATGGAGACTTCCTGGCTAACAATACCAACTGGACAGACACTGCAGCATTTGGCCACCTGCCTTGAAGAGACTGGGACAGCATAAGAACTTATCAAGGTTGGCTGGCCCTGGAGAAACTGTTCTTCTGAGAATGTTGCTGCTTTTGCATAAGATTTTGAAAAGGATCCAGTAACATTGACTGGGCAGTCTTCCAAAAAATTGGATATTGGCTGGTGGTCTCTACGCAGAACTTTGGTAAAAGATCTGAAGATGTGTCTTTACTAAATGCAGACAGCGCATCAGCTGTTAGCTGTTGACTGCCAAACATGTATAATCTATGCTCAAGCCATCCTGAATCTCACCAAAGAGGGCGATATTTTTTATCAGCAATTATCACAAGTGATGAGGCTCATCTTGCCTTAGCAATTACAGTAAGAAAAAGAATAACTGTTAATGGGGCACAAAAAATTCATGCATCTCCTAAAAAGAACTATTATACCTGCTCAAAGTTACTATTTAGTGCTCTGTTTAATCTGGAGGAGCCACCAGAAATCTTTTTGGAACAACACAGGCCAAACAATGACTATTAACAGCCTGTGCTACAGAGATATGATTAACTATTTTTCTTCCTTGATTAGACGAATTGTTTCTGAAGAACATGTGGTTCCACCAGGACAGTGCAACAGCACACCCTTTTTAAGCCACAACCAATATTATGAAGAAAGCACTTTCAGGACGCTCAATTCCTTGGTTTAGTGATTTGCACTGGTCAGCCAGATCACCCAATTTAAGCATTCCAGACTGCTTTTTATGAAGGGGTTGAAGTCCTATGTCTATGTCAACAAGCCTCATACTCTTGAAGCCCTCAAGGAGAATACTTGCCAAGAATGCAAGAACCTGTTGCCTGAAGTTCTGGCAAGAGTGATGGGAAATGCCATAAAAAAGCTTGTATAGCCATTAACTCTGGTGGTGGCTACTTTGCTGATGTTGTTTTGTCAACTTGATGGAATAAATTATAATGGATTAAATAAATATCACAGTCAAACCCAAGGTTTTCCATTAAAAAATCACTGAAAAATAGCATCAAGTAGTTATTTTTGACCCACCTTGTACATGTATTCAAAGGCAAGAATTAAAGCTTACATGGGCAAAAAGATGATTTTGGGTTATTATATGTCTTGAAGCAGCATAATTCCCCTTTTGGGGGACATTTTATCAGCAACAAATGTGAACCAGACTGGGTTCAACAAGAAAGATTTATGTAACCAAACCAAACACTTTTATTTGATCTTTCTTGGCCTTCATGATACAAGATATAGAGGATATATTTATATTAATATTAATTACAGTTTAAAGCTCAATAAAAAACCTTTAGTCTAAATCTTTAGGGTGTGTTGATCAGCTTACCAGGCTATGAATACCATTGAATCTGTACCAACGCTTTTGGGCCCTAAACCTGGCCAAACTAAAATTTACAAACATAAAATTGCTAAGGGGTCAAACCTTACCTGTGAATTCTTATTTAACTAGCATAAGATCTTTCTAGGGCTTTGGGTTACCTATTTTATAAAACTGCATACATATGTAATCCTTTACCAGTAGACCTTTTTTCAGATGTATTAGTGCAAAAAATTTGGGCTTCTTAAGTTGCCAAGGCATGTGAAATAGTGATCTATAGAGGCATATATAGTTTAAATTCATTATATTAATTATAATGTAATTATCTATAACCAAGCCAATTTTGAGCTTTTAAAAATCCTTTAAATTAAGTATATTTTACAGACCAGCATCTGGGGACTCCTAGTATGCTTTTAAATTAATTCATTGGCCTTTTAAAGGGATTTGTTTTATTTATGTCATCCTTGAATTTCTTGGCTAGTTCCAGGAGACTCTTCTTCTGTCATATCTAATTCAACTAAAGTTTGCTACTAGAATGCCCTCAGAGCTGTAAAGATATATTATAAAGCACAGATAAGGCCAAAAAAGTCATCTTGTTATAGAAACCTCATAGTTGATCATGGTAGCATCTAAAAGTTTCTTGATTCTAGGGAAAGAGAACATTGTTTAACCATCTGGAGCTCAAGAATTATCTTACAGCAGTCCAAATACCAGCCAGCTCATTTCTAATGATGACATGATGGCTGACTATACCCCTCTAAACCTCAATTGGTAAAAATACTAAAGGGCTTTGCCCCTAATTTTCTACCCTTCTTGGGCTTTTTTGGTTATTCATTGAAACTTAAAAGCCCAATAATTTTAATTGAGATGTAAATATAAATAAAATCTTGTGTTACTTTGGTAGGGATTTAGGCTTAGAAATATTGTTTTAAGCAGTTTAAATCCATTGATTACTATTCAAAAATATATATTAATATAATAATGTCACTTATACTTATGCTGCTTTTTTAAGGGGTGTATATTAAAGCTAACTTTTGATGTTATCCCAATTACAAAGCTTAAACCAATTAAATGCAGAAACTGTTTATGCTTGTAATATTAAGCATGGTAAGATAATATTTACTACCCAAACTACTGGAGATTAGGATTGGAAGGTCACGGTTTTTAATTTGAATTTACACTTGAAATACCTTATTCTGATTTAAAAAGCTGTGACCTTACAAATCCCAATGGGTCTACATTTTAACTAGATACTGGTTATTTACCTTGCATCAGCACACTACCAGCTTCCACTGCCCCTAGACTCAGGGCTAAAAATAAGAAGTCTGGTCAAAATAAACCAGCCTTAAATTTGGATGTTGGCAGCATAAAATTTATCAAAGGATTATAGTATACATATATGTTTGAATCTATATAGATAAGACCTTAAAAATGAAATTAGGATTCAGGGCTTTATAAGATCAGTAGAATTAATACCAAGCCTCCAAAAAATTTCCCAGTTCAGCTGTCAAAATAAATATACACTTTTTTACATAAATGATGGTCTATAGAAACATATACTGGGTCTAAAAGCCCCTATCCAGAACGTTAATTTTCCAATATTTTATATTTAAAAGCCTAGCTAACAAGATTGGGCTCAGAAGTTTTATGATTTTTACTGAAAAATCCTTGCACCTTCCACCTAGTCTGCTAATTAATCTCTGTGTAGTGGATGGTGATGTTAATTTTCAATACACTTCATTGTCAGATTTTACTGGCAAGTGTGAGAAAAGGCTCAACTGAAAGAAAATGACTTGATCTTTCATCCAATAGAACTGGCTGATCTTTGCAACATCACCTGAGACAGTGTACTCCCTAAAAGAATTTTTTATTAAGCCAGGCTTCTGTGGATTTTTGACCCTTCCATATGCTCTCTAAATTTAATTCAACTTAAATCAAGGTGCTTCAGCTTAATCTTTGATGAAATTTCTGGTATTAAGTATTCTATGATCCATAAATACACACTGATAACTTGTTCATTTAGGTATTAAATCATAAGGACCTACATATAAGAGTTGAATCAGTTAACTTCAGGTTTACTCATCATTATCTATTGTGATAGCCTGGAAACTACTATGAATATGAGCCAAATTATTTCTCTCTGGAATGAACTTAAATTTAATGAGGGGAATTTTCCATTGTAATGGTAGAGCCCTCTTCCTTGGTGGCAGCTTTGGGATTCTAACCCAGAGCTGGGAGATCTGATTTTCACTGGAAAATTTGACTATACAATAGTAATATCTACAACATAATTTTTTGTTTGATTTTATGCCTATCTTATTTATATGAAAATCTTGGGATTATATATAAGCTGATAAGAGATACTGCATCTGAACCTGCAAACCATCTCATGTAAAAGCATGTGAATTAGCTACAAAGTTACTTTAAGGATGACATATGTTGTATCTGTGCTGTTCAAGAAGAGTTACAAGGGGTAAAATATTTAGAAACTAGATAATATTCTTTATTGGGAGATAATGATTATATAGTCATTGTGAATTGTGGGTAACAGGAACATGATAGCATTGATCATACGGTTGGATGGTGAAGGAGGTGGCTTGATCCTGGTAATTAATCAAGCGCCAAAACAAGGTATCCACTGTAGGAGATCAGCATTTGTTCATGTTGTTGGATTTGGCAATTTGAGTTGACTTCTTAGTCTGGCTTCAAGTGGCCAGGTAATCAGATTGCGGGTCACAAACCTGCTTACTCAGAACCTTGCTGGCAGGTTGAGCCTGCTGTTTTGACACATATTATCCTCCTGGGGTGATTAAAGACTTTTCTTATATAGTAATATTAACTTACAGGTGACTTGGGCTCAATATAGCAGCTCTTTATAGAGCTTTTGGTTTTTCTTAGTGTTAGACCAAGTCCATAAAAGATAGTCATTCTGATCTTTTAATATATTCCTAAATAAAATTTATATTATTTTCAAAAATGGGATCCTCTATCACATCAATGATGTTATGCCTTACTGAATAGGATAGTTAGGTAACCATAAAAACAAAAAAATTCTTATTTTGCCATTTCAGTAGATTGGTTTCCCTATGAACCTAGAAGATTCTTAGAGGCTATAAACCATTTATCATCCCATTTATTAGGAAATAGTCTGGGTTATTACCACAATATGCACTTTATTTCCAGCAGCAATCAAAATGAAGCAGATTCCTGCATTTTTTATACCAGAGAGTGTTTAAATTTCAACCCTTATTATTTTTATGTTAGATCAATAATTATAAAAATAATAAACTATTATTTATAGGGATAGATATAATATTTTCATACTTTTTGGCTACCAAGCACCCCTGGTTACCTACTATTAAATGAAATGTGTATTGTAATAATAGTACTAATATTATTTTTGGTGATTAGAACCCAAATTTGTTTCTCAAGAAAGGAATACCCTGAATTTAGAGGGTCTAGATGTTTAATAAGATGCTTTTAGGAACTTTTTTGGACAAAGACCATCTTTATTTGGTATAAATTTATCTCAGGGGTAATAAAATGTGCCTGAAAATTGTAATTTAGTTAAGTTTTGTAGGCTTACAGTTTTGCATCACAAGTGGATATTAAATTTTGCTTGTTTTTGAATATACTTTTATTTTATATGCCCCTTTTCCATCTTGTACTTTGGAAATTTTATATTTACTAAATAAGATACATACCTTTAGAAAATAAAAGACATAGAAGTAGACTATTCAAGACTAATATCTATATTTTTATAAGACACTATAAAATTTTATTAGCTTACTATATTTCATCCCACTGTATATCCTTTAAAGATGGTTAGCCACCTTATTTCTGGCCAAAAATTTTCCTGGAACCAAAATCCAGAACTCTGATGAAATTTTTAGCATTTTAAGTAAATAATCCAGAACACTATCAAAAATACCTTATGACCAAGTTCAGTCCAAAGAAAAATGGGGCTTTAAAAAGATGGGTACTTAAATATACATCATTTTTAAGCTTGGAAAAAGTGTAGGTAAAGGACGTTTTAAATCAGGAATTTAGTCTTTTATATTTTTTTAGAAACTGTTGCTCATCAACTATAGACATTAATCATTTCCATAAATGGTTTTAAGACATTGTACATAATCAATCAAATAAAAGTAGTGTTCCTCTCATTAGCATTGAGCTGGTGTAAGTTATTGAACTCTTGTGGAGCTATTGTCTATCCTTGGAGATTTGATATAACTCCCAAGCCAATCTATTTGACTTTATCTGATGGTGTTAATATTTTTAAATCCATTCACCAACAAAAAATTTAATGTTTTTTAACAACATATTGTTTAACCAGACTTATCCTGAATCATGATCAATAAATATTTGTATTATAGAAATTCCAATCTACATAGTATAATGGAATTATTTATTGAAACATCAACTAAAAAGTCCATTTTTATTAAATAATAGTGGTGATAATTTACAATGAAGCTTTGTTGCAATAAAAGTAGGACCAAATAGTTTTGCACCCATCAAAGTTGTATATGGCCTGTAAGTTTGGGCCTTTAAAGGGATAAAATGCAAAATCTCTTCTCTGCTATTATTCTTGTTGATAGAAATCCAACTCTTTTTAAAATAGAACAGGATTCTCCAGATACTTAGGAAATCTTTTTATTTTAAACAAGCTCCCTTTGAAAACATTTTTGTTTGAAAATGATAAACTGATTGGCACCATGCCACCTTATACTTTTTTCTCTATAATTCAGTACTTGCCTCTACTAAAAGAGAGGTTTATATTGCATTCAATAAAATGGGTTAAAATTCAGCTCATTGAATGCCCTTAATCAAATGATCTTGGTCAGATATTGATCAATAAAGAACAGAAGCTGGCTGAGAATCTTGGAAAGTTACAGTGGTGACTATTATTGGGATTTATCAGAAAAAGGTGCACTAAAACTATCATGGCCCATACCAGAGTCCGGCTGGACTCCCACAGAGAAGGCAGGCCAGGCCTGAAAAGCCATGTACACAGTTGGTGCTATTCTGAAAAGGTAATTCAAAGCTGTAGCTAGGGAACGTCAACTCCCAGTATGGGGCACAACCTGATTGGCCAACCCCAATACTGTGATGTAAATGAACCCCAACTTGCTGAAATTCTGGGAAGGAGACACATTGGGCAGGGGGGAGTAAGAGGAATCTATTTCATGGTAGGCAGAATGATCACTCTAGGGTGGCCAGGAGGGAGATCCAGGTGATGAGGGTGGAAGAACTCCAAGTCAAGGGCGCAGGGTGGCTTAACCAAAGTGGCAGGTCCAGAAGCAGGAGGGAACAGATAGATGTGGTTGTATTGTGTAGTGAATTCACAAATATATGCAAACAGAATAATTATATTGGTGCAACAATAGATAATTCTTGCAAGAAAATAATGGGTCCTGGGCATAAAGTCATTTATTTTATGATGTCAACAGTGAGGAAGGCTTCTCCTCCTTAATATTTATACTTGCAGGGGGGAACTTAACCTTTTATGCCACCAGGCCTCTGGTGGCATCATCTCCAGTGATACTCATGATTTGGCCCAGAAATTGCGCAATTAGACCTGGGGGTGTAAGGGCATTGGCTGCTATAACGTGAACCTTGGTTTGGCTGTAGCATGCTAAGGTGCCACAGCTATATTTAGAGCCTGCAAGCAATTGAGCACCTGATTGCACAATCAAACAATTGCGCTCCCAACATATCATTTCCTGATAATTAAGTGGTCCAAATTCATTAATAGAATTGAAGCCAGGGATTTGAGGCTTGTGTGCCTCTCAAATCCCAAGCCATTCATGATTTGAAAGGGGTTTTTCTCTCTGGAAGGCAGTTTGTGTTGTTTCACATGATATGGGTTGCTTTGTCTCTAGGAAGGCTAGCTGATTGTCCAGGGCATTCTGGGCCCTGACAAAAACCTTTACATGATATGATGTATTTATTGTATAAGCTCTTTTATGAAGCTCTACATCAAGCTACTTGGATTCAAATATATAAATTGCATGTAGGAGCTACATCTAATTTCCTTAGTAAGTAGACATATTCTATATTTATAATTATACCATATATATTTACAAGGGTGCAAAATCTGTAGAATATTAAGTTAAAATTATTGTATATTGTATAAAGTTATTTTTAATGATTTTTTAACTTGAGAGATTCATATTTATATAAGATTTATTATGCTCCATTGGGGATATTCCTATATAGAGCCAGAAAGCTACCCAACAGTATGAGATCATTTCTTGTCCTGATGTTTGTAAGTGCATAGACATGAGAGAGTAGCAAAGTGAAGTTTCATGTCTATTGATTGGGGACAAAAATTTAGTAAGAATTGTTGGTGTAAAGAAGAGTCCACAATCCACTGACAAGAAGAGGTATGGTACTTACATATGCCTATTAAAATGGTTCTTTAACATGATAAGTACATTATTCTACTCTCTAATATCTTATTGAAAACTATTTTATAGAGCTTACTGCTCTTTTTCCAGAATAACATCAGGCGATTCTGACTATTGTTTGGGTATTTTTTATCCCCAGACTTCTGATTCAACCCCCAGATTAATTTATTAATACATTATTGCATGTGATTAATTCACATGTTACCCAGTTAAGATCACGTTAAATTATTCCCATACATGTATAATTAATTGGTTTTGTAGAAGTGACACTAATCAATAGTTGTATTCCTATTGCATTGCTTCCGTTCAAGCAAGGCATAACAATCAATTTAAGTTATCACAATAATTTTGGTGGGTATCAATGTGATTTGATTTGTAACATCTCATCCTTGGGGAAATTTCTAGATCTTAGTTATACCAAGTACCAACCCTATTTTATTTTAAGTCCTGCAGGAGGCTAAAACAAGTTCATAATTATATAGCCAATCATGAGCCAGCTTCTACTATTTTATCCTGGTGTATTTTATATTGATTTAGTGTCTTACATGCTAAGAGGTAAATTTCAAAGTTTTCTGGGGTTACAATAGGCCCTATTTTGAAGCCCTGTAATCTGGAAAGGTTTGTAATAGGCTGCCTCTAGTCAGGGTACTTTATTGCTTTTCAAGGCAAGATAAGACAATACTTAAAGATTGGTAATTCCCTTAAATCATCAATAACAGTTTAAATCAAAGATCTTTGACTAAATTTAGTAAATTTCAACATTTATAGGCTTTAATATAAACAAGTATCTTTAAGGAAAGTGAAACCATGTGAAAATAAATATATGATTGATGAAAAGCTTTATTGGTTCTTGAAGAATCAAAAATGGTGCACCTCAATCAATATTAATCCTGGATTTGACTTCTGGGCTTGCAAAGCCAAAGTTAATGCTTTCACTACGGTAACAAGCTTTAATGGAAGATCAGCCAAAAGAATTTATATAGGCTCCATATTTATTAGTATTATTTGGGCTGAAATGCTTTTAAAGCAGGCTTTACATATTAAATCTGTGAGGGTCTCTGGAGATAAGAATCATTGAACCTCATGTAAAATATAAAGGCTATTAGTAAACCACTAAAATACATTTTACTAGTTAATAGGATGTTATCATGGATATTTGAAATAATATTATGATATTATAACTCTAATACTGCAACATGACTTCCAACCTACAGATAAGTTAAGCTCCTAAATTTAACTGCAGCCTAAAATAGCCAACCAACAATATTATCATGACCATATTATACAGAGACAACCCAGTATTCTTTTCATATATCTGAAAAATGTTGTATTCAACAATCCTCTAGCTGAAATTAGGCAATACATCACTCTTTCAAGTTGTTATTGCTGATTTATTCCCATTAAATATATATAATCCATCAAGATCCAAATAAAATATTTTATTCCTTCAATTTCATTTCCTATCTTCTTTCTACAGCTGTAGATCAAGTTGCATTTATTCCACCAACTCTAAGATCAACCAATATATATCAAAGCATTTAGTAAATTGAAAATTTCATATTACACCCTTATCAGCTAATAATTATTGGCTTTACCATGAGCTAGAAAAAAGGCCTAGGTGAGATCAAATGAACTAAAAAGCCTGATAAACATAAGCAATCTTAGTCCTTTATTGCAAATATTTTATTTGGGTAAACCCTTGTACAGTTTTTATAGCCTTTTCAGATAAACAAAATCAACTCAGCCTAAAAGCAAAACCAAAGTGGATTCTAATCCATTTTAATTTAATATAAAACTTGAGCATTCATTATTCTTCATTCTCAGTTGGAGAATGAAAGGATATGGTGGCTGCTAAGACTCCAGATATATGAGAATCCTGTCAAATTCAGGTTGCTTTGTTCAGACCCTGATGGCTTGTTGCTACACCAATCTTTAAGGAGATATCATCTTTATTGATCTCATCTTTACATATCTTATAACAGAACTAATGGATCCATACTCTCCTATTAAGCTTCTGTGACACCAGGGGGATGTAACAAAGTAAACACTAAATTTTAAAAATGGAAAAAATATTGTCAGCAGCTACACATGGATGGTTTGAAGCATGCACTGGTTGGATATGGCAGTCATGTGTTATTTTTAGTAGTAAAGTTGATGGATATAATCAGGAGATTTATAGCTATTTTCTCCCTTCTATTTATTTGGGGTAATTGATGAGAGAGACACCTAAATTATCAGGAAAGAATTAGAATGCTTAATACTGCTATTGTGGTGGCAATTTGGATAAATGGCTTTAGAAACCCAATAGCTGGGCACTTAAAAAGTAGAGTTTGTTACTTTAAAAAAATGACAACCCTTATTCCCATCACCTGGTTAAATATTGGTCACAGGGATACCCAAGAGGCTTGATGAAGCTATTTATGATAAGCCAGTGTGGCAGGTATTCTATTTGTGAATAAAAAGTATAGCAGTGTCACTGATTATTAAAAAAGGATTGGCAATTAGGATTACTTATAGTGTACTATAAATCCTAATCAAAAAGGGGAAAATATAAGAAATTAATCCATTTCAGATATAATACTGAATTACAAAGTAAGAAAGAATAATAAAAACCAATAGATAAAACTGAGAATCATATAAGCTTTTCTATAGGAATAAAGACTAACTGAAATATAGAGGGATTAATATTGAGATTGATTGAATAGATAGAGATTTATAATCTTCTATAACTCTCAAGCTATAATAAAAAAAATTTCAAGCCCTGACTCAATCCTTTTAATGAATAGTAACATAGGAGAAACACCTTTGATATGATATGAAGTCCCAAAAATTGACTATCCTGAAGAAAATTAGGCCAAAAATTCCAGGGAGAACTTTTCAATCATACTGTATGGCTTATATATGGACGCTTATTGGTTAATATCAACTAAGGGGATCAACTTCATACCAATAGGAAAATAGTTTCTCCAAAGAAAGCTTGTGCCACTATTTTGGCCTTTATATAATTGAAAGGAGGAGACCTATAAGGCATATCTTACAGTAAATGCTGCTAATGCTTCCATGTTAGTGGGAAAGGGCTTGGGGGAGCATAAGCATCTTCAAATAAAATTTATAACCTTTTCACCCATTACTCTGACCTGAAGTCTTATACCCCACACCAGCGGGCCCCAGGCTTTGATCCACAACACATCTCAGTGACTGCTGTGCAGCATGCACATTAAATATGGTTTAGGATCATAGCATAGATCAGTTTAACCTACGTCTTACTCACCTATATTACAATGCTAGAGCCGCAGGAGGAACCTTTACATCTTTACTTCCATAAGAGCTAGAATAACCACCTGGGGTAAGGCACTTCCCAATCTTTTCTAAATGTCTTACATGATAGATTCAGTAGCCCTTAGGTCTCCCTTAAGCCAATCTATAAGTATTTGGTCATCCCCAGATCAAATTTGATTCCCATATGAAAGGGTCAGGGGTCTGAATTCCAACTGGTTTTGAAATATCTCTTCTCACCCCAAGAACTTCAGGGTGTAGGGTTTAATATATACCCTCTGGTATCTATGGGTGGAAATTTCTGGGTGAGAAGGATCTCACCCCAGCTATTGGTGAGCATGGTTAGAGCTCAGCTATAGATGCCCTGCTTCCTATCTGACAGGGAGATACATCAGCTTTCACCCCTGCAAGGATAAATATATAGTCAGACTAAGCCAACTCATCCCCCTATCCAAGAAAGTTTCAGATGGGCTAATAAATTTATGGTCTGGTTAGCTTGTGTCAGCTGGTATGGCTTTTATACATTTCAGGCACTGTTTCTGCTTGCAGAGTTTCCTGAGCTGGCTGGGTCTGCTTTTGGGGATAGATCTTCTACTGTCAGGCTGGAGAGCTAGTTTACCAGGGGTGGATAGACTTCCTGCCAGTATATTCATACTCTGAAGCTGGTTATCAAGGATTGGTATGATAATAGGTATATAAGCTTGCAGCGGATAAGATAGAAGGGTAAAGATTTTTTTGACAGCTAAGGATACAGTAGTACAAGTATTTGAACCATTATCCTGGAGAGGTTTAGATTTTCATGAGCTAAGAGCTTCTGATCATCTTGAGGACTAGATTTTTGATCTGGATAGCATAGCTCCTTAGCTCATACACATTAATCTGGCTGCAGAACATTCCTCCCAATCATTTGTGTACCCAGAGCTGATATCCCAGGATGATTGGGGTTGCTTGGAGTGCCATTGAAAGATGTAGTTCTTCTTTACCTAGATGGCAGGGATAAACTTATAGAGATAACAGAATCTAAACATATGCAGATTAACTCAGAGCTACCCTGCTGTGGGCAGCAGTGAGATTTTTATTGCTGACTAAATCCATATAAAGAGTTTCTGGGTGGTTCACAAGATCATTGCACTTTAGGGATGATGGTAAAAAGTGTGAATATTAATGAAAGTTCAGTTTGATTGATTAAACAAGCAGTTATGATCCAAAAACGGTAGCATTATATGATAGGATTAAGTTATAAGTGGTACCTCTCAAATGTAAACTTCTGAACAAGAATGTGAAGAAGTACATGCCAAGGCAACTAACCAGTAGAAGAAAAACCATGATGGCTGGGAGCATGATATATCATTAACAGTTCAAAGTAAATCAAACTTAATGGATCAAAACCTGGAGTGGGAGCCTGCAGGAGATTCCAAGCTAAAGCTTATAGAAGAGGGATCCCAAGCATCATTGATAAGATCAGGGGCCACAGGCTGATGAGAGTAATCCAAGCAAAGTAGAGATTCCCTTGAGCATGTTTACGGCTTGTTGCAGCAAATATCTAAATACTGATGACGGTAGGTCCACCATCCTATTTCAAGACCTATTGGTAATAAAAGAGGGAGGCCATCTTTTGATGTGAGTCTTGTCACTTTGGGAGCACATTCTATGCTGGTAAAGGTCCAAATGATCACAAGGAAGTTTGTGGCTTTCCTTGATCCCATTAAGGCTTTGGAAGTTTGCCAGAGCTGCCTTACTTGCTTATCATCAATACTATTGTTTAGATCATCTGTTGCCATCAGCCTTTCTGGCTTCAGGAAGGTCCTTGTGACTGCTTCTTTGGGCATCTGATGCCCAATAATTGATGTATGGCTATGGCAGAAAGACCCATTCTTGTCCTTAAGAACATGGATCCATGCATATGTATAATGATATCCTCATATTAGACATAATAGTATAGGGATATGAGCACCTGGTAGGTACAGGGAAGACCCCCTATCTGCTGTAGATGTTATTAATAAGGTTAGATCACATAGTTCTTTCTTGGGACAAAGTGGGAAAAAATATAGGATAGCTATTAAGCATCTGTATTAGAGGTTTATCAGAGCATCTGCCCACATTGAACTGTATATCTGGGAGATTAAGGGGGAGTATAAAAGGAATAAGAGTGATAGGGACAATCCTTTAAGATATGGGAGAGGTGGATGGTCTTGTGGGAGTGGTTTAACTTCAGGCACCATGTGTAAGAGAGGGGGCTAGACTAAAAAGTCTGGCTCCCATCCAGGTGGGACCAACCACCAGGATGCCATCCAGTGCAAGACTGGGATAGCCACTCAAAGAGGCTTCCCAAAGGAGACTGGATGTGAAAGGGGAGGGAAGTATGCATCCAAAGCCATGACCAAGGCTCCAGTAAGTAACCACAGAGAGTGATCCCAAGTAGAAGGGGCCTCTGCATCCAACCCTAGGATTTGGTGCAAGGGGGATAGAAAGGATGCTGAAAATGCTGCAGGGAAGGATTGTTCAATTCAGAAGAAGGAGTCTCTGTAGTACCAGATTCTAAAGGGGGCAACAATTTCTCAAGATAAGAAGACAACCAAGGGGAAAAACCATAGGATACTGGGTTGGTGGGAACCTGGGTGAGATGTCCAATTACATTTACAAACAGATCAGGAACAAACTCAGAGGATTGAGAAATCAAGGAAAGTTTGCTCCAAAAGACAGGGTTGGAGGACCAGAACAATAGACAAATAGGCACCAGTATCCACATAGCCATCTTGTACCAAGGAGACAACATGATTTCAGCGGGGTGCCCTTTTTTTGCTAAAACTTCCGGGCGGACGGCCCAGGTGCACGGGTAAATAACAGAGAATGATCCAAATTAATATACTTGGAACAACTCCCAATAAAAAAAAACAGGCAGGCGGGCAGTTGGGCAGGCAGGCCAGGGAAAGTGGGAGCCGGGGACAACAGCGGATGTTGAAACAATTACCTTTATTTTTAAACAAACTTCAAAAATACAAAAAAGATTTGCAAAATCATGAGTTTATTCAACAATTGGAATTGGTAAGCAAGGGACCTGACAGCCCATGCTTCCATTTTATGCAAAGGGGGGGTGATAGGATGGGGGGGTTATGAAAGGGGCTATCAGAGTGCAATCTAAAGTGGAGCCTATTAAAGACTACTGGCCAATCTTATCTTGGTTTGAGACCAAGAAAAATAGGGGCCGTGGGCCCGGATGTAAACTCAGTCCCTTAATTGACTAGGAGCCTTCCGATGACTCAGGGTGCACATTTCCCCTAATGCCTTACTCTAACGTCTCCACCAGAGAGCTCCAGAACCCAATTGTTTTGGGCCAAGGGACTTCCGGGCCGGAGGAATTGGCAGCCTGGGACACCACTGATTGCGGGATTTGATACCCAATTTCCCTGGGCCGCAGGTTAGGCTTTGCAGGCTCCATGCAGCTCACATTTTTCTGTTAGTCTGCTAGTTGTTTCAGGACCAGGCAACACCAGGACAACAAACAATCTAGTTGAATTAATGTCTCCTCCGCAGTTGGAGGGGGCTCCAAAGGAGAAATGGGAACTTTAGCTAGGAAAGCCAACACAAAGCGTTCATCCACTGTGTGGGCCAAGTCCTCCAGGTTTTGGAGGGGTTTTGCCTGCATGCGGGCCACTTTTTTTGATGGTCTGGGAAATACATCCTGATCCAGGGCCAAAGGTGGGCCACAGAACTTTACACCATGAAAGGGGTAGCTTGCCCTTGGGCTCTATGAATACCTCTTGTAGAGCAAAATCAAGAGGCATCTTGTGGGAGTCCTGATCAAGCTGCTTGAATTTAGGACAGCAATAAGTCTTAGCCAGAAAAAGGTCCTGCAGGAAGCTATGGGATATTTTATGTGGTGGGTAAAAACTTGTCCAAGGGGTCCCATATCCAGGGTTTAAGCTCACCTTGCCTGAATAATGTTTCTCCCTTGAGATGCAGGTAGGGAAGGTAAGGTTTCTGGCCACAAAATCTCCCAGTTGGGATAATTTTGGGTAGAATAGTGACAAGATGGAAACAGAGGCCTAAACATTATACCTGCCTCTTGTTCCAAAAAATATCTGGGATGGGCTCATATATCTAGCTGATTAAAAGCCCTCATCAGAATCTCAGTTGGGTTAAGCCCCAGGGTCAAAGGAACCCAACTTTTGGGTGCAAATTATCAACCTTATCAAGATTATCAAGCCTGCTGCACCCCAGGATAATTAAAAAGTTGATGCTGGTCAAAAATTTCAGTTAAAGCCCTGTAGCACAGTCTGAGAGCTGCTGGATAGTTGATAGCAACCTGGGTAGTCTCATCTGGATAAATGATTTAGGATGTACAGTGTTAGAGGTTGGTTGCAGACTGGCCAAGGTTAATCAAGGTGTAGGGTAGAATGGGTCACTTTTTCCATGGCATGAGACCTGTCTTTGGGGATTTAAGCTGATACTGAAGTGATTGGTGGCCCCTTTAATCACTACCGCAGTGATGGGTTAAAGTTGATGCTGGATAGGTAGGATGCTCATCAACAGCAACATTGCAGGTGATAGGTTTAGGTTGGGATTACATTGGGACCCTTGGTTCAGTGTATTCTCTCCCCTTTTACAATGTTTATAGTGCTGCAGAAGATTAAAGAAGCCCAGGGTCTGCTGGTTATATTGGTTAAAGCTGCCTGGGGAGAGATTGGGGTGGGTTATCCTGGCATCCTACTGCTTGGTATGTCACTATCAGTATGGGATTGATTTCTTGATGTGATTTGGGATGATGGTTCAAGGTTAGATATAGTTAGGAGTGGTTTGGATATAATCTCTACAAGTATATATAGATGTTAGATTTAAGCTTTTTAGGAAACAGTGACTTATTTGAGTAGGGAGTGGCTTTTTGGAGAAGGAGTGGTGGCATTTAGGATATTAATTTAAAAGCTGGGGCTGGTTTCTGATGTTGGTCAGGGTTGGAAGATTGGTATGTTTAGGAGTTGAGATCAATGCTTGAGGAATGGTTCCTGGAGAGTGAGTATCCAAGGGGTTGCAGTAGAGATATGCTTAGGTAGGGTTGGTATTGAGCTATGGGTAGGGATGTGTATCTATTAGAAAATTTCTTTGGAATTTCTAGGGTAAAGGGTGTTAGCTGAAAGTGTTTTGTGGTCAAACTTAAGGGGATAGTAAGTTGGAGTTTTATATGCTGTTATGGGGTGGTAAACCCTTTTCTGGTAGGTAGGTTTGATGTGAGGTCTCTGCAGAGGTTCCATATGTGTTATAGGAAAGGGTGGGTTTAGGGAAGGGAGACCTTTGGTTATCTGGATTGTCAGAAAGTGTTGGGTATTGGTTTTAGGCTGTTAAAGGATGGGGTTGATGGGTCTTGACTTTAAAAAAGGGTAAGGGGATGTGTATATTTTTAGAGTTGGCTTGTTGATCAATATTGTTTATTGGGTGGGTATGGGGGTTCTATGGTAAGCCTCGGAATAGATGGTTATGTGGTAGTAGGGGTGACAAGCA
Organism: Entomophthora muscae; assembly: GCA_014839935.2. NCBI lineage: Eukaryota > Fungi > Entomophthoromycota > Entomophthoromycetes > Entomophthorales > Entomophthoraceae > Entomophthora > Entomophthora muscae. Next base: position 144,411 of record QTSX02002954.1, read on the forward strand.
TTGGCTGATAAGAGTTGGGATTTGGATAGAAGTTAGGAGTTGGTGCGATGACTTTAATGCGGGAAGTTGGGGTTGATTGGGAATTTTGGTGCGGCGTTATTTGAAATTTCGAATGCGGGTGGGGTATTGGTATGGATTGCGGTTGAGATAGCAATGTTTATCGAGGATTCCCCGCCAAGGCTTGAAACTTTTGCTGGCCAGGGACGGGTTATCGGTGGAACTTGATTGGGCGATGGAATTGGTATCATTTTCTCAGGGGCACAGGTTCAAGTGCACAGTGTCAGTTGATAGGGGCGGATCGGATAGTTCGTTAAAGCGTTCGTTATACCGGATCACATGGGAAGCCTAACCATATCCCCCATGCTGATTGGCTGGGGGAGTGGTTTGGCATTGCTTTGGAGCCAATGGGCAGAGGGGCCTGCGGTATAAATAGCGCTCGCCAGTACTTTTGGAGCGGCATGAGTTTTATGAGTCAATCTGAAGAATCCTTGCCTCGACTGGGTACAAAGTACCACGGCAGGAGCGATGGCATCCTTCTCCTCCGCCAACCTGTCCGCAAGACCGTTTCTCAAAACTTGCGCGATATCCTGGCGGAAGACTCCTTGATGCGCTCAATGTTTGTTGACTCGCCCTATCGCCATGCTTCCACCACCCACCCCTTTGTGGCCGCCCCCATGCGCAACCAACCTCAACCTTCCCGCCCCATTTCACTTAAACGCAACTCCCGCCCCCCTCCTCAGCTTATCGAGGACGGCGCCGCTATAATGCCTATTGACAAGCGGCGCAGCGGCCCGGCCAAGGAGCGCCCTGCCCGGCTCCAACCCCTCTTTATCGGCCAGACCCACTCCAGCATCGACTGGCCCTCCATCGACACCCGCCGCAGCCGCCTCTCCTTCAACCCACTCACCCGCGAATCCAAGATCGTTCCTCTCCCCTCTACCAAGCCGAAGCGGAGATGCCAGAGCGTACAACCCCTTCCCAAAGCCCCCTCCAAACGCAGCCCCCGCCCTACCTCTGCCCTTCCCACTTCAACCCCATGTAAAAAATCACCCAAACCCAAACCTCAACCCATTCTGGAGGACACTCCCCAACCCAACTCAAGCCTGGCTTCACAACAACCCCTTCCAGAGAAACCTAATGCAACTTGCCAACCCGAAACCACTTCACCCCAATCTAAACTAGACGTGCCTTCCCACTGGGACGCCGCCACTCCCACCCCCAGCACCGAACCTAGCCCCACAGCATCCAACGCCCCCACCCTCCTAGACTCCGAATCCAACGACAGGCAGCTTGCCTCTTGGCGCCACTCCATGCACTCAATTGCCCACTTATTTAAGAAATCCAAACGCTTCTCGTGGAGCCCCCTGCCAAACCAACCAAACGCAGCAGGAACTGGTTCCTCCGGCTCTTGACCCGCTCATCCAACCCCGTCATGACATGATAGACTTATTTAAAAGTTCCCCAAATAAACAATATAATTAACCACATGAACTGACAAAGATAACCAAAACCATTCCTCCCAGAGGCATAAATGATGTCATTTAACAAATTATAAATTGCTGCTTTATGAAGAATTAACCTCAGGAACACCCAATCAAATACCCTTCCAAATACGGATTTATAACCAGTCTCACCCAAACAGTTGTCAATCTCGACACAAGGGGTGATCACTGTGAAACTGGAATGACATCTTTGCTAAACCAGCTTGGATGCAAGTTAACCCTAGCCCCATACCAAGCCCTGTTGAATTCCGTAAGCTAGATTGGCTTAGCAAAAAGCTCAGCTTATCGCCACACCCAATCCCCTAGAATCGAAAGGGACGCATTTGGATTTTAGCCTCCAACGGCTACTGCATTTTCACCGCCGGCCCAAGATTCCCCGAGCGGCGGTTGACGCTCCATAGTAAACGGCTTTTCGCTACGGATGGAAAGGTGCCAAGCTAAAATCCATCTCCCGGTTGGCAACAACCGAAACCGGTTTCTACAACCTGCCAATCAAGGCTGGTTGAATTGGGTTAGCAGGTGAAGTGAATTAAAATGCAGCCTACTTTCCTGACCATTGCCAGGTGTCCCGAATCCTCACCGTTACTGCACCTTGAAGCTTTTCGGTGAAACCTAAAACCAGCTCAGTTCGGGCGGTTGATGAGATTTTTTAACAATAAATAATTCTATTACAATGAATTATTTAGGATGAACTATTCGACAAGCCAAGCTAGAATGCTTCCAATAACCCAAAGGTTGTAGGGTGACCAAGTAAACCTCTCGGATTGGAATCATCTCGAGCTTCAAAATATTTTTATCGCCATCGATGCCCCATAACGGGTTGTTCCAAACCAAATAAAAAACAGATAAGCACCTGCAAAACAAAGGGTTATCTTTAGCAAATCAAATATCGCCACGCCTACCCAGCCATGGCGAATCATCCGAGAGCGCAGCAATCAAACTTCTAAATTCCACCATCCCCGGACAAGCCTAGACTTCAATGCAGCTAGCGACCTGCATCCTTAAAAGGCGGATTCGCTTCAGCATGCTCGACCGATCTCTCTCTACAAACCCCTTTCTACAGGGCTATGGAACGGGGCCCAGCTGCATCTTCGTAGAAACATGCACATCTACCGACCCTAGGCCTTTGATTCATGCAGCACAAACCTACCATAAAATTTTAAACCGATCCGCCAAGCCCAGCGCATATGCTTATATCTGACAGAATCCAGCACCTGCAGCTGAACCCTTCCCCCCGCTCCGTTATACTCGAATACGGTCCACCTACCATATAGGGTACCAGTAACCTCTGATACCCCAATCCACAGGGAACTTGCATAGCGATCGATGACAGGGAATACAGTACCAGATATCTAAACAGCGGCTTTAAACAGATGCAAGGGTAAACAGAACCTTCCCTAACTTGACCAACTCAACCTTGACCAGATTTCAAGCTCCATGTTAACCATGCTCACAGTTAACAGGGATGTTATAACTTGGGCTGCAGCAGATTAAAAACGTAAAAGTTACAAGAGATCCCTTAACCGTTGCATCAGAAGCTGTGGCAGATCTGAACCATGGATGCTCTTTTAAAAAGCAGCCATCCCTCTCAGATCCAGAAACAACTGCAGAGATTTGACTGGGTATCAATTTTTCTGGAATTGTAGCTGTACACATCCTCCTTTGAATTTTCTTTAGATTTTTTAAAAACAAATTTAACTGGTTTACTCTTTGAATTTTAAATATGGAATTGATGAGGAGTGATGTTAGGGGAAGCTTCGAATATGGGATTAAGAAGAAGAAAAGTAAGTTTTATTGGATAATACTTTAGACTTATATAGCTTTTGCTGTGGTGGGGATTTAGTTGGATCAAACCTAGGGGTTGGTCATGTGCAGGATGGGTTCGAGTCACTGGATACTTGGACAAGTCATGTGGTATTGCTTGGTTGCCATTTCCAGTATGTCAAACTGTATATTGGAGGGCACTAAATCAGGCAATGACTGGATGTTAAGTGTGCTGGCGGTGGCCAGAATACCCTACATCCAGCTCCTCAACACCCCCCTCCTTAAGGGGTTACTCTGGTACATCAGAAGGGGGCTTTGTCTTGACGCTGCCGCCTGATGTTCCTGGAGTTGTTTGCTAGTGGGTACTAGCCGTGTTGAGTGTTCCCCTTTGCTGAGACAAGGCGGGATCTGTGATATTTCCTGATGACAGGGTCTTTGGCGCCCTGGAACTTAACTAGATAGGTATTTCTATCTGGTCGGTATCTGATGACTCTTCCTGGTCCTCTGTGTACTTAATTCAACTTCTTCCTGTTCCCCGCTAGGACCCAGACGGGGGAGTTGATTGGAAGTGGTTCCTCTGTAAAGGTTACCTTTTGTGCTTTGAGCCTTTTGGTTTCTGTTATTTTAGCTTTGAGGTGTATGTGTTGTAGAGCTGGTTCTTGTTCTACTGTGGGAGGGTTTCCTGGGGGGATCTTTATATACAGTTGGTTATTGCGGGTGACTATCTCTGGTCTGTATCTGTATGATAGTTCAAACAGTGAGTAGCCTGTCCCTTGATTGGTGCCTACCCGGGATACTAATAATGCATGTTTCACGTATAGTGGCTATGTGTCTTTGGCTTTGCCATCCATTATTTTCTTGAGGGTTCTTATAAGGCTTTTTTAGGTGTTTCACTCTGCCGTTGGCCTGTGGCCTTTAGGGCAAGGTTGTAGAATGTTTAATGTTTTTGGATTTTAAATTGTTGTTTACTACGTGACCTGATAACTCTGTTGCTACATTGGTTATGATGTAGTCTGGAGTGCCTTAGTCAGCTATGATTGCTTTGTTAATGAATCAGTTTATTGTTTCTGCTTTGTGGTCCTTTGTTGCCCAGCAGATGGGCCAGTGTGTAGCAAAGCCAATTGCTACAATTAGAAAGTGTTGTTCAGTTTTTGCTTCTGGGAAGGGTCCCATCACGTCCAGCCCCCAAACCTTGAATGGTTCAGGGTTTGGTACTGGATTAGCTGTGGGTTGTGGAGCCTTGGTGCTGGCGTATTTCTCACACACTGTGCCCTTTTTCAGAACATCAACTATGTCTTGTTTAAGACTGGGCCACCATACTATTTCTTTTAATGTGAGGTATAGATTTTTAGCCTTTGTGTGTCCTAGTAGGCAGGGGTGCCTTAGGATAGTGTCAACTCTTTGTGTGAGTGGGATGTAAGGGACATGTTTGTTGTCAATGATTCAGTAGACAGTGCCATTTGATATGTGGAAATATTTTTTGTTTCTTACTAATGTATTGTGGGTTAGCTGATGTGTTGAGGGGTCTTTCCCTTTAGTTTTATACTCAGTATTATATAGATTGTGCCAGTTAGGGTCCAGGTGGACAGGATGATCCTCTCTTGGCTGACATAGCCTAGAGAGAGCATCAGCCATGACCAGCTCTGCCCCTTTTGTATTGGATGTACAAATTGAGCTGCTCCAGCAGAGACATCCATTTGGCTTGTTGCCGTGCAAGTGTGTTCTGAGCTTTGAAATAGATTAAGGATTTATAGTCAGTTAGTACTCGGACGTTTAAATGTCCTTCTAGATAACATCTCCATTTCTTGCATGTGTGATATATTGCTAGAAATTCCTTATTGTGTATTGGGCACTTCTGCTCAGTGTTGGTTAGTTTTCTACTATTGTAGCATACTGGCAGGAAGTCTTGCTGACCTGGTTGGAAGATGTGTAGGACTGCGCCAATGGCAGTGTTGCTGGCATCCAACTTGAGCTTGTAGCACCCGTTGTTATTAGGGTATTGCAAGATTGATGCTTTGATCATAGCTTGTTTTAGTAGTTTGAAATTCTTGTTGCATTCTGGTGTCCAGATGAATTTTATTTTAGCATTACCTTTGGTTAGGTCATTGATTAGTGTGGTGAGCTTTCTGCAGTCTTTGATGTATTTCCTTAGGTAAGCTACCATTCTGAGAAAGCATCTAACTTGTTTGACAGAGGTGAGGTGTTGTATGTTATTTATGGCTTTTATTTTATCTGAATCTGCTTTGATGCCACCGTTGGAGACAATGTGTCCCAAGAACAGGAGTTCATTTCCATGAAATGGCACTTGCTAGGCTTTGCATAAGCTTTGCATAGAGTTTATGCTTTTTAAGTTGATTGGGTGTCTTGCAGACATGTGTGAGGGGTTCCTCTTTTGTTTTTGAGAATATGATGGCATTGTCAAGGTAGCATAATGTATTTGAGAGACCATTTAGCGCTTGGTTCATCATAGTGATAAACGTTGCAGGATTGTTGATCATCTCAAAGTTCATTACCCTACATTCAAAGGGTCTCATATTGTGTACAGAACATGGTTTTGGTATGTTCTTTTCTTTTACTTCACCTTGGTTGTAATCTGAGGTGAGGTCAATTTTGGAGAAAAATTTGGTTCTGGAGAGTCTTGCAAACAGATACTCTATGAATGGAAGAGGTTATTTATTCTTTACTGTGCTTGTATTTAGTGCTCTGTAGTCAGTTACTAGAAGCAGAGTGCCTTCCTTTTTCTTTACAAAAAACACTGCTGCCCCCAAAGGGATTCTGATGGGCGGATGAAGCCTTTAGCTAAGTTATCCTTGATATGTTATTTGAGGGTTTGTGTCTCCATGGGGGAGAGTCTGTAGAGGGGTGCTGTGACGGAAATTGCGGGATAGTATGAAGCTGATTCTAAATGGTGGGGAATCACCACCCAAATCCACATAGAATTAATGATCAACCACCAATGTGGCTTCAGATATTGTTTTGTGAGATTTCTAATTGAGATACTAGGATTAAGTAAAATAATTAATGCTAACCAAAGTAGCCCAAGATAAATAGCCTGTGAAAGCATCAGAGTATCTTCAGAATAAAGTTCAGGACATTGGGATGCAACACAATTTTCAGTTTCAAAGACAGGGGGACAACTCCAAGATTGGCAGGCATGAGATTAACATTGGGAGGTGCCAACAACAAAGTTCCAACTGCAGGGCCCCATCTTCCAGTAATGATCTAGCTTAGAATCAGATTTTAGGGAATGTAGTGCAATAATCCAACTACAGGATGCATTTTAAAAATGTAAATTAGACCCAGGGATATATGATTTTTATTGAGTAAATTTTTGGGAGGACTCAACTCTTAGAGTTGAAACAGTGAAAATTATTCAATGTATATCAAAAATTGACTAAGCAATACCACCTGGATCCTGGGCTCCTATTCCTTCCACATTGTCAAGTGAGTATCTGGTCCAGGTTGCAAAGAAACCTTGGGTGACCAATTTCTGACAACCATGCTGATCAATAAGTTCATATCTGGTGACCCTTAAGTTATGTTGATTTATCAACGTCAACTTACAGGGGGGAATCAGATTTGACCAGCAAACTGGAGCAGCCATAACCCATTTGTGATCAACCATTTGATTCAAGTCTGTCAAACCAGTCAGCTTTGTTAAAGGTTTCCTGGCTTTCTGAGCTTTCCTAATTGGCCAAATAATACCTGGCATTATGGAACTTACTGTGACAGGTGCAGGTTTGGGCATGGCTTTGCACAGGTTAATGCCATGTTTGACCTCCTGTTTGGGGGTAGCTCTGTGAGCTCTTCCTTAAATACATGAGTGTATTTCTTTAGGAGTGCTACAAGTTATGGGCATTGGATTTTGGTTATTTGTATGTTATTGAATTCGGTGCACCTCATTATGTGAAGTGTACTGTCTTTGGTTAGACGTTCTGAGTTATCCTTATTTATGACTTGGACAAATACTGTGTCTCTTAGGATGATATTGTTAGGTTCTTTGAGAATGTTGAAATTGACTCCATTGCATTTGATGGTCATGGTCTTTGCTTTCCAACATATGCTGGGGTTCACTCAGGTGAACCAGTCCATGCCTGCTACAATGCCGTAGTTTATGTTGTTCATGACAAGTCCTTTGATGGACGTTTGTATGCCTTGGAGTTCAATTTTGAAGGGAGCTTTTTTGCCTTCAAGTAGAACCTTTGATTTGTCTGCCATTCTGGTGTATTTGAAGTTGGATTTGACAAGTGGGATTTTGTACTTGGTTATAAATGGTTTGCTTACCATGGTGTGTTGTGCACCAGAGTCAAATAAAACTTTATGTGTATGAGACTTATTAGTGCATGGGTAGACAAGAAGTTGTGAGTGATCTTTAATTTTTACACTCAAAAATGGAGGATTGTGGGATACATGAGATGCAAGCAGTAAAGTTTGTGCCTTGGTACAATTTCTTGTCAGATTGGGGGAGACAGGGGCATTTAAGCCTGTTCCCCCTCTCTTTTCCCTGTTCCTCTGTTTTGAGACCTTTGAGGTCAGAGAATTTGGGTTCAGATTCATAGCTGGTTGCTGTTTTGTCATTGTTTACTTTGGAGGTGTCCTCTTTTTTTTGGGGTGGGAGCAATTTGCGCTCTGGCTGTGATTGCCATTGTTACAATTGGAGTTTCCGTTGCTATTGTTAGTGTTTTGGCACTTGTTGCCATTAGAGTTGTTTCTGCCATTGCTGTTGGAGGAGCAGTTGCTGTTGTGTGCAGCATATTCCATGTCTATGCGTTTTTCTGTGTGTTTGGCTTCTTCAATGAGCGCAGACATGGATGTGTTAGCCTCTAGATAGATGAGGGCAGCAACAGAGGGTTTCATTCTGTTGATGAATGAGGATCTAGTGTGTACTATGTTGGCTTGCTCTGGGTTTTGGATCTTGCGGTGTATCTATTCAAATCCATTGGCATAAGCTGTGATAGTGGTCTTCTGAAGATCACTGAGCTGTATTGCAATGTCCTGGAGGGATATGGTGATACAGAAGTTGTGGGTGATGTCTGCTTTGAAATTTTCTCAGTTTTTGAGCTGTTTGTCAGTTTTTGAGCTGACCCAAGTGGCAAACCAGTTAGCTTTAGCCTTGTACAGATGCTTTCTGGCTTCCTGGATCCATTTTTCATGGGGGTACAGCTGGCGCGGAGTTTAGCGGCTGAGTGGTCTAGCCAGTTGATGAATTTTTCTTTTTTTACCAAAGAACTTTTTGATACCAATGTACTTGGTGTTGGTAACTTTGCTTGTGGTAAGAAGTTGTGTGTTTTTTTGTGGTTGGAGAGAGGGACTGTATTAAATTATCTTGGCGCATGCTTTGGGCATGACCAGTCCTTTGAATACAGTGCATCTACTAGGTATATCCTTGTCAATATTATGGGCTCGGAAGCATGTCTTCCAAGTATCCTAGGATGTGGCCTGGTTGAGTGCATGAACAAAGGTGGGCAGGTTTAGTTAAGTCATTCTTTCTTTCCTGGAAGTGGTCAAACACCGTAGCTGCTACCAGTGATAAGGAGCAACATTAGGGGAAGCTTCAAATATAGGATTAAAAAGAAGAGAAGTAGTTTTATTGGATAAACTTTAGACTTATATAGTGTTTTCTGTGGCAGGGATTTAGTTGGATCAAAACTAGGGGTTGGTCATGTGAAGGATGGGTTCAAGTTGCTGGATACTTAGACAAGTCATGTGATATTGGTTTGTTGCCTTTCTTGGTATGTAGAACAATATATTGAATTGGCACCAAACCAGGAAATGACTGGATGTTAAGTGTGTTGGTGGTGGACAAAATCCCATGCATCTATCTCCTTGACAGAATATAATAATTCAAATTCAACATTGATTCAAAAGAGTCTTTTTTTATTAAAAATGTATATGGACAATGGCTTGTCTGTAAAGAAGAGAGTTTTATATGACTGTTTTTAATATAAATTCTGGATCCCCTTAGGTAAGGGGAATCCAAGACCCAGAAACACACTGGATGGGACACAACAATTACACTGTAAACAATGTGGTAGGTGCATTTTTAATTCACTTCAGCTCTAATTGCATCCAAACCATTCTTTAGGATATGGATTCTCCTGGCATGGGGATTCACTTTAAAAAGGATCAGAACAAGATGAGGTGAGGAAGGCTCTCTTTCTATGAAACCCTATAAAAATTAAACCCTTGCCATTAAGATATTGACTTGCTTTAATAATCCTGGGGTTTAAATATGAAATAAATCTCAATCCAAAATTTAAAACAAAAGTTCTTATGTTTTAATTTAAACAGAGATCCAGAAAAGATCATTGGCTAGTGGATGGGGTAAGGCTACAGCTCAAAAAACCTTGCCAGTTCAGCTTTCCAGAGCTGTAGCTGGATCTGAGACAGATGGCTGCTTTATTATAGAGCATCTTTTGCTTTATACCTACTGCTGCCCTAGCTGCAACATTAGAAATTTTATTCAACCTTACACCAAGCAGATTGACCAGCCCTGTAAGGTGCAGCCTGTTGGAAAGATGCAGGGTTGCCAACCCCAACCTACAAGGGTTACAACCAGGTGGGAAGCTCAGGATCCACAGGAAGCAACCTCTGCCCTGCCATCAAAGATCCTGTCAAAGAATTCATTGATCTGACTGATGATACTGGCAACTGTCAGCCTTTAAACCGTCTGCATGCCAGCTGTAAAGATCATATGTATGCCATGTGAGGCTTTAGGAACATCTAGATCATGCCTACTCACAAGTAGCTTACTGTAAATCCAGAACCTAACTGTAAAAATGCGGGATTGTCAAATCATTGGTCCAAATCTCAAATCACTTTTGCAGGATGGCATTTTTTTAAGTAAATTGCTTTTTTTGAGTATTTATTTGAATATTTGAAAATGTGGGAACTCATAGACACTTTGCAAAGTTCAAGTTGAACTGCATATTTCCAATGGACATAATGAATTAACTGGAATCAGATTTAAAGCGTTCAAATCCATCAACCATTTTCATTAAGTTTACTATGTTTTTTGGAATTGCAGGATTGTCAAATCCATGAACCAAATTTCAAATCACTTTTGAATGCCACTAGTAAACTCACATAATAATTGCGGGAACTGAAATCCAAATTGAAGGTACAGTAAGCACACTAGGAAACACCAACCCAAATCAAGAAGCTCCACCACAACTAAAATAAAACTAAAAATTCAATCTCAATAACCATGTTTAGACATAAAAAGATTTTAAAATTTAAAATTACCCAACCCTGGAAAGAGTACAATATTATACACTTCAAATTACAGATATAGAAATTCTGTTACTATTCAGGGCAAAATCAAGAGAAAACAACTACCCATAAATAAACTTAAAATCTAAATAAACACATGTTTAATCTAAAATATATTTTTATTTTATTTTTATGGACCGTCAATTGCATTCTCAACCAGCTCCTGCACCAGTCTGCGGGGCAGCCTGTCCACGAGGATGTCCTAGAGGGTCCAAGAACAGACCCAGAACCCAACTCAAGGGGAGTCATGTCAATACACAGGCCTCCCAAGGTGTCAGTGCCAGCCAACCACATCCCACATCTCAAGCCAGGAAAAGTAGCCTGAATCCAAGACAGAAGCTGCTCTCAAGGCCTGCCACAAAAGTCTCCTATACAAAGGTCATCAGGAATAATGAGGTTACATACACCTCCACCGTGTACCCAGTTGCCACCCGGCCCCACACTCTTGATCCAAGAGTTTCTACTTCCTGCCCCTTTGTCTTTGATACATCATATGTGCCATTGACCACCACCAAAGAGCCATCTGTGCCTGTATTGTATGCCACCATTGACGGCGCCAGCGCAACCAAGCGTGATCCCATCTTCTACACAAAGGTCCCCATCCCTTGTGCCAATCCTGCTAGCCAAGATGCTGCAGTACCTTCCAAGGACTGGCGTCAGTTGACAGATAGTGAGTGTGAAGCTCTCCTCAACTGCTTGAACAGGGGAATGGCAGTTTGGGATTTTGCGTCCCAATTTGGTGTCACAGCCAGATACATTGCCAACATCAACACCAAGTATGAAAACACCAGGAAAATTGCAAAATCTGCCAAGGCTAAGCGGCAGCCCAGCCTACTTCAGCCCACCCATCTTGAGGCAATCAAGCAGTGGGTTACCAAGGATTGCCACCTGAACTCACTTGCTTTCCAATCAATTCTTGCCACAGAGTTTGGGCTTTCTGCTTCTAAAACCCTTGTATACAAAGCAATGGTCAAATTGGGCTTATTGTGGAAGGTGCTTGGAGTTTCTCTAAACAATGAGAACAGCAAGAAGACTATTGAGGATTGACACATTTATGCTGAGACATATCTGGCCCTAAAGAAGACTGGGAATGACCATTTCTTCTACATTGACAAATTGTCATTTTGCTCCTCACTCAGGTCTAAGCATGGGTGGGTCAAGAAGGGGTCCAAGGACAGCGTAGCCCGTTGTGCAGCTGTCTGTTCCCAGACATATTTGATGGTTGCTCTTCTGGGTCCCTGTGGTTTAGACCAGTATTGTATACTGTAAATTCAGAACCTAAACGTAAAAATGCAGGATTGTCAAATCATTGGTCCAAATTTCAAATTACTTTTGCAGGATGGCATTTTTTTAAGTAAATTGCTTTTTTTGAGTATTTATTTGAATATTTGAAAATGTGGGAACTCATAGACACTTTGCAAAGCTCAAGTCAAACTGCATATTTCCAATGGACAAAATGAATTGGCTGGAATCAGATATGAAGTGTTCAAATCCATCAATCATTTTCATTAAATTTACTATGTTTTTTGATATTGCGGGATTATCAAATCCAAGAACCAAATTTCAAATTTCAAATCACTTTTGAATGCCACTAGTAAACTCAAATAATAATTGCAGGAACTGGAATCTGAATTTAATGTACAGTAATTAACTAGGACAAATCAACCCAAATCAAGAATCTCCACTCTGGATAAAATCAAATGAAAAATCCAATCTCAATAACCATGTTTAGACATAAAATCAAGTGAAATGCAAAATTATCTAAACTGGAAATGATGCAGTATTCTGCACTCTAAATCACTAATATAGAAACCACAAATCCATATAAGAATATATGAGCCACCCTCCTTTCTTCCTTGAAAAGAAGTTTGTTTGGCCCCTGGCTATGCTGGGGGCCAAAAAACTTTTAAAAAAATTCTGCATCATCAGGAGAGTGGCTCATATATTCTTATATGGATTTGTGGTTGCTATATTAGTGATTTAGAGTGCAGAATACTGCATCATTTCCAGTTTAGATAATTTTGCATTTCACTTGATTTTATGTCTAAACATGGTTATTGAGATTGGATTTTTCATTTGATTTTATCCAGAGTGGAGATTCTTGATTTGGGTTGATTTGTCCTAGTTAATTACTGTACATTAAATTCAGATTCCAGTTCCTGCAATTATTATTTGAGTTTACTAGTGGCATTCAAAAGTGATTTGAAATTTGGTTCTTGGATTTGACAATCCTGCAATTTCAAAAAAAAGAGTAAACTTAATGAAAATGGTTGATGGATTTGAACACTTCATATCTGATTCCAGTTAATTCATTTTGTCAATTGGAAATATGCAGTTCAACTTGAGCTTTGCAAAGTGTCTATGAGTTCCCGCATTTTTAAAAATCCAAAATAAACACAAAGAATTAAATTTAATTAAAAAAGGCCATCCCACAAAAGTGAATAAAATTTGGACCAAGGATTTGACAATCCTGCATTTTTACGTATAGGTTCTGAATTTACAGTACCTTTATAATGTGCATCTCAAATTTACCCCATCTCAATTCCGTCACTTCAAGTCATTTTAATTAAATCTTATTTTGCTAACTTTATTTACATATGAAATTACTTAGTGTGGAGCGTGTTTACACCATCTTGAATTTACGTCATTTCAAATCACGCTATTTATCTTTAACTAAAATAAGCTTATATCCAAACTAAATCAAAGCCTATTGTATGGTGCCAGAATATGTTCCTATAGTATTAATCTAAAACACTTATAACAAGAACAACCTAAAAAGACGCCACTATGATAGTCCTTCTAGTCTTGTTGTTGCTGGGTAAAAAAAACCAGTTTTCTTATATGTAATTTATAGCTTTATTATAAATGGATACATTGATAAGGGTTCCCTTAATAAAATATTTTAATAGTAACTTTAATATGGAAGGGGGCAATTACGCCATTTCAATTTACATCACTTCAAATTCCACCAAGTTTCATATCACCCAATTGATTCAATGCGCACAATGGATTGGGGAAAAAGGGTAAATTACATATGATGCCAGGCTACACTATATCAATTCTCCCACCACAATTATTGCTTTCCACTTTTCAAAAGTATAAATTCACGTCTTGAACCACTTAAGAAAAAATGTAAGAAATTGCCTGAAACTTTGCAAATATATATATTTTAGCCTCTTCTATACAACTGGGTACTTTTTAACCCCAGTTGTATAAGCTAGTTTATGAATTATTCAATTTTTATTCTTTGGCCCAGTTGAGGTAGCTCCACTGGGAATTTGTTAATTTAATATAAAAAATGGTCAAAAACATTATGTTTTTGAGCTACGGCACCTCAATTACGTCACTTCAAAGAACGCCATTTTGACTGCAAATTTTCAGTCAAAACTCAAAGTTTTGTATACTTGTGTTACTAATAAAAATGTTTTTTACAAAATAAGAAAACACTGAAATTTTGACAATTGTTGAGCAACTTGTGTTATTGCTGGTATGATCTATGCTACAGATAGATGTTAGCCTTGCCAATGTACTCTACCTAATCCTATGCAAGAGCACTACAGACTACAATAGAATAGAACTTTGAAGATAATTACGTTTATTGAAACTGGAGTACCATCTAGCCAGCAGCTGCAATCTATCCAGGTGTAACCAAGAACTTGTTATTATTCTTTCAGGCGTCTATATCAATATATACTGCAACAACCCTTGTTCTCATCCTTTCAGGAAGTTCTCAGTGGCTACCTTTGCAAAAGGTCCATTTTTGCTGGCAGCACCTATCCTGATTGGCTGTCCTTGGCATGTGTGTTGCTACTGGCCTTTACAGGTGTACATGGCACTTCAGCTACAGCCTATACTCTTTTTGAGCTAGCCTACTGTTGTTTGTTGGTTAGCTGTATCTTACACGCCTATTATTGTGCTATGAAACTTTGCCATATTTAGTTGATGCTTAGAAATGGTCCCTGTTCAGCCCTCTCACATTGGAAGGTGGATTTCCAGTATTCTGTTTGTAGGGCTCAATCAGTGATTCTTTTCTGGCTGGCAAGCCTTCTACTTATTAATGCAACAGATTGAATTGGGGATTATACGCCATATAATAGCAGATTTGATCCAGTATTGACCCATGGATTATCCGCCGTGTAATGCTGATCCAAACCAATAGGAAGCTCAATTATACACCGTATAATGCTGACCCAAACTTGGTATTTCCATGATCTTTGCGCATCACTTGTTTGATATGCTCATAAACATCATCAGGCTGGGTAAGGCTAAGTTGATACAACGTCCAGCAGGATGGTATGGGCAATATACAGTTGATGATTTAGTGATTACACGCCGTGTAATCAATGATAATCACTATATTGGCTAACGCTTATACGGTGTATAATAGCCATATCAACTAGTAAATATACGGCGTGTAATAATACATAAGAACAATAATCATAGATAATACAGCGTAAAATTATTGCATCTATCTTAATAGACTAACAATTATACAGCGTGTAACTGCTGTATCCATTATAATATATTAGTGATTATACGCGTATAACTGCCATATCATTCATAATACATTAGTGATTATACAGCATATAACTGCCATATCATTCATAATACATTAGTGATTATACAGTGTATAATCACTAAACTTAATAGAGTATCAGTCTAGTGGTTCTACAGTGTGTAACTGTAATAATCTGCGTGCAATGATTAGCCTGACTGTTTGTGGTCAATCAGCCTAACCTCACATTTTCCCCCTCTTGACCATAAATAGGGATGGTAAGAAGAGAGTCAGGCATAATGGCTTTTTCAACAACCTCCTCCTGCCTCAGTACTAAAGAAGAGTACCAGGAGTTCCTGGCTACCATGATGGAGGAGCACCAAAAAGAATTCCATTATCAGAGTAAGGAGGCACGGTGTCTCCAATTCTACAGTTGGTGTTCCTTACGTGTTTACAGGGATGATCCTTGCTCAGAGTTGTCCTTGGCCACCATTGTGATGACCAATCCTTTTCAGTGCCCCCCAGTTCAATCCTGGAGCAAAAAGTCAAACAGGAGAGTTGTCCTCCTTTGGCGGCTAGGGGTGCCAATTGGGCTACCTCCATGGACCCAGAGATCTGGCGGGCCAGGGCCGTTGTTCCCCTCCCACCTTCTGTGCCTTATACTCCTGACCCAGCCTTGCTGGGTTCTGTGGTCCTCACCTACAATCCTGATCACGCGGACTTCAAGGTGAATGGCCTGTTTCAAGGCTATGAGCTTCTAAGTGAGTTCCTCTTTGTTCTTCTGTCTTGTGGCCAGGGGGCGGATGTCCACTCCTGTCTTTTTCACTCTGAAGAGTATCACCCTCCTGCTGTTTGTTCCGTGGCTCTTTGCAAGCTGGCCTGGCCTCTGGAGAGGGTCTTAGTGGAGCCGCCTTGCTCTAATGTGGCATTGTATGCCAAGTACGTGCGGTTAATTGACTTCAACTGTGCGGTGGTGTGGGTCTGGTCTCGTGCTTGGGGACCCAGTCCCAACTCTACTTGTCAGTGGGGTCTTTGGCGTACAGATAATCAGCACAATCAGCTGGCAGCAGCCATCAACTTACCCTTGGAAAAGCTGGAGACTGGGGATCCTGCCCAGTATCTCCCTCATATGGCTTTGCTGGGGAACCTTTTCTGAGTGCCAAAGCCTTCACTTCCTTGAGGTTCCCTGGCCCAGATGCAGGCCATATTGGAGTTTTATTGATGTGAAGTGCTGCACCACCAACAGAGTCTTCTGGCTAATTACTCCTCCAAGGGGTTTATAGTGGAGTGCCTGGTGTTGGGGGCGTACTTCCTCATCAAGTGTGGCCTGGGTTGCCTAGCGGATGGGGAGCTGTCCCTTTCAGTGTCCATTATGCACTGGGAGCGGCTCTCTTGCAAGGCGCGGCATATGTGGCTCCAGAACGTTGTTGTCTTATATCAGGTGGTGGCTACCCACGCTTTTGGTGATTATGTGGAGGCTACCACCCACAATGTCCCTGAGGAGCCTGAGGAGGGCACTCACCAATAAAGATTCAAAGGAATAAGTCCTCTTTTGATATAATGCACTCTATATATTTTTTATATTATATATCTTTTTACTTATTTATATCTCTTTATATTTTTCTTGTTATGGATTATATGATGTGCTTATATTACTTATGTTATTTTATTTTATGACAAGTTTTGATAATGTTTAATTAGGCCCTTCCTTTGGGGTGCAGAATGGACAAAGAAACTTTGCGTGTACGCAGTTGAATATGCGTCCACTATCCTTATCCTTGATGGTGTAGGCGTCAGGTGAGGTCTTCTCTATGATCTCAAAGGTACCTACCCATAGTTTATCTAGTTTGTGGGATCTACCCACCCCTCAAGTGTTGCAGAATGAAACCCCCTCCCCTACCTCAAAAGAAGGCAATGGGGCTCTATTAGTGGAGTCCCTCTCAAATCTGGCTTGGGCCTTGATAGCTGTGTTGCTAAAAGCAGATGCCTGCAATTTGATGAGGGTGTCGGCTAGTTGTCCTAGGTACCAATCATAAGAAATTTGCCCAGGGTCACCAGTGGCTGAGTATAGAACGGGCAAATGGCAGGGTGGCAGCCATACATCAGTTGAAATGGAGACACTCCTGTGGTAGAGTGAAGCAAGATGTTGTACGCAAACACTGCTGCTCCCAAGTACGTTTCCCAGGAAGATGTACGTGATGAAGCTAATTTCCTGAGGATCTGGGTTAGGGTACTGTTGACTCATTCTATTATCCTGTTGGTTTCCAGGTGGTATGGAGTGGAGAGTACCCCTCAAACTCCCATGAGGATTTTCACTCTTGATATTACAGAGGCTGTAAAGTTAGTCCCATTGTCTGAGAGCAGGAACTGTGGGAAGCTGTGGCGGAGTACAATGGCATCCAAGACAAATTGTGCAGTAGAATGGACATCTACCTTCCTTAGAGGCCAGGCTTCCACCTACTTAGCAAGATGATCTATAGCCACTATTACATAACAAAAGCCAGGCCTGCTACGTGGAAGTGGTCCCACTACGTCCATTGATACAGTATGCCAGGCAAAATAAGGTTGTACCATCTGGTAAGTTGTGCTTTTCCGTAGTGGCTTGTTCCCTTGGCACTTGATACAGCAGTTGATTATCTTGTAGATGCCAAAATTCATTGCTTCCCAGAAGTAGGTGCAAGACAGGATTTATTTGGTCTTCCAAAAGGCACCATGACCCGTTGCCTTATGAGCAGCCATAACAATGCTAGTCCTTTTGGAGGGAGGAGGGAATATGTGTTCCTTTCCATTCACTAGCTTGTATAGCACACCATTGCATAGTGCTGTATCCTTTCAAAGGTCCTGTAGGATATGCTGTACTTTCTTGGGCTTGTTGCTAAACTTCCCAGTCATCATTTTCTGGTACAGCTGATCCACTAATGGGCTCACCAGGGCCACAGTGGGTAAACAGGATAGGCAGTCTGCGTTCTGGTGCTTGCTGCCAGGGCGTTGAAGGATCTTGTAATCCAAGTCCTGTAGTTTCAACGCCCATTGAGCAAGTTGGCCTTCTGGTTCCTTGAGGCTCTGGAGCCAAGCTAGGGACACATGGTCTGTGACCACTGTGAACTGTACGCCATGGATGTAGACCCAAAATTGTTTGCATGCATAGATGACTGCCAGGCATTTGCGCTCTGTCACTGTATAGTTGCGTTTGTGAACGTTTAGTGTCCTACTGGCGTAGGCTAAAGGGTGTTTGAGTCCCTTGTTGTTGAGTTGGGATAGTACAGCCCCAACTGCAGTAAGTGAGGCGTTGGTATGGATCACAAATGGTCAGTTGAAGTCTGGGTACATCAGAACAGGGTTGCTTGACAAGGCCAAGCATAACTTGTCAAAGGCTCCTTGGTATTGTTTACTCCATACAAAGTCAACTCTCAATTTTAGCAAGTGGAAGAGAGGTTCTCCAATGGCTGTAAAATGGGGGATGAAACATCAATAATAACCAATCATTCCCAAGAATACATGTACATCCCGTTTTGAATCAGGTTGCTTCATCTTAGATATGGATTTGATTTTTGCAGGTTGGGGACGCAGGCCATGGCTATCTATAACAAAGCCCAGGTATTCCAACTGGTCCTTGAAGAACTGGCATTTGTGCAGCTTTATCTTAATATTGGCAGCCACTAGCCTCTTGAAAACCTCTTTCAAGTGAGATAGATGCTCAGTGAAGGTCCTGGAGAAAACATTGATGTTGTCCAAGTACACTAGGACACAGGAGAGTTTAAGGTCGCCAAGGATGGTATCCATTGCACGCTGAAAGGTTGCAGGAGCATTGCACAGCCCTTCTGGCATCCTTGTTGGTTGGAATAGTTCTTGTGAGGTTATGATGGCGCATTTTTCTTGTTCTTCAGAGGGTAGTTCAATCTGCCAGTAGCCCAATATGAGGTCCATGGCAGAGAAGTATTTGGCACCCCTAAGGCAGTCTAATGTGTCATCTATGCAAGGTAAGGGGTATGAGTCCTTTTTGGTAACCTTGTTGAGGCATCAATAGTTGATGACAGCTTGGTTAGAGCCATCTTTCTTCTTGACAATCAGGATAGGAGATGCCCAAGGACTTTTGGACAGAATCAACATGCCTTGTTTCAGCAGTTTGCTGACTTCTTCTGAGACAACTTTTTTGTTTTCTTTTGATTGTCGTATGGGACGCATGCGGGTTAGAGGAGTGGTTCCTGTATCAATGTGATGGATTACTCCTTCAGCACAACCCAGATCATGATTGCTTTCTGCAAAGATTAAGCGGTACTTTTTGAAGAGCAAAGATGCCCAAGCTTGCTCCTCAGGACCAAGGGAGGAAAGGACAGTTAAGGGGGTAGTCAGATGGACTGCTGGTCCAGGTTTGTCTGATATACCCATTTCCTCAAATGTACCAAATCCCTTAACCTCAGATAGTTCCTCCGTGGGGTAGAAGTGTAAAAAGCCTACCACTTGGTCTTTCTTGATAGAAAGCGTCTTCTTCATGAGGTTGGCCAAGAGAATGTGTATCTCCTGCTGGCCTGGGGTAGCAATGCCCGGCACAATGCACGGCTTGAAGCAAGAACGGCCCCAGGGTTTGATGACCTCTGCATATAGCCCTTCAGGGATAACCACAGATAACCCAGTCTCTGCAATCTTCTGGTGTCCAGGTTCCAGGAAAAGGCGGACCTGGTCCTCAGCAGAATACCCTTATGTTCCAGAATCTGTGTAGGAGATTTACGCCTGTGTTTCCTGGCAAGTTTGTATTCTACAGGGATAATTCTGTTGGTGTAAGCCAGATTGACAAATTTGCAGGGCCTGGGAGTAGTGTCTTGACCTTCCTTACTGAAGAACAAGGATAAGATCTGACCAAGGATTTCAAAGGTGGCAAGACCCCAATGTGTCATGGCACCATATTTCACCAGGAAGGAGGTGCCTATGAGGAAATTGTAGGTGTTGTTTGGCAAAATAACTGCGGGGGCAGACACCACAATGGAGCCAAATCACATAGGTAGTGCGCTGTATGCTCCCACAGAGTATGTGGGTTCCTTGCCAGCTGTACCAAAGGGTGATCTATAGTCCACATCTGGGGCTATATCCAATTTCTTCACCATCTTAGTGAAGATGATATTAAATGGAGCGCCACTATCCACTATGGCTCAAATGCAATGTTTGTTAACTGATATGTCAATGTAGGTACAATCAATATAAGAGTCATTGAGACTTTTTAATGTGTGTATACCATTCTCCTCATTGCTCTCCAAGGTTTGGAGCAAACTTTCACAGACATCAGGGTATGCAGACTTAAGCTCCTCCAGGGGGAAAGCTACTTGGATCAACTTTAAGTTTGAGGTGTTGTTGGAGCATGGTTAGCAACAATTTTCCCTGGTATCCTGTAACTGGGCTGCATATGGCCTTGAGACTTCAGCCAGGGCGGCCTCTTCTTGCTTGACTTTACTTTGGGATTGGGTAGTCACCGTATACAAGTTGTTGGCTACAACCATATGGATTGTGTCTTTGTGTAGCTCATTGGGACAGTGGTCTTTGGGGCCAGGTTCAATGGGAACATTGAAGGATTTGGCAGAGGTAGAATTCCCCTCTTCTACTCTGCCCTTGCTTTTCCCTTGGTTGTGCTAGCAGAATGGGATTGTATTACATTCACCTTCTTGGAGTTGGTTGGACACTTTGATTTCCAGTGTCCTGCTGTGTTACAGGCGATGCAGTAAGGACCCTTCACATCAGGAGGGTGTGCAGAGGACTTTTTGGAGTCCTCTTTCTGGAAGCGTGGTTTCTTGTAGGTTGGCTTTGGCTGCTTGGACTCAGGTTGGTTGGGAGGACCAAACGTTTTGGCATGACTACAGAGGCAGTCCACAATTTCTGACATGTCCTTGCCTTTGGCGTAGGCAGGGGCCATTGCTCTGTGGAGCTCTTTGTACAGGTGAGTGGCCTGCTTCATTGCAGCACAGATATCAAAGGTGGAGACCGTACTGGAGCCAAGGAGCACCAGCGCATAATGGTAGAATTGTTCTGAAAATTCCTGCAGAGTTTTGTCTGGAGCAAACTTTATGGCGCCAAACTTGGACTTCCTGGTGAAGAGGATATCCTCTTCACCAAACTCCTCCAGCACTGCCTGTCTAGCCTCTTGATACGTCCAGTCAGTTGCAGGTAGGTGTGGCATCACTAAGTTGACGCTGATTGCATCTAGTTTGATGATGAGCGCGGTTGCCTTTTGGTGGTTGCTAGCCTCCCTCATTGCCATCTCAAAGAGTCTCAGGAAGGAATGTATGTTCCCTTGTTTATCAAATTTTGGGAGGTTCAGAGGTTTGAACCGTTTGTTCACAGCTGTAGGCTTGGTGGACTGGCAGGGGGAGGTGTTTGACTGCCTATCTGTTGTATAGCTACACCTAGTCCTAGGTGTGGCCTTTGGCGGGAAAGGCTCTCTGGAGGGAAGGGTTGTGAATACCTCGGGAATCTCCATGTTTGGTTGTTCCCCTTCCTCCTCAGAGGTGTCAGCAGTGTCTTCATAGTGGTCTGTGCGCATTGAGGATGATGTTTGCTGGCTGCTTGAGATGCATTTTCAGCCTTTTGTTTCTAGTAGCTGGATCTGAGCTTCCATTCTAGCCAGCCAGTTGTGGACATTGCTGTTGTCCATCTGCAGGCTTCTTTGGCAGAGCTCAGACTCTACACTCATGCTGGTTTTAGAAAGGCGTGACACAGTGTTTCTCAGGGTTTTCTGCTCTGTTTGCAGAGCCATTATGGTCGCATGCGCTCTAGCAAACTCCTCTTCATATCCATTGATTACGCTCTCCAAGGTTGCTATTTTGGTCTCTAGTGTTGAAATCTTTGCACTGTACAGGCAATGTAGCAGCTTTGGTAGGGATGAGCAGGATACCTTCACTTGGCTGTTGACTTTTGCTTCTAGTCTCTGAAAGTTGTCCAGAACATATTTTTTGAACTGGTGAAGCCATGAGCCAAGCTGCTCTACTTCTTTGTCCAGGGCAATCACGTTCTGGTCCATGGTGGCTATGTTGTCTGCCATTCTCACGCTGAACTTGTCTGACTCAGCATAGAACTTGTGCACGTCCTATAGCCATGACAGAGAAGCTCCACAGGCGTCCATTGCTTCATGTACCATGGCCCTAAACTTTGTGTTTAAGATGTCAATCAGTTCATCAATACGTGCATGCGCATTCCCTCCATGGACTGATTAGCCAGGACCACAGCATACATCTTCAAAAAGAAGGCGTTGGCTGTGGCCCATTGCTCAGCCCAGTTGCAGCAACAAAAGAGGAGGGCGTTGTCCAGGGACAAAAGCTCAATATTATGGCGGGCAGCAACTAGCTGGAGTTGTTTCACAGAGGGCTGGATAAAGCCAGCAAGGTACTCCACAGCATGGTCTCCACCAGCAAGGCGCTCCTGAAGAGCTTGGAATGAGGCATTACGGTAGAGCAAGTAGAGTTGCCAGCAAGTTTCCTGGTCCCAGTAGTAGAAGAATATGCTTAGATTCTGGTCAGGGCAATCAGAGGGATGGAGGCGGAACCCACAAAGTAAAGTCTTGGCCAGCTCTACAATCTGTGTGTGATTGTAGGAACTAATCAAGGCAGGGCCTTCAGGGACAGAGGGCAACAGGGCCACAACCAAAGGGATAGTTTCAGGAGGGTGAAAAACCACAGGGTTGCTCACAGAACAGACAGGAGCACTCTCACTGTCTGATGATTCTATCTCGTACCCATGCTTGTCAACAAAGCTAGGCAGAGGTGGAGCCAAGGACAATCCTTGGCAGGCGGGGCAGTTTCTTGTGGCATTGGCAGAGGCTTGATTTTGAGTGAGCACCAATGTTGAGCAACTTGTGTTATTGCTGGTATGTTCAAAGCTACAGATAGATGTTAGCCTTTCCAATGTACTCTACCTAATCCTATGCAAGAGCACTACAGACTACAATAGAATAGAACTTTTAAGATAATTATGTTTATTGAAACTGGAGTACAATCTAGCCAGCAGCTGCAATCTATCCAGGTGTAACTAAGAACTTGTTATTGTCCTTTCAGGCGTCTATATCAATATATACTGCAACAATCCTTGTTCTTGTCCTTTTAGGCAGTTCTCAGTGGCTACCTTTACAATAGGTCCATTTTTGCTGGCTGCGCCTATCCTGATTGGCTGTCCTTGGCACATGTGTTGCTAATGGCCTTTACAGGCGTACATGGCACTTCAGCTACAGCCTACACTCTTCTTGAGCTAGCCTACTCTTGTTTGTTGATTGGCGGTATCCTACACACCTATTATTGCGCTATGAAACTTTGCCTTATTTAGTTGATGCTTAGAAATGGTCCCTGTTCAGCCCTCTCACATTGGAAGGTAGAAATCCAGTATTCTGTTTGTAGGGCTCAATCAGTGATCCTTTTCTGTCTGGCAAGCCTTCTGCTTATTAATGTGACAGGTCGAATTGGGGATTATACGCTGTATAATAGCAGACTTGATCCATTATTGGCCAGTGGATTATCCGCTGTGTAATGCTGACCCAAACTTGGTATTTCCATGACCTTTGTGCATCACTTGTTTGATACGCTCATAAACATTATCAGGCTGGGTAAGGCTGAGTTGATACAACGTCCAGCAGGATGGTATGGGCAATATACAGTTGATGATTTAGTGATTACACGCTGTGTAATCAATGATAATCACTATATTGGCTAACGCTTATATGGTGTATAATAGCCATATCAACTAATAAATATACGGCGTGTAATAATACATCAGAATGATAATCATAGATAATACAGCTTAAAATTATTGCATCTATCTTAATAGACTAACAATTATACAGCGTGTAACTGCTGTATCTATTATAACATATTAGTGATTATACAGTGTATAACTGCCATATCATTCATAATACATTAGTGATTATACGGCGTATAATTACCAAACTTAATAAAGTATCAGTCTAGTGATTCTACGGCGTGTAACTGTAATGAGCTACATGCAATAATTAGCTTGACTGTTTGTG
This sequence comes from Entomophthora muscae, assembly GCA_014839935.2. Taxonomy (NCBI): domain Eukaryota; kingdom Fungi; phylum Entomophthoromycota; class Entomophthoromycetes; order Entomophthorales; family Entomophthoraceae; genus Entomophthora; species Entomophthora muscae. Next base: position 168,442 of record QTSX02002954.1, read on the forward strand.
GTCAATCAGCCTAACCTCACAATAATATATGTTCTAAACTTTCTTTACAGTTCTATGCAAAATATGTACTACTTTCTTATTTAAAATAATCTCATTTTTCTCTTTAAAAACAACCCCAAAATTTCTCATATTTTGATACTTTTTCACTTATAGACTCCTCTCAAGTCCATCAACAAAGCTGCTTCCAAGGTCACCAAGGCCTCCAAGTCCAAGATCACTCCTCCCAAGGCCAAGAAGGCCAAAACTACCCCTAAAAAGCAGCCTTCTAAGGATAAAGCTAACCCCATTACACCCACCTCTTCCCCTGAACCTGAGGAAACAAACCCAACCTCACCCCACTCTCCTTTTGTTTACTCCCCTTCAGACCTCCAAGAGAAGTTGTTCAACTTTTAACTGCCACTCTGATCCCACCTCAAAGCCTGAAGAGAAAGAGGAACAGGAGCCTGAGCCTGGTGCTCCTGTAGATGAGTAAATTGAGCTCTGGGATCTATACACTGTGCATAGTATCTGTAATTGAAATGGCATCTTTGCTGTGCCCACCATATACCCAGCCAGCTACCCCATCATGACTAAGAAAGGGGTTGCTGGTTTGTTTACAAGGGCTACAGCTTTAGCTTTAACAATGAAAAGAAACCAATCTGCCAACATCACTATAAATGTGATAATGTTGGGTGCTCTGCTAGGCTCACTACATACAGGTTCACCAGATTCAAGGCCCTGACTACTGGTCATGACTGCGCCAATCTGTTTGATCCCTTGTTTAACTAATCTGCTGGCTTCTTTGCCAGGTCATACTAATCACCAAAGATTAAACTGCTACTGAGGTTGTCAATGATGCCCTCCTCAATTTAAATTATAACTAACTTGCCACTGTTGGTGGCGCCTCAAAATTACAGAGATATCTCATTGATAAGAGATATGCTCTGAGCACTGAAGGTGTCAGTGCTTCATCAATCAAGCAATTGATCCTTACAGAGAAACAAAAACTATCTTGTCATGAGGAGAGATTCCTTCTCCACAACAACATCCAACATGCACCTGAGCACATCATTTTCTTTACCACCACACAGGATCTGTGCAACCTGTTAAAACGCAAGACCTGGCTTGCAGATGGAACTTTTTCCACCCACCCAAAGCTATTTAACCAGCTTTGGAACATCCATGGGAAGGTTAGAAATCTGGCTCTTCCCCTGGTCTTCTACTTCCTTCCCAACAAGAAGCAGGAAATTTATGTCTGTGCTCTTAAAATTTAAAGGCCAAGTTAGATGAGATCATCCCAACTATCAAAGAGGAGCCAAAGAAAACCAGAGGGCGCAAGAAGAAGGCCCAGTCTCAGGAAGAGGAAGCCACCCCAAACAGGAAGCAGGCAGAAAGCCTTCCCTACCATGAATATCTGGTAGTAGATTTCCAACAGGCTCAGGCAAATGCCTTCATAAGAGTCTTCAAGAGCTCCCTGCAGGGATGTTACTTCCACTTCCAGCAGGCGCTCTGTTGCTGCCTCCAAAAGTGCTCTGATCTTCATGAGCTGGTCAACTCCAAAGACACTAAAAAAGCCAAGGACGTTTTCAATTGCTTTGCTGCCCTTGCCCTTGTGAGAAAGGAGGAGACAAATGCCTTTTACAACACCCTCCTCTGCCATCCTTATATCCTTGCCAACCAGGTAGCATTTGCGCCTTTTATTGAGTATTTTGAAACACAATGGGTTGGTATTTTTCAAGGAGCACACCACATCAGAAAAGGCAGTGACTCAATCCAGTGGAACTGCTATAAGCAAGTAAAAGATGGTTTGATCAAGACCACCTCTTCTGTTGAAGGATTACATAGCCAGTTTGCTACAAGCTTCAGGGTTTAGAAGCTCAAATTCAACAAGATAATGGTGCATCTAAAAACCCAGCAAGCCATCTCTGCCCAGCTCTTCAAGTCTGGCATAAAATCCAAATGCAACCCCTCAAGAAGACTAAGGCTGTAAAGAAATATACTGAAATAGCAAGGTGGTCCTTGCATGCTATCCTAAGGATAGAAAGCTTGAGCACCTCCAAGCTATCTCAGTTGCTCTTTCTACCAATGTTTGAGCCTATTTCCAATAAACACTACTTTATCTTCTCTCTTATTATCCTTCAGATTTATTATTTTTTGACTTTTTTTAGTATTTGATACAATTCTATGCTTATTTTAAAGTATGGTTTATATTTTTTTTGGGTATAATTTAACTTTTGGGCTTTACACAACCTTGTTGCTACTAATTGACCCTGTTTTTTATTGCAGATTTGAAATTTTAGGCTTTTTTAAACCTAGAAATGCTTTGTAAAATTTATTTTTTGAGAATTTTATGGGTTATTTTTTGAGTTAAAAAATCTAAAATTTTAAAAAAAATTTCTTAGTCAAAATGCCAAAAAACAAAATGGCATTTTTACTATGAATTTGAGATAGCAGAAATTGAGATGGTGTATTTCAAATAGTGTTTTTCAAGATGCCCTTTTCAAAATGGCATGTTGTACCCTTAATTTGGCGTAAAATTTGGGGAAAGGGTGTAAATTATTTCAGATATTTTAAAAGGGTGTTGTAAAATCAAAAACAACAAATTAAGAAATGAAAACTATAATTGGGATATTGGGTGGGGAAAACTCTAATTAAATATCCATATTCAGATAAAAAGCAAAATATTTAAAACCAGTGTATAACTTAATTTAGTTTTATTTAGTATTTTATTAAATTTTAAATGAAAGGTACACAACAACATAGTGACAATGCACCTGCTGCGCGCTGCGGTTGCAATTGCCCATGCGAGTCAAAGAACAGAGTTAGTGCAACACAAGTGCCTACCCAGGAAGGAGACAGAGGAGAGTTCAATAGTGATGCTGCACTGACACAGCCAGTTCAAGGAGCACTAGCTGCTAGGGTGCAGAGCATCAACCCTTGGGTCCCCAATCTGACCAGGAAGCCCACCAAGGTCACCACTACCAAAATGGTTAGAAACAAGGAAGTAGAACTTACTTCATATGTGTTTGACCCTGTCTACCGCCAGGATTTGGTCCTGTCAGCCATTCTGGAGAAAGTTAAGCCTGTACTTGCTACTATCTATGAGCCTTAAATCAGTGATGGCAACCAAGAAGACAACAATGAGCCCAAGTTCTATAGAACTACAGAGGGACAGCTGGTGTTAAAAAAGATTGCTGCTTTCTACAACAAGGTACCCATGACTTGCAAGCCTGTCACCAATCAGGATCCCAGTTCATCTGAGACCACCAAGCCTGCCCAGAAGACATTCCTGATATTAAGTGGATCATACTTCTACAGCGCATGCAGGAATCTGGTGACTACAAGGCAGCCACGGCTCTTGTTGGGGTGGATCCCAAGTATGCCTCAAAGACTTTCATTAAGTTCATCAATACTGGCCATGTCCTTGCCGCAGAGAAATCCCTGCGTGTGTCCACCATGCTCACCAAAGAGCACAAATGGGCAATCCACTAGTGGATAACCCAGGACTGACATCTTAAACTAGAAAATATACAGTTAATGGTTAAATCTACTTTTGGGGTTGAGGCCTCAATTTTCTTTTATTATCATTTGGTAAAGGGTCTGTGGTTTTCATGGAAAAAACCTGGGTATCCCCCTACAATTGGAGTAGCTCAACCAACATTAAGACCCAGAAAAAATACACAGAGGCATACACTGCCCTCAAAGCCAAGGGACAGTCAAATTTTACTATATTGACAAATCAGCATTTTCCTCATCAATGCACAATGGGTATGGGTATGTCCCCAAAGGCTCAAATGACAGGGTAGCTTGTTGTGCTTCATTCTGTGCCACAGCCTATTCCATGGTGGCCCTTCTTGGTCCAAAGTAGATCAAGCTGTATCAAATGATATTGGTTCTCACAATAGCTGGACCTTCTGATCATTTCTCTGATTGGTCCAGGAGCACCTGAGGCGCACAAGCCCGGGCTTCACAAACATAGTTGTGCTGGACAATGTTGGTCTCTATAAGTTGGTTGATATTCTCAAAGAATTCCCAATGACTGACACCAGCATTGCTGGGGCCCCCAGCAATTGGCTGTGGCAAATTTATGCCATCTCTTTCTCCCCGCTTATTTGCCCTTCCTTAATCCCATTGAGGAAGTTTTTGGATGGGTGAAGCAAGTTGTCAAGCAAGGGTACCCAACTGGACCAAGGATCTCTTTGATTTGCTGCAGGCCAGAATCCACACCTTTCCAGCTGAGACTGTGGCTAAATTCTATGGCCACACTGATTTGTTCATCCCTGCGTGCCTTGCCAAATAGCCAATCAATTAAAGGCTTAGCTTGTCCAACTTTTATATATTCTCTAATTTACTATTCAAGTTTTATTAATTATTATTTCATATTTAGAAGCTTCTAATCCCAAAATCACATTTGGCTGGACCATCAATGAAGGTTAGTAATTTATTTATTTATAATCATTTTTTATTATGGCATCTAAGGGTATCCCAAACGCTTGATACTAGAGTATCACAATTATATTTATATCACTTACTTCAAATAAATATACAAGCTAAATCAAAAGGTAAAAATATCAAGCTCACAAAGTATATGATGCTTTTACATATAAATATATTTATGCGTATATGATGAAATTCTACAGGATTTTTTTTCAAAACTTCTTTTCTAAAAAAGAATTATAAAAATCAGGCATTTAAAAAAAATGTAGCTTAATATGAAGAATAGATTTTTATTGGGTGCACCTGTAGTGGGTTTGTTGATATGTACCCATCTGGCAATGGAGGTGGCGCACAACCTCCACTGCCACACCGTAGACAGTGGATACACCCTGGTTGAAATACTCCTGCCTGCTGGTGAAAGGCAGTATAGTCAGGTGGGAGTTCAAGAGCAGCTTTTTGGGCGGGGCTACAAACCCGTAAATTCTAGCTAGGACCAGGGTGTCCTGGATGATGTGGTCCACTGAGTTGTATCCAGGGGGGACCTTCTTCCCATCCAGGGAAAGCCTGGCCTTGTCAATCCCTAGGAGGGCCCTGTCAAGGTCCTCAATGTTAGCCCCATCCTTAATTAAAACAGGAACCCCAGGTAAACAACCAGATGAAGCCTTTGTCCAGCAAAGGCTTCTGTAAACTCACAGATTTTATTATACATGGAACTAATTTTTTATGCTTTGTCTTCAAGAAGGTCAGCTCTATGACTTCAGGGACCCCTGTCTTGTCAGCACTCCAGGCCAGCCCAAAGTTGGCAAGGAGGATTTTGGTCTTTTTGATAGTTGTTGCATCTGCAACAGCCAATTTATCCCCCAAGCGCCCAAAGTTCTCCAACAGGTAAGAGAGCGTGTGCTCCACCAGGAAGCAGAAGCAAGCAGCCTCATGGGTCTGTCCCATCTCCGTTATGTTCTTTAATGGTAGCATTGCCAGGACGTCCCAAACAAGCTCAATGGATTTTACACAGTAAACTCTACTGAGGGCCACTGGGTCCAGGAGGACCAATTATACATCCTTGTAGGTATCAACTGCCTTCTCAGATGCCCCCTTGCCATGTGTGAGCCTGGCCAATGCCTCCCTGGACATTGGGAAGGTGCTGTTGATTCAATCCTTGAGCTCCTGCAAAACAGGGGGAGACAGAAACAGCTGTCTTGCCACATGATTGACGTAGTTGGCGTAGAACGTAGCAGGGATAAAGGGGACCAGGACTTGACAGATTTTTCTGTCTATGTTTTCTAAAATAAGGTAAGTATTTTGAAATTTTATTAAATTTTTATTAGGTTACCTTCTTGTGTTTCTTCCTTGCTGGCAGCTTCAGCAGGCTTAGCTATTCTTGGCGCAAGCAATTGCACTGGCAATTCAGTATCCTCTTTCCTGGCGCGCTTTGCTGGCTTGAGATGTGCATAAATCTCAAGGTCATCAACCCAGTCAGACAGCACAGAGAGGGAAAACAACTTGAACTGGATGCCCTCAACCACAGTTTTTTGAACGTTAAGAAGACGCTCAATTGTTTTTTTAAGGGGTGTCTGGCATCTTGGCCATAAGTGCCTTGGAAGACACCTTGTCAATTTTTTTCCCAGTGAGGATGATGGCCTTGACTTTTTCCTTGACCTTGCAGTCAATTTCTTTGATCTCTGCAATTGCAGAGTCAAGGTCTTTGAGCAATTTTTTGGTTCTCTCATTGATTTTTTACTAACCTTTCCATATGTTTTTATAGCTTTCACCCCAATAAAATATGTATTATTCTGATACTATTGCCTCTTTGTTTATCCCTGTTTGTTTTCCCATTTGCTACACTATCCCATCTTTTTACCCATTGTGTATATGTTTTACACTCATCTCAATATGTGTTGTTTGCTTTGTGTTGGCACTGTTTCCATAATCACCATAGTATTTTTGGCACTTAAACACAGCCCCTTATGAAAATATTAACAACAATTTGGTGATCAGCTAAATTTGAATTAGAAAATTATATGTTAACTGTGTTTAGATAAAGTTGTTACTGATCTGAATTCAAAATCTTAATGATAAACTTTAAGCCAATCAGGAGCCAAGTGATAAAGTGATTTTTGTGACATAAAGGGTCATCCAATAATTCTTTGGTACATGTGCACTAATTAGTATGATTGGCTGGTTGTTTTTCTATTGTGTGTCATTGCTTCTGTGACAAGTTGTTGCTGGACTAGTTCTAACCCAGCAGCTGATTGGGCACTAGTCCACCAACAACTTGCCATAGCAGCAATGGCGCTCAATGGAAAAACAACCAGCCAATCATATTAATTAGCGCAAATGCATCAAAGAGTTATTGGGTGACTCTTTGTGTCACAACAATCACTTTATCACCTGGCTCCTGATTGGCTTAAAGTTTATTATTAAGGTTTTGAATTTAGATCAGTAACAACTTTATCTAAACACAGTTAACATATAATTTTCTAATTCAAATTTAGCTGATCACCAAATTGTTGTTAATATTTTCACAGGGGCTGTGTTTAATTGATAAAAATAACTATGCTATGGATCTAGACACACTGCATAGTAAATATATGATTTTATAGAAATAAACTGAACATACAGAATAAAACCAACTATAAACAAAGAGAAAATTAATAATTGAAATTCAGAATAAATATAATATAAATAGAAAATTTTGGTGACAGGGAGTTTATTGGGGGTGCAGGGAAGAGAGATGCCTAGTAGGTGGAATAGTGCAGAAAAGAAGGTGTAGAGCCAGTGCTTGCCTGGGGGTCTGTGATTGGGTGGATGGGGCTGGTAGGTGTGGGGTGGTGGTGGCGGGGGTGGAGGCAGGAGGATTTATTGTGATGGCTGCCATGTACTGCTCATTGTAATCCTCATTGATCATTGCTGTGATTGGCTTGTAGGTGGCTGTGATACGGGGTGGGAGAACTTATCTTTACGTGACTGATTGCCCATAATCACATGTAATACAATTCGGGCAAACAATTCTGCCACTATCTGGCAACCAAAGAGAGAATTGTGGTCAAGGGCCCCAAGATAGAGGCTGTTGAAATCCTGAGGGCGGCACTCCTGAACTGGGTCTCCAATGTTGAAGAACACAAAATCACCCAGATAGATGTCTGCATGGCTGTCTGGGTACACAGAGGCCTGATGTCTGTGTCCTTGGATGGCCTCAAGGGCAATTGAGCTACCCTCCATCTGATGGCTCAAGAAAACCCAGTGAAGGGAATTTAAGCTATCCTAGGAGTCAAGTAATCCACCAAGGATGTGGACATACTTGTAGCCATTGGTGAAATCTGGGTTTGTCTGATAGTAGACAAAACCCTTGACTGAAACAGCCAGAAATGCACCAATAAATGTCCCCTTCTTGACCTTCTTCCTTTTATTCTTGTCAGCAGCTTTTCCTTGCTCACAAAAATTATCAAACACAATTGATAACTTGTAGTACAAAACAAACATGAAGTCATCTGAAAAACTTGTCAGGTATCAGACCAGGGTGGATTCAATTGACTGATCATATGGGAATTTCTTGCTACTATCTCATTGGTTGCCGGCAACATTGGTCATTACACGGACTGACGCCACATTTCCATAAATCCAGAGCTGCACCATGCGCTCAGACACCCAATTGCTATGGTGTGCAAGTTGCTTCTGGGCCTGGGTGCAAGGGAAGCTTGGGGTCCTTCTGCAAGAGATCAAGCATAATTGGGTATGCTTTGTTGGTTTGGGACTTGGGGACCTTCTTGGGCTTCTTGGTCATCCCAACCAGGTTCCCCCTGTTCATTAGATTTTTGAACTCCCACATTATGATGGCTTGGGTAAATTGCAATTGGCTAGCAATCTGTTCCCAGGACAGACCCTGCAGGTTCAGTGCCACAATTTCCTGAATAACTTGGGCAGTAATTATTCTGTGTTTGGGGCGCTAGGCCAGGGGAGCTGAAGCCTGATTGGCTGTAGGGAGGCAGGCTGGCTTGTGGTGGGAAGTTGTTCCAAATCAAGTTTGCCATCCTGATTGGTTGGTTGACAAGCAGCTTGTGTGGAGGTGGGTACGGGACAGGGGCAGAGCTAGACACTAGGTGACTGTTGAACAAGTCAAAGCTATATGGTTTGGGGGTCAGGTACAGGTCAGCTTCCTTGTTATCCACCTCAAAGTCTTGAGTATAAACAAGTGCCTCCAGTCTTGAGCCTTGCCTCCATTGAAGCTGGCTTGGCTGCTTCTGGATTGGCTGCTGATGTTGTCAAAAATATTGTTGTTGAAAACCATATTGAAAACAAAACCTAGGATAAAATCACTAAAAGTAGAAGTTTAAAATTTAAAGATTTATTTTTATTGTAATCTTGAGTCAATATTTGGAAGGTTCTCAAAACCATTCCATACAAATCTGGAGCCATGAAAATGGACAAAATGCCTCTGTTCCTAAATTGGATAGCTGTTGATTGGCTGTCAAACTGTTATTTTTCTATTTTAGGCTGCTCATACTACACATCTTGTGTGAGTTCATTTTTTTGTGCTTGTGGAATCTCAATTCTAGATTGCTCAATTATTTTTCATTTTAGACCTTCTGTTGGTGCCCCATATGAATCCTGATTGGATTATATCATACTCTGGAATAGCCTCCATCCATCTCACTTGTTGTGTCAGTTCATCTTGTTTGTGGTTTAAACTACGCCGCTTGGTGTTTGATATAATTTTTTATAATATGCAAGTAAAATTTTGTTTATTGTTTGATGGTTCATTTATTAACCAAAATATTTAAATTATTTGAATCCTGAATCTTGCGCAGCTTGGATTTTGTTCAAATCTGAAATCATTTTGTTTAAATCTGAGCTATTTTTGGTTGTTGTAATAGCTTTTAAAACTACTGTACTTATTTTATTTTTTAGGGACATTGTTGTAAAGGTTTTTTCCATGATCAGAAGGATGCCAGTCTTTTCAGAGCTCCAGGAGGCTTCAAAGTCTCCAAGGACACCCACAACACGGTGTATGATAGTGGAAGAACTGTTGGTAAGGTTGGTTACTTTTTCTTTAATTTTTTTGGGATATGCAATATTGAGTACTTGGGCAGGAAAAAGAACTGGACTTCTTCTTATCCTCCCTTCATTTCAAATAAGTTCCAAAATGACATGGTGTTGAAAAAGTCTCAGACAAGGAGGACAAATAGCTTGCAGAATTTGGGGGCAGAACATACTAGTTGAGGGGAATCTTTGAGTTCACAGCCAAAGCTGCAACCTGCCATTAAGTGACATCTGGTTTTTGTTAGAGCTCTTAAAGTTGTGTTGGGTTGATAGGGTAATTATGTTCTAATTTTTCTAGAATTTTGGATCAGACAGCTGGTCTCAGAACCAGCTGACGCCCAATATGGGGAATGTAGTTGCTGTAAAAGGTCTCAGTCACATGTGGTTTCAGGAATTTTTGTATTATGTCTTTGTGCTCATCTGTAAATAAAAAAGTTGTGTTGCAACTAAGTTTTTCTCTTTGCCTGCCAAAATTCTTATGATACACAGGGGGTGCTCAATGAGTTGCCCCTTGACATATCTAACAATATGGATAATCTGGTAGCAATATCAAACTGTGGACACTTTCTCCTAATTAGGAGCACTGCCAATTCAACTTGCTGATCCCTGCACAAGTTATTCCTCAGCTTTGAACCTTACATGGAACATGCCACTATGCCAACCCCTTGTGGCTTTCCCCATATAGTATATTAGCCACAATATTCTATAATAAACAATACCTTATTCTATTCATCAGTGTCCTTTCTATTGGACTGTTGTCTTCCACAATAAAATACTGAACTTAAATTGGTTCTGTTTCAACAGTTTGTATAATCTTATTTTTTATTTATTTTTTTATTTTTTACTTTCTTATATATCCTCACCTGTTGCCCTTTTGACAGTGGCTGCTTCATGTGTCTTCTCACTTGCAGGTTGCTAGTCATCTTGTGCTGGTTTCTGGTTTTTCTCTATCCAATTGCTCAAACATATCTGGATCTTTTCCCCACCCTTCCACAGTTGTGAACCCCTGTGGCTTAAACTACAGGCTGGCAAGAAAATCTTTCTGAATTTTTAGGAGCCTGGTTGCAAGTTTGTCTGTTTTATTTGGTATCTTTCTTTTTAACGCCTACTATGTAAGGTTGTTTAATTTTTCACCTTCTAGCACCACCTCCTTGAGCTTGTCCTTCACCTTTTAATCAAGCTCCTTAATCTTGGCCACCGCTGCATTGGGCTCATTTATTAGGGCCTCTAGTTCCTCCATATTTTCCTTGTGCTCATCCCAACCCCTTTTAAAACAATAAAAACTTCCCAATAAAATATTTTTATGGTTTTGCATCTAATAAAGATTTAATAAATATGAGAACAAATATAATTATGAAATTCATCATTAGCTTTAAGTCATGATATTCAATTGATATTAATATTCTGTATATTGTTTGTATATAACAACCTAACTTGGGTATTATAAATGACATGTTTTGTCCAAGTACATGTTATGTCCAAGCATAAGATAATTTGTTCTTAAATCAGTATACCAATTATTAGCCAAAGTAAAAATTTATTAAAAATAATAAGCACTTTCAGGGCTTATATGTAGACCATACATTTCAGAGTGTATATGTGTTGAGATGGACTTTTTATCTCTATTTATTTCTATTATAAAGTTAATATTTTTTAGTGGACAATAAAGGGAATTTAAAAAACTACAAGTACTACAGACCATCCAATTGGAATGGGCGTTGATTTTTACTGCCTTTGTGATTGGCTAAGACAAGACAAGACACACCTCAGTTATTATACTCAGTTTAACTTAGTAAAAGAAGCCTATTGAAAATAAAACCTGTCTTTGTTTTCAAATTGGTATGCCAACTTGTGGTCAATCTAGCACCCAAACACTGACTTCTCAGGAAAGTTCCTTAGGTTGAAGTTCCTAAGGTTAAAAGTGCAAAAATTGAAAATGGGACCCCCAAATAGTGCAAAAATCAAAACACTATGTAGGGTGCAAAAATTGAAAATATCAAAGATCAAGGTGCAAAAATTGATTTTCCAGAGGTTTCTCTTTGAAGCAGAATGAAATACAGTTTACAGTATAAAACTATATATTTAAAATCTATTCTAGATAAAAGAGACCCCAAGAAATTCATTTCTGCAATAAAAAATATATTCTAGATAATAAAAGCTTCTTAAATTAGCAGTTTTTAAAAAGAAAGTTTATTTTGGTTTCAAAAGCAAAATTAGACTAGAATTCTTATGTAACTGTATTCAATTGAATATAAAATATGAAGCTACACAAAGAACTGCTTTATAAGCTATAAGCTTAATAAAAAAGGTTAATTTTATATTCAGCTTATGTAAAGCTATAATAATACTTCAGTATAAACAAAATAAAGGATTTTTCCTGCAAGATACAAGCATATGATTTTAGGTATTTTGGTTTATTAGTGATCTTATTTCAATGATAAAAGTTATAGAAGTCTATCAATAAAATAATATAAAGTACATTACTTTCTTATTAAAGATATACTATACAACTTTATACTTAATAAAGGATATAGTCTTAGATCTTATTTATAAGAAGTCACAACATTCAAAGATATCAAGAATCTGCCACTTACATATCATAAAATGAAGACTTGAATATTTTTATGTTAAAAAAACTGTACTTCCACAAAAATATGATATAGATAGTTCAAAGTTGTATATCAAAGAGAAACATTTTATACATATTATTTTCTCTAATACATATAGTAAAAAGATATAATAGAAGATAATTGAGGGTAAGAATGGAGAGAGGATAATAAAGATAATCAAGGGTAAGAATGGAAAGAGGAAAGTAGAAGATAATTGAGGGTAATGATGGAGAGATGATAATAGAAGTTAATCAAGGGCAAGAATGGAAAGAGAAAAGTAGAAGATAATTGAGGGTAAGAAAGGAGAAGAGAAGAAGATAATTGAGGATAAGAAAAGAGAGAGAGGAGAGGAGAATAAGAGAAGAGAAGAGAAGAGAAAAGGAGAAGAGAAGAAAAAAGACAGTTCTTTTCTACTTGGTATCATATTTTATATAATCCACCCTCTTGACAATGCAGAAATTTTTTAAAAGTATTTTGGCCCCTGGTGCAGACAAGGGGCCAACAAAACTTTTAAAATTTTCAAGGAGGAATGAGAGGTGGAAAGGAGAAATTTCAAAAGAGAAACTTTCAAAAAAACTAAGAGCTTATTGCACTTTGATTTAGGCACTTTGTTTTGTGCACTTTGATTTTGGTATTTCAATTTTGTCCCCTGAAATAACATAGGGAAACATAGTACTGTAAATTCAGAATCTAAAGGTAAAAATGCGGGATTGTCAAATTCTTTTGTGTGAACTCACCAACTTACTGAAGTATTTTTCATCCTTTTATATAAAAAAGTAAGTTGTTCTGGGATGAAAAATATTCCAGTAAGTTGGTGAGTTCATGCAAAAGAATTTGACAATACCGCATTTTCACCTTTAGGTTCTGAAACTACAGTACAATATTATATTAATATAATATTTTTGAAATTTCCTCCAAAACACACCAATTTATTAATATTGCAATAAAATAAAAGCCTAATAAAAAACTTCAATTCTTTTTTATATATTTAAATATCAGGTCTTAAAGAATCTACATGAGAAAGAACAAAAGTTTTTAATAATTGTTTAAAATTTTATAAGCTTATAAAAAGTGTGACTAAATCTAAAAAGTCAATTTTTGATTTCCTCACTTTTGATTTGAGGAACTTAATAAAACATAATGAATAAAATATTAATGTTTTGCAAAAATTTAATATTAAGTGGTCCTAGTTTTTTGGTACCTTTTTGGATTTCAATTTGACTACTTTTTGATTTCTACACCCAATAAGAAACTATATATAAATTTTATGAGACAAAATTTTATTTTTTAAAAAGAAAGAGCTTATAATTGTATTTTACATTAAGATTTGAACAAAATAAATTAAAAAATTTGCCATAAGTTAAAAAAGCTTTTTTTAGTTCTTGATTTCTTTTTTTACATATAGAAATTTTTTTTAAAATTTAATTTTGATTATCAAATATTAAATTGAAGATTTTTTTGCACTTTCAATTTTGTCCCCTCTATTCAAAGGGTTAGATTAATTCTATTTTAAAGCCAAAATAAATTAAGGTGTGTTTTAAATTGCATCAATTTGGGCACTTCAAACTTGGTTTTTTTATTTTAGCTACTAGTAAAAACATTTTAAAAAAAGTCAAATTTAAGAAAAACATTAAATTTTTTGGGAAAACTTTTTATTTAAAAAAAAGTGCAGAGATCAAAAAATCCATTGATTTGGAAATTTTGATCTCCATACTTCAACTTTAGGCACTTACCTGACTTCTCTGGTGCTAGATTGACCACAGGTTGGAGTTCTAATTTTCAAACAAAGGCAGGTTTTATTTTCAACAGGCTTCTTTTACTAAGTTAAACTTGGTGTAATAACTGAGGTGTGTCTTGTCTGAGTCAAGCACAAAGGCAGCAAAAATTAACGCACATTCCAATTGACTGGTCTGTAATACTTGTAGTTTTTTAAATTCACTTTATTGTCCACTAAAAAATATTAAATTTATAATAGAAAATAATAGGATTAATAAATATTAAATCAGCTGCATTTAACTTGTGGCATTATTAAAATCAATTATCACTGTTATTAAATGTAAAATAAATATGTTATCACAATAAAAATACATACTAGTTGAACCAATACATATTATATAATTAAAAAATTGTTTGGGGGCAAGGTTTTTTTGGCAAAATGTGGGAGTGGATGGGACAAACTAGTTGGCAGACTGGGTTGTGGGAGGAGAACTTAATTGGTTAGAGGGGTTGGTTCTGGTCAACTGGGATGATTGGATGGGGGCTTTGGTAGCTGGAGGTTCTATGGGTGTGTTGTTGCCTTGATAGGCTTAGAGGAATTTGTGGTACATGACATTATACTCACACTCAGGGATACCAGTGATTGGCTTGTATGCTGGGGACTTGCAAGGGGCAGCTGTTGATCCTTTGATGATTGGCTGCTGCTGTTAGTGTTCAGGGCCAATTTGGTGAACATGCCAGTAACCTTCTGACAGGGGAAAAGTACACTGTGGTTGTGGGCCACACTAACAACCTAGTTGAAGGCTGTAGGGTTGCGCTCTTGGATTCTGTCCCCAATGTTGAAGAACAACACATCTCCCAGGTGTAGATTGGTATGGCTAGCAGGGAAAATTGAGACATCATGGCCACCTGCTTAGATCTTCTTGTAGACCACTTCAGTTCACTCCATTTGATAGCTCAGAAAACCCTAAATTTGGAATTGGCAGAGCTCCAGGTGGCAAGCAGGTTGTAGAGGAATTTACTTTTCTAATACCCATTGCTGTAACTGGACATGGTTTGGTAAAATATAGTCTGTTTTGGGGAAGCTGCTAGGAATTCACCAATGATAGTGCTATCATTTTCCTTCTTTTTACCTTTGGGGCTTTTTTTACCCAAAGTGCCATAATCAGGGACTTCTAATGACAATTTATAATAGGCTGTAAAGATGATATCATTCAAAATACTAAACAGGCAGCAGGTGATTGTGGCACAATCATGGGGTTGTATTACAAATCAGAGTCACCATCCAACTCATTAGCCAGATGATTGGTCAGAATCAGAACACTAACAGCAAGCCCATGCATCCAGAGCTGTGTAGTGCGGCAGGTAATGGATATTCTGGGGAGCACAAGTAGACAACAGACCTCAGTCATTTGGAGGTAAGGGTCCTGATGGAGTAGGACAAGCATTATAGGATAGGCATCCTTGATCTGGGATTTGACCTGCTTCTTCAGCTTCTTGATCAGCTTTTCACTGCCTCTCTTCAAGAGGGCTTGTAATTCACATCTTACCACTGCCTCAGTAAATTGAAGCTGATTGGCTATTTTGGAAAAATTAACGCCATTCTGCTTGAGGGTCAAGATCTCTTCAATTACCCCATTGGTTAATAGTTGTTGTTTTTAGGAGCCTTCAGGAGTAAAGAACCCCGGATTAGGCAGGGCAAGGTTTAATTGGCCTGGATTCTTGATCAATGATTGGATAGGGTTAGAGGGGGCCACAGTTTCCCAGTCTCCAAAATGTGGCACAGGCTCAGGTTGGGCCTGGTCACGTGAAGCACAATATTGGCTATCAGAAAAGCCACCTGTGGATGGGCCTGGTGACACATATAACTAGGATTCTCACAACTTGAGTTGAACTGGGTATAGACGGGGGCCCTGGCAGTTGTGCTCCCTTACTCAGCAATCTGAGCTTGGAGTAGCTCCTTGTACTGCTCCTCAGCAATTTCAAAGTTATCTTTACTAGTGAAACTCACTGTAAACAAAAAATCAGTAAAAGTTCTATTAAAAACAGAAAAGCAAAATATTTCCAGAGTATTAATTTTATTTAAGTGTGTGCTTCTTTTTGAGACATTCTCTCAGACTAAATGGCCAAATTTGGAAGCACATACATTGAAAATAATGCTGTAGTTCCCTGAATAGATTTTGGTGGATTCACTCTTGAAATACACTATTTCTATTTGAGTTTCAAAAACAATAAAAAATTTCAAAAAACAAGTTGCTTTGTGTTTGAAATTATACCTTTTTTGACTGAATCTCATGTGTTCTCTGTTTATATCATTTTTGCTACAAAATCATTATCAAATTTGATGTAGATTGCTTCAGGATGTGACTGGTTTGTGTTTTTTTTAATATGGGTGCCATTTGTTTGCTGTCTCATTTTCAGGATTTGGTATTTGACTTTATTTTGGTGTGTGATCAACTTTTTTGTTTTCTGGCCCTAGATAAATGGAAGTTTATTGAGTAAATTGCCATTAAAATGGTTCCAGTTGAAGTTTGTTGTATGACTAAACCTATGCGTTCTAAACTGAATAATATTTGTTTATCTCAACAGGTATGAAAACTACTGTATGGAATCACTTATTGAATATCCTAAAATATTAAATCAAAAAAGACACTATTGAGAAAGATGCCATCTGGAATCCAATAATTAATATACTTTTTTGTGTTAAATTCAAGTCTTTCCCTTATTATCTGGGAATAAAGTGTGGTTTAATTTGAGATTCCACATAGTAAATCAACCCAAATTAATGCCACTTTGATAGTACTATCTCCCTGTAACACAGTCAATAAAAAGCATTTTTCATATACTGGTCTTATTTCTTATCATAAAAGGAACTTTGATAATTGGATTTAAACAACAATACATTTTACTAATGATTTTATATAGGAAAGAGGGTGTTTACACTATTGCTAAACACACCATAACAAAATCTACTAGATTTATAAGCGTTCAATAGGAGTGACACCCACCAATGTGGCACTAAGAAATAATGTGCTTTTACATATAGTGTCATAAGACGTCATCTAGAACACACCATTGCAAATAGACTGTTTCCATTTTTTTCACTGTTTACTTTTATTTTCAGCTATATTAAAAAATGTAAGAAGCTTCCTGAAAATTTGCTTATATGTATTTTTTTATCTTCTCTAAACAGCTGGGTACTTTTTAGCTCTGGTTGTATGAGCTAGTTTTTGGGATATTCAAATTTTATATGTTATTTCAGTTGTGATAGCTCCCCTGTGGAAATATTAAATAAAAACAAAAATATGCAAAATCCCTATGTTTTTGCTCAATGCCATCTTGAAAGCGGCATCTAGGGACACATTCACAGAAAAAAACTTGAAGTTTTGCATAATTTAGCTACTAATAAAAATATTTTTAGAAAAAAAAGCTTTCCCATTTTTTGATACTATATACTTCCAAGTTTTTTCTACAAGAACATTCAAAACTATTTTATTTTTTGTATTTTAAGAGCATTCTCATTTTTACTTTAAAAACTGCCCCTGAATTTGAAACTTTCTAATACTAATTCACCCTTAGATGTCACCCAAGTCTACTTTCAGTGCTAATCCCAAGGCCCCCAAGAACAAAGTCACTCCCATTAAAACCAGATTGCCCAAGGCTACCCCCTCCAAATAACCTCCAAAGGGAAAACCTGCCAAGACCCCCATGCCTTTCTCTGAGCCTGAGGCTGACAGCCCTACCCCTCCCCATTATCCCTTTGTTCACTCACCATCTGAAAAATAGGATCAGCACTTCCATTTTAATGATAAATATGAGCATGAAAGAGACTTTGAAAACAACTCTGATGGGCAAGAATCAGCTTCCTCAGAGGAGGAGCCCATCCTAGAGTGCAACTTGTATGTTGTTTACAATACCTGCAACAACAACAGACAATTCAAAGCCCCTGATGTCTTCCCTGAATCCTTCCCTACCATGACCAATAAGGAGGTGCTGGCGTTGTAAAAGATGGGGTTCTGTTCATGTTTAAGGATCAGAAGAGAAACATGGCATATCATCACCACTGCTATGATAGGCCTGGGTGCCCAGCAAGATTAACCACAGTTAAGTTTACCCAAGTCAAGGATCTTACCATTAAGCATGACTGTTTGGGCTCTGATGAGATTCTATATCATTGCATGCGCTGGTACCTACATAAGGCCATTCTGTTCAACACAGACATGGCTTTATCTGAGCTGTTCATGCATGCCCTCCTCCGCCAGAATGAGAATCAGGGAGGGGAAGTTGAAGATAATACAGTAGTTCTCAAACCTGTTGAGATAAAAGGATATTAGTCAGTTTAGAATGCATGAAATTAGTCTAAAAACAAAACCAAAAATTAAGGAATTTGTATTAAATTATAATAGATTTGGATCCCCTTTGATTCCGTTTTTAGACTGAGTTCATGCGTTCTAAACTGACTGACATATGTTTATCTCAACAGGTTTGGAAGCTACTGTACCAAACTCTAATACTATGATAAACCACAACACCTGATTAAGGCAAATCCTGGTGCCAGCACCAGGAATATTGATGAAATTGTGCTAATGAATGACCAGGAAACAGCAATGCTGGGAAAGCCCTTTCTGATACACAATGATGGACATGGAGCACCAGACTGTATTTTGTGCTTCTTAACCCAAGAGGATCTCACTTGCTCCTCAAATGTGACACCTAGTTTTCCAGTAGAACATCTTCATCATGTTTGAAGATATTTTATCAACTTTGAACTATCCATGACCAGGCAAACATGTACACTGTTCTCTTTGTGTTCCTTTCCTTCCCTAATAAAAGGGACGGTGCTTATATTCACGCTTTATATCCTCAAGAAAAATTTGGATGTCATCTTATCCGCACTAGATGATGAACCAACCAAGAAAAGGGGCAGCAGGAAGAAGAAGGTTGACCCAGAGGCCACCCAGGAACAGGCCACAACCAAAAAGATGCCAGAGCCCCATGCATATCATACCGTTCTGATGGTCAATTTTGAGGCAGCTCAAGCCCAGGCCTTTATTGAAGTCTTTAAGAGCAGGTTCCAAGGCTGCTTCTTCCACTACCACCAGGCTTGGCATAAGGACCTGGTGAAAAAAATCAGCCCTTAAAAAGCTGGTCTCCAAGGACAGCACTAAGGAAGCCAAAAGCATCTTTGATTGCTTTTCTTCCCTGGCCAAGTTCAGAAAGGGAGAGGTCAACATTTTCTACAATGAGCTTCTCAAGGACAAGCACATTGGTGAAAGCCAAGAAGCATGTGCTTGCTTCATTCACCACTTTGAGGATGGGTGGGTGTGTTCCAGGGGCAGGACTGCATTGGCAAGGGTGATGACTCCATCAACTGAAACTGCTACATATAGGCCAAAAGAGGCGTCATTGAGACCACCTTGTTGCTTGAAGGTTGACACAACCAATTTTCCTGCTTAGTCAGGTAAAGAAGCCCAGGTTTGATGTGATCATCAGCAAGAGGGAGATTTGGCCTGCCAGTGGGGACCAGCTTCATCCCCAGGCCATCAAGAGCAAGGCTGGGGTCTCTAAGCATGCGGACCAGCAGGTCAAGTTTGCCAGGGCCGCTAAGGAACCTTTGGCCTGTTACCCCAAAGAAGGCCGCCTTGTCCACCTCAAAAGTATTGTCAAGGCTTTTGGATCTAATTCCTGGTCCACTTTCTTCACCAATACATCCTTTATTTACAAATATTTAGTTTTAGTATACAGATGTTTAGTATAGGGCTAAATTGCATTATTGTTGTAACTGTGCTGTTTTAGCAGAGTTACAAGGGGGAAATGTTTGAAAACTAGATCATGTTCTCTATTAAGAGATAAGTATTATATAGTCATTGTGAATTGTGGATAACAGGAACATGATAGTGTTGATCATACAGTGGGATGGTGAAGGGGGTGGCCTGATCCTGGTAATGAGTCAAGCGCCAAAACGAGGTATCCACCATAAGGGATCAGCTTCTGTTCATGTTGTTGGATTTGGAAATTTGAGTTGACTTCCTAGTTTGGCTTCAAGTGACTGGATGATTGGATTGCAGGTCACAAACCTGCTTACTTGGAACCTTGCTGGTAGGTCAAGCCTGCTGCTTTAACATTATGAAAACATCAAAGTTTTGGGGTTTGTTGGCTTTGGAGCTTTGCATGCTATAGTTAGTACAGGCTGACCTGTATCTTTACTGCAGATCTGGAATCCTTGGATGGTTCTAAGTCTATCCATGCCTTTCTTATATCTTCTTTGAGATGTTTTTGGGCTGATATCAATATTTAAAGTTATCCAGTGTGAATTAGCCAGAAACTTGAGGTAGGGCTTCTAGATGGGTGTTTCTAGATGGCGTATCCCACCCCCGTATTATCAACCCTTCATAATTCCACCAAAGCTCCACTGTTATGGTACAGCTATTGAATTGAAGCACACGCCGGCTAGCTTCCTGCCCATTCTCTGTTTATATCCCAGTCAGTTGTTTTTGGGCTTACACAGTCCCCTTTAGGATCTGTAGGTTGGTTTCCTGCCAGTTGGCCTGGATTATATGCTGGATCTAGATGCCCAGAACATATTTGGTATAGTACAGGTTTCTGAGCATGGATGATGTCTCAATACCAGGGTACTGTCCCTGGGTACATTCCATTTCAACCAGCAAGTGAGGGATCTCGTTTGTGAATTGGGTTGCCACTGTTACCTATTTGGATCCAGGGTTGACCAGCTGGTTTCCAGCGTGATCTGTCAATAGTTTACTTAGTGAACGTGGTACATCAAGGATGACTGGACCTATCTGTTGGTGATTTCAGGATCAATGTACTTTATCTGGACAGTTTTCTTTTGTTATCTGAGATGCTTGTTTGTTTATGTTGAGCTATTCACACATTGCCTGTCAAGAAGCCTGCTAACGGTGGGCATACTTTACACTGGTGGTTGGAGTTTACTTTGTTTGCAGATGATACACTCTTGTGTACCCTTGCAGCTTTGAAAACTACTGGAAACATATTTAAGATGCTAAAATTGCTAATATTTTTAATCCAAAAGTAGCCGTTTAAGACCAGAGATAGTGTGATGTGATAACACATCTTTTTTGCAAACATGGGTGAGAGTTTAATGGTTAGTTTGTTGGATCTACAATGACACCTTTTAGACAATATAGCCCAAGGTAGCTCAAAGGAAGTAACTGAGGTAAGCTCGACTGTATGAATTTGGAAAAAAGATTAATGGTGACTACGTTAGCACTTTTAAAATTTTCAAAGGGCCTCCATCAATCAATTAGCAGCTTATTCCTGACATCTTTAATTGGAATATCTGAAGTTAGGGATTTTAAGTACCAAAATGTTTTTATATCACATGTACTGCTTGGAATTTAAAAAATACTTTCTTGTCCACAGCCAAATACCCACCAAGAATCCATACCTTTCAATTCATAACAGTTAGTTTACTAGTTTTCTAAACAATGAAATTAGCTAGTTGATACTCAAAGTTGTATCTGTTGACGTTAAAAATCTATCTCAGCTCTGAATATACAGGAATCAAACATTTAACAGTGTGTCCTGATTAAATTAATAATCTGCTTTAGAAAGTTTTGTGGGTGGCTTGAGACATCCTAAAAAGCTGATATGTCTATCTGGTCAGGGATGAGAACTCATCAGGAAGATTTATTCTGTTTAAATGCAAAAATAGCACCAGCCCAAAAAAACTTGAGGAAGATTTCCCTCTACTTAATCCACTTGAGTTTGGAAAGAAAATAGTAGAACCAGACCCAATTAATTGTTACAGATAGTGTAATAAAAAATCACAGTGGAGAAATAGTTAGGCAAGTGGCGAGACAAGCTTTGCTATTTGCTGGCTTTTCAATCATGAACCAGGTGCCTTGATATACTTGTTATGAAGTTACAACCAAGAGCACCATCTAAGTTGTGAATGTCACTCATGCCACACAAGGGCACTACAAGAGCTGCCCCATGACAGGAACCAATGTCACCTTTTCAAATCAGGCAACATGTTGGTTTGCCATAATATGACAGTTCAACCCCCACAACAATGGTAAGTCTCTTGGGCATTTTTTGCCAGGCAGTAAAAATATTGGTTTGAGGCTTCTTTTAAAATGGGTTGCCTTGACTGAATATTGGATTTGATATCGAGGCTTGAGTTTAAAGTCAGTTGTTTGATAAATGGATTGGTAAAGGCAAAAGCTGTGAAAATAATCTGGTATAGACAAGATATATTTTGCAGCAATTGCCTAAAAACAATTAGGCATTGGTTAGATAGCAATCCTTAGAAATCAAAGAGCTGAGTTTAATAGGCTTAGACTAGTGCGCTTATAAGGGTTAATGGTTATTACCATATTCTGATAACCCACAAATGTAAGATAGCCTTAATTTGATAGTTTCTCGTTAACTTTGATCAGAGAGAAGGAGGTTATCATCACGAGTCCTTCAACAACCCTCTTTGCTTCCAGAAGGATTTCCCATAGTTAATAAGAAGCTCAGAATCTGATGGGATCGGATCCTTTAACGAAAATATTCCAATGCTGAGTTGGGAGGTGTTTAGATCAAAGAACTCCTTGAACGCGACGTTGGGTTTGGAGGCTACTCCTCTATAGTCATTCACGAACCTGCCCTCGTTTCCTAAGGAAAGAACGTTTGAGTCAAGAGCAGCTTAAGCCAGAACATGTGCATGAAAATAAGTGCGTTTCGGTAAGAACCAAGAAAGTTGAGTTGTTTTAAATTAAATAACCTATTAAGAGGAAACATTGTGAACTGAAAACAAGCAAATTAAAAAAAACAATAAGGGCTGGAAGGATGTTAGCACTGATTCCATAAAATTCTTGTGAAACAAACATTGTAGCTTGTTGGATCCGAGTGATCACTAAAGTCAACCCCTACCGAATTTCGAAGCATCAACTGCAAAGACGCCAAGAAAAGATAAGGCATAGTCCGAATCCAAATCATACTCCAAGGATGGCGTGACCAAGCCAGTGTACTTGATAATCAAGGAATTTGGGGGGATTGAGCGATTAGAAAAGAGGCCATAGAAGGGGAAGGCGGGGTGCTTTGGGAAATCTCTGAGTGACCTTATCTTGACTCTATTGGAGATGCTCTCGGGTTGGTAGGCTAACACATCAAGGCTTTTGGGGCATGGGGCTTTTATTGTCTCTTGAGCCTTTTTACAGGCTTCTTCAAAGGCTTTTTGGGTGTGTTTGTTTATAAATCTATACTTTGGGGTGTATATGACTTTGGTATCTGGCCATGTTTTTGGCTGGCCCATATTTGAAAAATAATGGCTCTATAGTATAAGTTGCTTATCAACGGTACAAAAACATTCTGATATCAGCTTATTAAGGAAATATCCTGTATATAACTGGAATACTCTACATCCATTCACTCATAAAACTTATTTAAACTCGACGTAATTTAAGTCGTTACTTTAGTGAATAGATATGTCAGTAGTCAAAGGTTGTATAGCAAATTAAATCAAAATGAAATGTTTTTTTTATAATTCAAAGCTCCATAAAAAGCCAAGGGTTGGCACCACATTTTCTTTCAAAGTGCAAATTTTAGATAGTGAAGGTTACTGAATTCATCTTTTATAATTTACTCTAGCTCTGAGCTGTTAGAATACTTTTTTTGCTATAAAGCAAGAAAGAAAAAGCATTAAAACCAATACTTTATATGTAAAGTTTCTGATTCTTAAGACTGTTTTCTTTTGAGGCCTGTATTCTAGAAAGGAACTATTTAACTATCATATTCGAGCTTGGTCTAAAAATATAATCTTGTTTTAGTTTATTGATAGGATAAAACTGTAAAGTAAAAGTAGTTAGCTTTAGATGTCATTGGTTCTAATTGCAAATATTTTCTTTAGAAGCTCATATTTTTAACTCATTTGATCATTATTAGTTTAAAGTTCGATCGAATGTTGCGGACTTCTTATCCTCTTAGGCCATTCGGAGCCCCTTTATCAAGATTATGCTTTATTCCGGGCTTAAAATATCACCATCGCTGTAAAAAGTGTAGACACAGCTGCCTCTTTGATCAAGCATCACAACTCGGTACCACAGCATCCAATTCTCAGCATACAAACTCCATTTCCCACAAAATCTCTGTGGCACCCATGGTTGATGTATCATCACCGCACTTTCTTTATCTTCTGCGGCTGATCGGGGGGCCCAAGCCGCAACTTTATACTGAGATGTATCACGCCAAAGCAATCTTGAGTTTCCAGCAGGATGGGAAGCTAGATTTTCGCTTAGGATTAAACAACTCCTCTCCCCGGCAGATCCACGCGGGGTTGTTTGCAGAGCCCCCGGATGGAAGCTTAATCCACTCTATAAGGCATACGATCCCCAAAAACCCTGCCGAGATATTTGGAAATATAGAAGCACGCGATAATACTGTGGTGCAGGTTGGTGGGTCTGACCCAGATTCCCTTGCCCGGGCATCCGAGGTTTTGGCGAAGCAGCGAGAGTTTTCTGCTATAAACCTTAACTTGGGATGCCCATCAGCTGCAGTTCAAGTAAGCCTTTCTCCATTCTAAATCTATTTTCTACAGTTGGATATGGACCAAAGGAGGTCTTTAGCTTGGTTGGGATTTTATTCGTGTTGATATTTTATAGACTGAATACAATTCGTATTTGCCTGGGCATTGAAAAAGCATTCAGGCTCGTTGAGAAATCAGCCCAAAATAATGATTTGTTTCGTTTAAATCTATTAATTAAACAGCATCATTTGGCTTTCTGAAAGGTTTCTGTCGATATATCCTTGTCTTTCAATGGACCAACTATTTATTCCTCTAGAGGCAGATTGTCCGCATTTATTTATCACTTTAGCGGTCTTTATAGGCAGGAGATTTCGGAGCTGCCTTGATGAAGGATGTGGATAGGGTGATTGATTGCATTCAGGCGATGGAAGCCTCCGCTGATGGTCGCATCCCCGTTACTGTCAAATGCCGACTAGGGGTCGATGAGTTTGATTCTGAGGAGTTCATCCTGAATTTCGTAAGTTATAAGGTTGGATTTATTCAAACCTTGGCCAGGTGGATAGGCTGTCATCTAAAACCAGCGTAACGCATTTTATAATGCATGCGCGCAAATGCCTCCTCAAAGGGCTTTCGCCAGCCAAGAACCGGTCAATACCGCCTTTGAACTATGGCCGAGTTCACACATTAGCCAAGGCATTCCCGCATCTTTCATTTACCCTTAACGGGGGGATTCGATCGCTGGAGGAAGCTCAAAAGCAGTTCAACTCTAATCTCAACGGCATCATGCTTGGGCGGAAGAGTAAGCCTTAGCTATGCCTTGTTCTGACCCGTTAAGTGATGGATAACCCAAGTTTCCTTATACCCCTCGTTAAAGAGTTCCTGGATCCGGATTTCACCCCCACGCCCCACGAAAGCATTTACGTATGCTATATGGAATATCTTTTAAGTCAGCTCGAAAGAGGGCACCGCCCAACCATCCTGATTAAGCCCACCATGTACCTCTTCCCGGGTAAGCAAGGGAGAGATTATCGCACCGGCCTCATGACAGTCCCGTTCCTGAAGAGCTACCATCCCAAAAAGCCCTACTCCCCCATAGTAGATGGCAATAGGATAAGAAATGAACTAGTTAATCTAGGCCAAAGCCTCCATCAACCAACCGATTAAAACAATAGACTAGAACTTTGTTATATATTCACGCCGAAAAAGGTTTACCCATCATGCCTTTGGTTGCTTACCAGGAAACTAATGCATGTTTAATGACTCAATGCCCAAATAAATCACTCTAATCACTGATGTGTCAGGACAAGCCCAAGTCCCCATGGGTCCACCATGGGCTCGACTCAACCTGTTGCCTAATTAGAGCAACCATCAATATCAACCCCTTAGCAACTGGTACCACCTATTGCCACCAGCATAGTTCCACCCATGCTGTCCTAGTAGGGTCACTTCCCTCTCCATATACATCAAACCAAGGATACTCTATCTTCGGGGCTACCTCCCAGAACCCTGCTGAAGGATATAGAAACTCTTACCTTCACTTCAAAGAAGATATACAGCAGACTTCAGAGCTGTGGCAATGGGCAAAATTGACTCAGATGCAAATAAAATCAAAGCAACCCCAAAATCTATTGCTGATCAATATAAACTTGTTGGCCTTTAATCCCATCTGCATTGAGTTGATTTCACTTACAGATGAGTTGGTTCAGCTCATCGCCACAGCTTTGCAAACTACAGTGCTTCACCAATCATTTCCCTTTGCTTTTATCTGTAACCCTTGTCCATAGCACAGGCATGGCAGATGGCCAGCCCAACTTGAACAATCATACCGTACGACAAGGCCTTAAGCCTATTGTGATGGTTCTGATCCTCCTGGGTTGAATCAATGTCAACTCAGCCCACCTAACAAGGTGACCCCCAGGAGATTAGGACCCTCTGAAGTTTGCATACAGATATTGATCCTGAGGCCACTTATGTCGCACACCTGGTCAGCCAGCATCCTGAGGTACCTACCCAGGAGGACCATCCTCCACCTTGCCGGATCCCACTTTAAAACAATAGCTTTATCACTTGCATCATTCCCTACCATCTCCCCTCAGCATTCTCTATCCAAGGCGCCAATCTAGAAGGACCTGTCAGGGATCCAGCCTGTGGGAGTTTCCTGGGAACTTGTGGGCAGACGGCCTGCAGGTAGGGCCCACCACAAGATTGGTGCTAATTTTACAAGATAAGATAATGATTTGCCCAGAAGGGCCCAGGGTCTGCTCGCGGGTACCATTGAATCAATCAGGCTGGTGAGAGTGATATACATCACCCCAAATATCTGAGTGGAGGTGGATTCATTGGCAGTAACAGATTCCTGCGGGAGGTTGGGCTGCAGGGTGAGGGGTGGTGTCATCAGAACTAAATAGGTGGGCAAGTAGTTGTACTTGTTGCGGAATAGCAGAGGAGGTATGGTGATTTCGGTCCCTTCTCTGTAAACAGTCTCCGTCTCTCTAGCTCTAGCCTCTGGGTCGTAGATTAAGATTTCCTCTAATGTGAACTCTGAATATGCTGGGTTTGGTGGATATTCTGTGAAATGTACCGGCCAAAGGGAACTCCTAGCGGACGATACAAACCGGGTGGCTGGTCTGCAGTTTCTTGGGGTTGGTGGGTGTGAGGTGCAGAACTGTGGGAGGTAGACTGTAAATGAAATAGAACTAATATCAAATATGGAATAACCTGGTTGAACCAAAGGTTCATGTCACTTTATTGCAAGAATGGCAATGGGCAACTTCCTAGCGGCCCAGGGTATAAGTATGCCCATCTGCCATGGAGAAACTTTTACAATTTCTTTTGGGCCTGGTGATACCGTCTACCAGGGGTTTGCAGCCCTTGGTGGCATCCATTGCGGGAGATATTTCATTGGCTGGCTCAAACTGAGAAGACTCAAATTTCCCTTTTGGCTTGCAGGGTTGGTCATCCTTGGGTGGCCCGCATTCTATGGGAAGAATCTTTGCTTCCCCTGCCGCGGTGGCCCAAGTTATTCCAGAATCTTTGGCTTGTCCTGCACTCTCATTGGTGGGGTTAACAGGAACCTTCAATGTGGGGAGCCTCAATGTAGGTAATTTTAGCTTATCAAGCCTTAGGAGATTCTCCAAAGTTGAATCCTGCTCTGATTTGAGCTCAAAAATCTGCAGGCAGCTGGTCCTGCGGGCTGGCGGCCCGTAGGGTATTGGGGTTCAAATCCCGTAGTTGAGGGTTTCCTACAAGCATAGTCAACAGGAGTTTGTCATTTGTGACAGGTCCCCATCAAAGCTGAGGGGTGGGCTATGGGCATGCTTCACACCATCCCCCAGGTCAGATAGCTGGGCCGCCCCAAAGGTACTGGTAACCGCTCCCAGATGGCACCACCCAGCCTGAACTCCTACCCTCCCAGGCCCAGAAAGGCAGGGCCAATCTCAAGGCATAATCTATCCAGCTAGCCGCCCTTGGGGTGGACCAACCATAGCCCTATATGCTTTGAGACCCATACTTAGCCAGAGTAGTGTTGCAACTGAGTTTTCCTCCTTGCCTGCCAATCTATCTTACAATACACAGGGAGCGCTTGATGAGTCATCCCTAGATGTATCTAACAGCATGAATCAATCTGATGGCAATATCAAATCATGGGTACTTTCTTCTAATTAGGAGCGCTGCCAATTTGAACTGCTGATCCCCAAACAAGTTATTCCTTGGCTTCAAACTCTACATCAAACATGCCACCATGTCACCCCCTTGTGGCCTGGTGGCTTTCCCCATATGGTATATTAGTCACAATCTTCTACAATAAAGTACATCTTATTCTATTCATTATTGTCCTTTCTATTGGACTGTTGTCTTTCCCAATCAAATGCTGAACTCTCATTGGTTCAGTTGCAACAGTAGGGACCGGCTGTGCCAGTTTGACAAACGGTCCAATACCCATCATCCCAAGTTCTTGTCTTTAGGAAGTGCTCCTTGGTCCAGCCACCAAGGGGTCCCTGGGACCAGCTGGCCTGCCCACCCAGGCTTGCATCATAGCACTGATCCCGCAAAGTTCAACCAGCAGTACCCAGACCAACGGCCCCTGGGGCCATCCTGCAGAGGTGGGTACATCTGGTCCTGGGTGTACCTTGGCCATAAGCCAGGGTGCTTCAAGGCCGCACCAAAGGTGCAGGTCCCCTGCCAACCAGCAAAGGTTGACCATCTGAGCAGTACCTGAAAAGCTTTGGTTATCTAATAGCTGCATGGTGTCCAGCTGGCACCCAGTCCAAGCAAAGTTCAGGCAGCATCAGTAACCTTAAGGGAGGTAAGGCTAAGGAAGGGTCCAGGGAAGCCTGGACAGCAGTGCCGCAATCTGTCTGGGGATGCTGAACCCCCTCCTGGCTTGCATGGAGGGAGCTGGGTCTTTGGGTTGCAGGGTGGTTTGGGCCTGTTTGGGTGGGCCGCTTCTTGGGTTTGTAAGTGCTGCCAAGAGGACTGTGGATGGTCTGGGGTAGATTTGAGGGCAACAGTGGCCATGTCAACACTATAGTAAAGTACAAATCCAGTTTTGTATAATGCTGTCTTCTGGATGTTGACACTCTTTAAATCAACATAACACTTTACCCTGAACATATTTAATACAAAAAAGAATTGAAACTGATCCCTTATACTAAAACACCCCCAGGAGCTCAAAAACACAATATAAATGCCATGAACATTAGGGATACAGAGATACAAGCAATTATTTCTTGGTTTAGTATGTAAAAAACACCCTTTACTATAAAAGCATCTTTTATTCCCATATAAATTAAAGTTCTGATGAACCAAAAATAAAGCTACTCTATAAATTAAACACCTACAAAATATAACAAAATTCTGAATGTTATTTTTTACTAGGTGGTTGCCCCATCCAAGGACAGA
The DNA here is from genome assembly GCA_014839935.2 of Entomophthora muscae. Classification (NCBI taxonomy): domain Eukaryota; kingdom Fungi; phylum Entomophthoromycota; class Entomophthoromycetes; order Entomophthorales; family Entomophthoraceae; genus Entomophthora; species Entomophthora muscae. Next base: position 197,611 of record QTSX02002954.1, read on the forward strand.
ATTAAGGTTGAATTCAATAAATCAACTAAATATATTTTATTGTATTTTTAGGCTTGGATTACTTACCACATGTCTAATTAAATTTTATTTAATTGCTTTATTAAAAGTTAATCTCAATAAATTTATTTAAATTTAAATTTAAAATTGTATACTCCAAGTATAAATAAAAACTAACCCTAAATAAGTATAGTATCACTATTAAGTTTATTAAAGCTAAACCAATTATTTTAAAAATGTTCAATTGATTTTAAATACTTTAAAAATGTAGAGCTGATCTGCAGCTTTAAAATAAGCTATTGGACATCAAAATTGGCTTAGTATTTACTGAGATACATTGATTTTAGTTTTTTAGTGTGCATTAAAAGTAAATTTAGATAATAGCAAATCGAGTCCGAGCCTTTAATTATGACATGAACCCGATTCCAGCACTTAACTATATATCTCAGTATCTATAGCAGCTAGAGCTATCATGTTTGGTACCATTTTGATTGGAATCATCTGAAAATTGATTGTGTCCTCTAAATTTCATGAAAATCATTATATTGAATCATAATTTTATCATATCTAGTTTACACCACTGATGTTCTTTTGGGATGAAGCTGTGGCAAGCAAGGTTTACTCTGAAACAATATGCAGCCACTTGGATCAGCTGATGCATCCAAGTGGAATATTCTATTATTTCACTTTGGAATAGATAGATTCGAAATTTCAAAATAACCATCCTGTACTTAAACTAAAACTTATGTATCTTTTTCAATTAAATATATTTAAAACTGATCAAGCTCTCTTTTCATCAGTCAAATCAATCATCAGAAGTGTTTAAACATCCAATCATATAAAAGGATCTCAAACAATTGCTGCTTCCTTTCTAATTCTAATCCACCCATTCTAGAGTCAGGTAATCTATACAGATAAGCCACTTTGATATGGTTGAATGGGGTTAGCCACTAATTTAAAATTCAATTAATCAAAACAAATTTATTAAAGCTCAAGTGGCTTATAGTTCAGTTCAACATGATTTAGACTACACTTCACTGAATTCAATCTGTGTACTTTCAAAGATGCATGTAAGGGATTGAATGTAAGAATGAGCTGAATTGAGCTTTTGGCTTAACAATCAACTTTTAAAATCAAATTTAACTAAAATCAATTCAGTCAAATCCCTTACGGCTTGAGCCCACTTGAGGCAACATTACAGACAGACATCCAGACATTCAGACAGACAGACTCACTTTTATATATATTACTACCTTTTATAAGAACAACTGAAAATATCTCATACTTTACAGATAAATTAACAAACTTAAGGTATTTCTTATACTGTAAATTCAGAACCTGAACGTAAAAATGCAGGATTGTCAAATCCTTGGTCCAAATTTTGAATCACTTTTGCAGGCAACTCAGCTGAGTGAAAATTAGAATATTTAATAAAAGCAACCATTTAATTTGACTTTTTTTGGTTTATGTAAATTGGCAAATTTTGAATCTCTTGAGCAGATAACTCAACTAACAAAAGACAAAAAACAAATGCAGGATACATGAATCAGAAATACAGGATTCTAATGTACAATTTGAGATTTCCTGCATGTCAAACAAATCATAGACATCATGTAAAAATTAACAAATCTGAAATTGCGGGATTGTCAAATCCAAGAACCAAGTTTTGAATCATAATTGTGAGAAATTTGAAATAAATATAATTTATGGGCATCTCAAAAAGGATGCTAAAGGATCTAGAGTGGATTTGTGCTGATTCTTTTAAGAATCATAGGCATTCTCAAAAATCACCCTATTCCAATTTAGGACAGCTAAAATTTAGATCCTACTATTCACCAACTTAACATACTTAACAATAAAATTGACTAAAATATACACATCTCTTTTTGAGTTTAAAAATTTTTAACAAAAATTTATTATGTCTTCCAACAACAACAACCAAGTCAACGAGCTGTTCCCTGGCCTTGACAAAATCATGCAGGGCTACACTGGGTCTCTTAACGGTGAAGCCTCCCTCTATGGCCACTCCCAACCCGCAGGCCCCTCTGCAAGCACTACCCAGGAGTGTGTTCTTTCTCCTGCAACTTCCAGCATGGCCCTGTTTGCCCATCATGCACAGGCAGCTGCCAACCCAAATCCTGTATCAATAATGGCATCTGGAACCAGCTATTTGAGCTATGGGGTCACTCAGAGAGCCCAGAACCCCAAAACAGCCAATCAGATGACATTAACCAGTTCTCAAGATAGACACATCCCCCCCAGCCAATCAGCCTGCAAGACGCAAAAGAAAATTAATCACTCCAGACATTGTTCTCAAAATGGTTGAAAAGCAAGGAAAGCTTATGTCCCTTGGGGAAATTGCGGCCGCAATGGGGTTTGCAAAGTCCACTGTGGCTGCAACCCTGCGAGCTCACAACAACTGTGGCCCCCCTATCAAGAAGACCCCAACTTGTGCCCGTACTTTGACCAAAGGTGACACAGCCCATTCCCTTATGATGGCCATTATGGAACGTGACCTGCAGATGCCCCTGGTCCAGGTACGTCTCCAGTTGGGACTCTACAGCATCTTCACCAACAAAAGAACGGTGGATTTGTGGATGCACAAAGTTGTGGTTGCTGCTAGAATCTTGTCTAATCAAGTTCTCAGTGGCCCCATTTTGGTGGATACTGACCCATACAATTCAACTATTATTAACTTTATCAAAGGAAGGACAATGAGGGCCTGTAATGATGTCATCTTTCTGTTGTATGCTAAGATATCTGCAAGTATTCAAGACTATGGAGAAAAGCGTATCCAGTCTGACATGTACAAGCGCGGCCCAATCTTGTGTTGTTTTGTCAGGGTTTTATTGTCAGTTTCCCCATTGGGCGTCAATTATTACTTGGCAATATCAAACACCACAGATGGGTATGCCTACCAGATGGAGCTCAAGGCCATGCTGGAGGAGTGGGCTACACAAAACGCCATGCACACAGTTGTACTGAGTACAGAGATGGAGCAGCGGGAATGGGCAACCCAAGAAATCAGAGCTGTGGGGCATACTTGTTGGTCCTACCCCATCAACTATGCTGACATGCATCTTGCAGATTTATGTCTCTACAATTTTGGTTCCACCCTCAGGCGCTTAAAGCCTGCCACCTACAACAAACTATGCACCCAAATTGATAAGGGGTATGAGCTTTTCCCTTCTGCGTCTGTCCATGACTTATTTGATCTCATCATCTTCTATGCAAGTGATAGTGATAAGTCCAGAAAGGACCCCCATCTCCCCCACACCAGTTCATCTTTTTTGTCAAGCCAGTATATGTGATGGAAAAAGAATTCAAGCAATTGAAGCAATCAGCTCTTGCTGCCCCTTCCCAGTCAACAAACCCTGCCTCCCCAACCCCCCATCAAGCCACCTGCCTTCCAATCCTGACTCCCAAACCACCACCCATTCCCTCACCACTATCTCTGATGTCGCCCTTTTCACAGGCACAGATGAAGGCAATGTTCATTCCGCCCATTCCCTCCCCTTCCCATCCTTTGATCAGTAAATAAGTATTTTCTTTGTGACAACTTATTAAAATTGATATCTTTCTTTCAATTAATAATTAATAATTAATAATATTTTCTTTTTACATTATCAGCATTTCCCATAATTAATACAATGTTGTACATTTTACAAATAGCTTAAAATTATGAGCATACATATTTTTCATCATCATTAATAAGTTAAAGACAATAAACGTAAATATTGCATTAGAATATTGCAGTTAGACATCAACTCTTGATATTTTGATATTATGTACATAACTCAATGCATTTTGTTTAATAAAATCCATTATAAACCTGGCTTTTTCCATTATAATATAATGAAATGGATTGTGTTTATATTAGAGAGCCATTAACACTTAGTACAAATACTGAAAATTAGTGCATTTTACAGCCTGTATATTTACCTATTGGTAATATTTTGTAAACTTTTTAGTTAGATTTTGTGAGTAATAATAATATAATGGACCAACAAATTACTGTTTTTTACCATCAATTGGCTGATTTTCTTTGCTGTGGCAATAGTGCATTTTCTGATATTTACGCACTAGTATTCAATTGGTTGGCTTCACATCCAATCACACAGGCAATAGGAAAACAAGCCGCCACCCCAACTACATCCAGTCTCAGGGTGATGGCTTGATTTCCTATTGCCTATGCAATTGGACGTAAAACCAACCAATTGGAAACCAGTGCATAAATATCATAAAATGCACTATTGCCACAGCAAAGAAAATCAGTCAATTAATGATAATAAACAGTAATTTATTGATCCATTACATTATTATTACTCATAAAATCTGACTAGAAAGTTTACAGAATTGTTATTTATAGGTAAATATACAAGCTTTAAAATGCACCATGTATCAATATTTGTACTAAATGTTAATGGCTCTCTAATATAAGCACAGTATATTTAAAAAAATTACAATTAAAAAGGCCTTGTTTATAATGAATTTTATTAAGCAAAATGCATTGAATTATGCACATAATATCAAAATATCAAGAGTTGACATCCAATTGCAATATTCTAATGCAAAATTTACATTTATAGGTCTTTAATTTATTATTGATGATGAAAAATATTCATGCATTGAAGGTAGTACTATAAAACCAGTTTTTTGATGTAATTCAAACAAAATGTCAAATATCTACAGCCTTATCAATGAATTAGAGTCTCCTCTAAAGAGGTTGTTGAGCTTGAATATAACATAAGGGAAATTGTGGTAAATCAACTGGGAAATGAGGGAAGTGCCTTGGTCAGCAAAACAAAACTGCAAAAAATAGCCTGGGAACAATAGTCAACAAAGAAGACAAGGAAATAGTTTTAAATCTTCAAAAGAAAATACTCAAGCAGTTAGATTTCAAAAGTGAAAGTTACAACTCGTGGGAATTTGTGAAAACCAACAGAAAGAATACTCAAAAAATCAAATTGATTGAAGGAAATGAAAGCTCAAAGGAAATTAACACAAATGAAGAGGAAACCAATCAAATGGAAACAGATGAAAATGAAGCACAATCAAGAAGCAGAAGAGCCAAAATAAACAATAAAAATGTATCAAATGAAAATCAAGAGGAAGCATAAGTAGCACAGAAAAAAAGGAAGATCAAGCCCAGAAAAATAAATGAGGAGCAGCCAACACTCATGAAGTTTGCTGAAGGGGCGCCTGTGGCTGAGGGGGCTGAAGGGGAAACAATCAGTAATTATTTTTATGTTTTACTTATATTTACTTTAGTTATAACTAGGAATGGGGACAAGGTTGCGGAAGTGGCAGCTTTAACGCCGAGTTGGTTTTACGGGGGTTACCAATCACTGGTAGCCCCTGTAAAGCAAATAAATAAAAATGAACTAAATAAAATAATTCAAATTAATATGAATATTTTTGCAAAAATAGAAGCAAAAGGCAGGAAATATTTACCACGCACGGGGTGCTTGCTGTGGATTAGGGAATCATAAAAATAGGAGCAAATATCAACTTCATATTCATTGATATTTAAAAAGGGAAATTGTTGCTTTCTTTCATAAAAATATTCATCAAAGTTTATTTTTATATCCCCACAAATTTCAGTCATCTCTTTGAAGAAAACCTAATAAAAACCAACTTTCAAATAGGAACTGAATATCTTAAAACCAAAATTTTTAATGAATTTTTAAAAGCATAATCAAATAAAGTTGGGGACACAGTCCTTGTGAATATGTTTAAACCTTTTATTATTTTGTTTGCCAAGGCATGGGGGGCTGATATAAGTTGGGCGCCCCCAGAACCCTCTTAAAATTCAATCAAACATCATATATCAATAGATTAGTTCAAGTCTTCAAAATTTGTGCATGTTCTCAGAAAAATATACCTTGCAAAGAATCCATATTGCGGTATACCTGGGAATCCTCCTTCACTGTATATTAAAAAACAATGTCAAAAAGTTGGAGGATGTACCTATTCAAATCAATATATACTGCTTAGCACTTGAACGCCAGAAGTCACTGCGGGGGTATAGGACAGTCAAGCATGTCCTATATGACTCCTTTGCATTGGCAGTGTTGTATGGGTACTACATGCCCCCTGAAAAAACCCTACTAGTTGATTTTCTCACCCGCCTGCCTTTTATCAAACAATCAGCAACCACCAGGGTACAGGGTGCCACCCCTCTAGCAATCACATCCAGGGTTTCCACCACGTACAGAAAGTACGTGGATCCAATTAGATGCATTAGCTGAAAAATTAATTTCAGGGTATAATTCCCCGGAATAATCACATTCCCTTTGCAGTTAGCATTCCCCAATAAATATTTTCCCCTCACAAATTAAATTTTTTATTTTTTATATTTTAATACTAAATTTTTTAATACTGAAATATGTACTATTAAAATTTTACTGTAAAAATTTTAATATTCCATATTTCAATATTAAAATTTTAGTATCTAAAAGTTAATATTAAAATTTTAATAATACATATTATAATACTAAAATTTTTAATATCAAATATTTCAATATTGAATCAATCACAATTTAATAAAAATAGTTAAATTTTGAATAATTAAACTTTAATATTTAAATTTTAAGATTTATTATTATAATTTTACTTTTAATATTTTAATTTTAATTTTAATTTTAATTTTTAAATTATAATTGTAATATATAATTAGATTGATAATGATAAAGGGACAGTTTAATAAAGTGAACATGTGTAATAATAAAACATGATTTATAAATTTGTTTATTTACTAGCGCGACGAGTGCGGGTTCATTTATTACATAAACAAACAACAAGAATTGAATTTATCCGCATCATGCGGCCTGCTCCACTTATATTCTAAACAAATGATTGTTTAGAACTCTAATTATCTTTCCCTTGTAATATGATTTGATAAACATATTTGATATACTTGACCTGCGTCCTAAGTACTAATTAGTAAGTAATATATGAAAATCATTGGTTTCCATGTTGTGTGGCTATAGTGGCACTGAAATAACAAGGATCAGATGATGACCTGCAAGGTCCAATTTGTGGCTTAGAAAAGCCAAAGTACCATCAAGGATTCACAATTATTTAAATAAACTAATTTATTTCTATCTTTTTTAATTTATTTATTTGTTAGTGCAAAAGCCAATAATAATATTCAGTGCATTATAATAAAAATATATCCATCTTACCTAGTATAATTAATTTTACTTATCTTTTCTATGTATTCTTATATGTCTATAATACAATCAAACATCACATTATTATATAAATAGTAATTTTTGAGTCCTAATAAAAACAAACTAAATAAAAATAAAAACAAAAACAAATAAAACCCAGAGCGCCCATTTATCTGATTGGCTCAGAGGCCAGGGCTTTAGGGAGGAAGGATTCCAAGTGCTCATAGAAAGCCGCCACCACATTGGGTGGAATTGCAAATTGGCTGATCTTAAGAATGTTGAAGAGATCCTCAGTGTCCTGAGGAAGGCCTTGTTTCACCTTGTCCTGATCCAACCAAACACCTCCTCAACTGGATTCAGGAATGGGGAATATGGCGGAAGGAAGAGAAGTCTCATTGGACAATCAGTAAGCTGGTGGCTGGAGGTGTGGCTGTTTTTGTCAATGGGAGGGGGAACTTGGACACAACCAGATCCACTTTGTGGAGCTTGACATTATCAAGCACAACAAGGTTGGCTATGCCGCTGTAATTTATCTGAAGGTACTCCTTGACGGCTCGGAGAAAATCAAGAAATGTTCCACTGTTATGGGAGCCCTTAATCATTTGGTATTGGTCCAACCCGCGAGGACCAAGAAGTGCAACCATTGAATAGGTCAGGGAACGGACAGCTGCACAATGGGCTACGCCGTCCTTGGACCCCTTCTTGACCCACCCATGCCTAGACCTGAGTGAGGAGGAAAACAATGACTCATTGATGTAAAAATTAGACATTTCCTTTCTTCTTGAGAGCCACATAGTTCTTGGCATAAATTTGTCAATCCTTGATGGTCTTTTCACTGTTTTTATTATACAGCAAAACTCCCAGTACTTTCCAGGAGAAGCCCAAATCAACCATTGTTTTGTAGACAAGGGTTTTGGAAACAGAAAGCCCAAACTCTGTGGCAAGCATTGATTGGACAGCAAGTGTGTCCAGGTGGCAATCCTTGGCTACCCACTTCTTGATTGTGTCAATATGAATAGGCTGAAGGTGTTTGGGCTGTCTTTTTGCCTTGGTGGATTTGGCAATTTGCCTGATATTGCCATACTTGTTGTTGATGTTGGCAATGTATCTGGCTGTGACACCAAATCAGGACGCAATATCCCAAACTGCCATTCCCCCGTTCAAGCAGTTGAGAAGAGCTTCACGCTCACTATCCGTCAACTGACGCCAGCCCTTGACAGGTACCACGTCATCCTGGCTACCAGGCTCAACACAGGGGACAGGGACCTTTGTGTAGAAGGTGAGATCATGCTTGCTTGCAGTGGCGCTGTCAATGGTTGAATATACAATAGGCGTAGATGGTTCCTCAGTTATGGCCAATGGCTGATAGGAGGTATTAAAAACGCGGGGACAGGAAGTAGCAACTCTTGGGTCAAGAGTGCGGGGCCGGGTGACAACTGGGTATACAGTGGAGGTGTAAGTAACCTCAGTGGTCCCAGTGATCCTGGTGTAGGAGACTTTTGTGGCAGGCCTTGGGAGTGGCTTCTGTCTGGGATTCAGGCTGGTTGATTGGGCTTGGGATGCAGGAGGTGGTTGGCTGGCGCTGACACCTTGGGAGGCCTGTGTATTGGAATGACTCCCCTCAAGTTGGGTTCTGGGTCTGTTCTTGGACTCTCTGGGACGCCCTTGTGGACAGGCTGCCCTGTGGGCTAGTGCAGGAGCTGGTTGGGAATGTGATTTTCTGTCCATAAAAATAAAATAAAATAAATGTTTTAGATTAAATATGTATTTATTTGGATTTATTGGTTTAGTTGTTAGTAATTATTTTCTCTTGAGTTAGCCTTTAATAGTAACAGAATTTCTATATCCATGATTTGAAGTGAATAATATTGTTTACTTTCCAGTTTTGGATGATTTTAAAGTTTAATCACTTTTTATGTCTAAACATGGTTGTTGAGATTGAATTTTCATTTGATTTTATCCAGAGTAGAGCTTCTTTATTTGGGTTGATTTGTCCTAGTTTCCTACTTTATATTCAATTTGGATTCCAGTTCCTGCAGTTAATATCTGAGTTTACTAGTGGCATTCAAAAGTGATTTGAAATTTGGTTCTTGGATTTGACAATCCCGCTATTTTAAAAACATAGTAAACTTAATGAAAATGGTTGATGGATTTGAACGCTTCAAATCTGATTTCAGTTAATTCATTTTGTCTATTGAAAATATGGAGTTTGACTTGAACTTTGAAAAGTGTCTATGAGCTCCTGCATTTTCAAATATTCAAATAAAAATACAAAGAATTCAATTTAATTAAAAAAAGGTCATCCCTCAAAAGTGGTTCAAAATTTGGACCAAGGATTTGATAATCCTGCATTTTTATGTTCAGGTTCTGAATGTACAGTATCACCACCTTGAAACTAAGCCTGAAACTTACCATCTATACCTAAAAAATAGTTTATCCAAAAAATAAATAAACATAAGAACGTGAAAGTGAAAACCATAAAGGCAAAGCAAAGCAAGGTTTAGTGGGCTAATCAAAGCCACCATCAAGGGCAGTTGCCACATCCTTGAGGTATTTCTTGATCTCTGCCACCTTGTACTTCTTCTTTGCAGCTTTCTGCACCGCCTCCTGGTACTCCTGATCCTTTGACTTCTTTTTTTGGGGGGGCCATCCAGTTGGCCAGGTCACAGAACTTGGAGAAATTCCTGGCCTGCTTCTCCTGAAGCTTCAGGAATAATTTGTTGAATTTAGGGTTGGCACCAAAATTTGCCTTCAGGTGTTTATGCCACACCTCCAGGTTGAAGATGGTCTTCATCTCCCCGTTCAGACAGGCGCTCTGGTAGTTCCAAGGGGTAATAGCCTCACTCTTCCCTCTCCTGTCAGTCACATTCTTGCCTACCCATTGTTGCTCAAAGTACTCAAGGTAGCCCTTGAAGATGATAGAGTGCTTCTTAACATAAGCATCCTACAGGATGGCCTCAAAGCCAAGCCCAGTATGCTCTGGCTGCAAAAAATCCAAGGCAGCAAGCTAGGACATGGCAAAGCAGCACTTCCCTTTACCATCATTTAAGTACTTGTCCAAGAGCTCCTTATAACTCTTGAGATGTTTGATGAGGGCCTTCCTTAAATAGAAGAAGCTACCCTGAACTTCTCTGTTAAAGGTGGCCTCAAAGGCTCTGAACTGAGCATGCTCAAAATCCATGATTATCATCTTTGGGCCAAGTGAGCGCGCATAAGCTATATGCTCAGCAGCCTGGGCAGACTCATCCTTCTCAGCAGAGGAAGAGTTTGTTCTAGTGGCGTGAGTGGAAGAGGGAAGCTTGTTGGAGGAAAGGGAGTTTAAAGCATTACAGAAAATCTTGAACGCTCTGATGTAGACTTCAGTCTTAGCACCAGGCAGTAGAAAGAAGACAAGGGGATAATCTGGGCGTTGAAATTCCTGTGCAGGACTCAAAACTGCTTAAAGAGGGAGGGGCAGGTAACAAAATTCCCCCCACACAGTCAGGTGATAGCAGTGTTGAACTGCTCCAGGTTTTGGGTTGTGGCGTAGGCAATGATCCTATCCTCCACTTCCTGCCTGTTGAAATGGAGAAGGAAAATCTCTTTATCCTCAGGTTTTTTGGGGGCATCAGAGAGGACCAGGTCTTCAATAGTACTGGCGCTCTTGGCCAGGGGGTTTGAGGCTTGACACCTATTGCTCACAAGGTTAACCAACTGGCTGTGGGTTGGCATCCTCTTCAATTTGGTAGGAGAGAGGTACTTGCAGGCAAGCACAGCCAGCTGGGTGGGCAAAAGATCTTTGAAGGTGGGCATCACCTTGGCAATATAATACTTGAGGAGGAAGGCTATGAAGGTGTTGGGCATTATGCAATTGTGCAATTGTGCTTGCCCTTGATGGTTTGCACCTTTTCCCAGTGCTTGGTGTTTATCTGCATTGGGCAAGAGTGGTACTTGCTGATGCAATGCCAGCTCTTAAAGCCCTGGTTAGTGTTATTGCAAGAAAAGATGTGTCCACTGGCTACCAGGATGGTCCACCCTTAACAATTATAATAAGGAAGTAATTGGGTAGAGAGGAAGGAACCTTAAACTTACCATCAACATTGCAAATTTTGTGGGCCAACACAGGGTCCCAGGGGCCAGCAGGAGCATTTTTGAAGCCAGTAAAGTAGTCAGGATGGGGCTTTAAATCATCCTCTGATGATTTTGCACCAGGGAAACTTGGTGATGGGAAACAGGGGTTTTTTTGTGGTGCTCCTCATGTGAAGGAGACTTATCCTTGTGGGGTCTTTTTGGCCTGGTACCGCTTCTTAGAGGTCTCCTCATCTGAAGCCAAGTTATAAAAACTGTGATTAGTAAGTAAAGCATCATATTACTCTTCCCCAGTGGAGTGAGATGGACTCTGCTTGGGGAGGGATCAGGTGAGTGCTTGGGTTAAGGCTAGGTGGCAGCTTTCTTTGAGGATGAAGGCTTCTGCTTGGGGGTCTTGGGAGCCTTGGTGTTGCAACCAAGTTTCCAGACTTGCCTGCTAACGTATCTTACAATACACAGGGGGCGCTTGATGAGTTGCCCCTTGACATAAACTTATTGCTCAATTAAATGAGGTCAAGGTTCAAATCCTTATCAGGGTTTTCCTTCTTTAAAAGCAGAATAACAGAAACAGGCTCATACAATTTCAAGGGGGGAAACTAGACTTTAACCAATGCTCAGTTGAAGTTCTCTGCGCTGAACCATCCACAGTCCCTGCCTTGGCCTCCTCATCACCACCAGCGCTTGCTGCACTCCTTGAGAAGTACAAGGATGTACTCAGTGAGACACTTGAACAACTACCTCCTCCCTGGGAGATCCAGCACACTGTACAACTTCAAGGGTTGTTACCTAAAGCATGACCATTATACCGTCTCACACCAAAGGAAGATGAAACCCTCCGCCAGCACATTGTGGACGCGCTTGATAAGGGCTTTATTTTCCCCTCGCTCTCTTCATACGGGGCAGCTATCTTCTTTGTAGCTAAGAAGTACAGGTCCCTTTGCCTGGTCACAGACTACCACACCCTAAATGAGGTGACGGTAAAGAACAAGTACCCCCTGCGGCTAATTGATAACCTGTTTGATACACTAGCAGGTGCAAAGGTCTTTAGCAAGATTTATCTCACTGCAGGGTACAACCAGGTTTGCATTGCACCAGGGGATGAGGCAAAAACTGCCTTCCGCACGCGCTATGAATTGTTTGAGTGTTGTGTCATGAACTTTGGAATGACCAACGCTCCCTCCACCTTTGCCATGTTGATGAACAAAGAATTTGAGGAACTGATTGGAAAATGTGTGGTTGTGTAACTTGACAACATTATTGTCTTCAGTCAAGATCAAACCATGCACCTCCAACACCTCTGTGCTGTCCTCAACACCCTTCAGAAAAACCAGCTAAAAGCTAAACCCTCCAAGTGTGAGTTTCTCAAGTTGGAGCTGTTATTCCTTGGGCACACCATCTCTGCCCAAGAGATAAAGCCCTGCCCTGCCAAAATCAAGACAATCACCAGCATGCTGCCCCCCACTGATGTGGGCCAGGTGTGGACATTCCTAGGCATGATTGCCTATGTACGCAAGTTCATTCCCAATTGCAGGGAACTAATTTTACCTCTCACTGAGCTCCTCAATACCAAACAGCGCTTCCATTGGACCCCTGTTAGAGATCAAGCCTTTGAGACGTTGAAGCAAAGGCTCACAATAGCACTAGTACTGCAGTTCCCCAATTGGAACCAACAGTACAAACTTGAGACCAATGCCTCTGACAGGGCCATAGGAGGCGTGCCAAGGGTAGAAACTGACAATGGTGTCTTCCTCCCCATGGCATATGAGTCCAGGAAACTTACTGACTCAGAACAACACTACCCCATCCATGATAAAGAATTGGCAGCCATTGTACACTGTGTTGAGAAGTGGCGCTGCTGCCTGGAAGGAGCTACCTTCCCACCCCGCGTTCTGACAGACCACAAGTTGCTCCAGTACTTCAACATGCAGTCCCACTTGACACACCGCCAAGCAGGATGGGTTGAGTGTCTATCCCCCTACCAGTTGCGCATCAAGTACAAGCCTGGAAAGGAACTTATCACAGCTGACGCTATTTTGCAACTCTATGTAGTGTCCATCACTGGGGACAATAGCTTGGACCCAGATTGGCCCATGCTCTACCTCTGCCCTGAGGCAACTTGCTACAAGGGCCTTAACTTGGTCACCATCTCCAAATTGAAGGACAATAAAAGTCAGTTCACCACCAATGCTGGTAACGTCTACTGCCAGGCAGAGACAGGTGAGAAGATACCTTACATTCCCACCACACAACAAAGGGACACAATATTGCACTACCACAAAACCCTGGGTCACATCAGAGGACGTAACCTCTTTGAGATAATGAAACAGAAGGTTTGGTGGCCGCGCATGTGTCAAGACATCTTGGACCTCCTCAAAATGTGTATATTGTGCAAAAAGAACACGTCCAAACCTACACCCCCCAAGTCTGTCCTGCCCATCAAGGCCATGGAACCCTTTGAGCAGTGGGCCCCCAACATTGTGGGGTCACTCCCCAAAGACAGACTGGGAAAGAAGTACATTATCACTGCCATCAACTACTTCACTCACTGGCCAGTGGCCTGGGCAACAACCAACCACACTGCCACCACCATTACCCGCTTATTGGCAAGGAAATTGTGTCCCGCTTTGGGCGACCCAAACACCTCATCACAGATGGTAGCCCCAAACTTGTTGGGCATGTCATGAAGACATACTGTGCCAAGAACGCGCTCCAACATATAGTTACAACCCCCTACCATCCTCAAGCCAATGGACGTGTGGAACAGTTAAATGGCTCACTGGTTCAATTGATTTCCAAGCTCTCACAAGAGCACCCTAACACTGCATGGACTGAACACCTGCCCACCACTCTACTTATCCTGTGAGCAAGAATCAACAGGGGCACAGGGTTCAGCCCCAGTACCCTGGCCTTTGGAACACCTGACAGTCTGACAGGGGTTGAACAGGGAAAGCTACGGCCCAAGGTTCCTGACAAGCCTCCCCTAGTAACAACTCCATCCCTAGACCAATAGCATGCCAAAGCCTGGGAAATTAAACACAAGCAGATTGCAGGAGGGACAAAGCACCTCAAAGCTAGATACACTGTAGGTGACCCTGTCTACACCCTCAATCTCAATTTTGCCAAGTTGGAACCCAACCATCTAGGGCCCTTCAAGATAGCTGAAGTCTATGAAAATCACACTTATCAACTTGAAGATGCCCAAGAAAACAACAAGAAGCTTCATCATGATTGCTTGCGCCCCTGCTGCGCCATCCCCACACAAAAGCTGTTTGTGTGGACCTTCCCAGACCTTCTGCAGACTCCGGTCTTGGTGTCTGATGACAAGCAGGGGGCAAGGGGGGTGTTGCAACCAAGTTTCCAGACTTGCCTGCTAATGTATCTTACAATACACAGGGGGCACTCAATGAGTTGCCCCTTAACATATCTAACAACATGAATTAATCTGATGGCAATATCAAATGGCGGGTACTTCATCCTAATTAGGAGCGCTACCAATTCAACTTGCTGATCCCTGCACAAGTTATTCCTTGGCTTCAAACCTTACATAGAACTTCCCACTATGCCACCCCCTTGTGGCTTTCCCCATATAGTATATTAATCACAATATTCTACAATAAACAATACCTTATTCTTATTATTCTGTCCTTTCTATTGGACTGTTGTCTTCCCCAATTCCAAGTACTGAACCCTCATTGGTTCAGTTGCAATATTGGGGGACGCTTGGTTCCTTTGGGCTATTTGAAAACTGTCTTTGTTCTATAAATAATAAGTAAAAGGGTTTGAAAAAAGCAATACATTAAAAAAACTATAAAACATACTAAATAAAAATTAAACCTTATAGGGTTTTATTGGCATTTAAAAGTTAAAAAATACTTGTATAGTTTTTATTTTATTATAGCTTTAAATAACAATTTAAAAGTTAATATATTTATGCAAAAGTATTATATTAAGATGCAGATTTTTTTAAAATTAGAAAATATGAAAGAGAAAAGTTAAAAATACAACATATTAAAGTTTCAGATGTTTTTATTATGTAAAACATAAAGCTTTATATGCAAGAAGTTAAAAGTGTCTCATTATGAAAGATGGCTAGCAAAATATGCTGAACTCACACTATTGACTAGGAAATTGTAGACATTATCAGATACAACATTGGCACTGACAACATTTTTCAAAAATTTACTGTTTTTTATAGTACACTTAATTAAATTAAAGCAACCCAGAAAATATTAACTGTTTTTAGTGTGCTTTTGCTCACATAATAGAATTTAAAAAACATATAAAATAAGTAAAAAATGATCAAAGCTATTAAAATATTTCTTTAAAAATAATATTTTGGGTATAGTAATATGATATTTTATCATTGTATATAAGTAAAGTTGTTAACATGTTGGAAAAATAATGAAAAAGGTAAAGTGTCAACTTCACCACTGATGACATCCTCAATAGGTGGTGGTATAGTAATTTAGGCTTAATTGCGCCACTCTAATTTGCTTAAATCCACCCAGTGGCTGATCACAATCAAATAGTTGACATTCCTAATTGTCAAAATTATAATCAATAATAAATTCTATATTAAATTACATAGTAAATCCAGCTTAAATTATGGTATTGCTGTTAGCCACCAATCCATTTATGATATTAAAGTCAGAATAAGAGCCACAGATAGATTTATAAGATGAATATTTCAACAATCTTCTATTTGCACTATACCTGTTTCATTATATCAATTTAATAAAAAAACATTTTTAAATTATCTATTATTTTTTATTGTAGATGTTTCAGTTTCATTATTAAAAATAAGTTAGGCTTAAAAAGTGTTGACATTGACACTTTTACGTTGTGAAAAACAACTTAGTAAAAAATAAGCTTTTATTAGTAAAAGTAAAGGGAAAATTGAGTCAAATCAAAAAAATTATAGGCTTAATATTAAATTGTGTCAAAATGGCCACAATTTTGTTGTGTTTTCTAAGTTTTCACCCCTGAGCACTTTAAAAATGAGAATTAAGCTAGCACAACTAGCAAAAAACTTAGTAGAATTTATGAACCAAGTCAACAGTGGCCAATTTTACCACTTTGAGGCTGGCCTGGGTACGTGTCCTGTTCAGAGCTGGTGGATCCAGCAGCTGCAAGAAGGCCCACCCATCCTGCCTATCCATGATCTGTGCTGCAGATATACAGTGGCTGATGCATTTCTGTCACAGAGCCCCACCTGGATGTGGAAAGCACTTCTTTTTAGCAGTCTTTTGTGCATGGCATGAGGCCAAACCTGTATTCTATAATGAACATTCACTGCTGGTTCTTGCTAGCCAGCACCTGTTATGAAGATTTAACCTCTGAAGGCAAGCCTAGAGAAATTTTTGTATCTTGTCAGTCCACTAGACAAGAGTGATCTGGAAAAGAGGGTAGATGGTCTGATGCTCAGTGTAAGAATAGATAAAAGGATCAGTTCAAGGACACAGACAAGAACAAGTTCCAGCCCAAGAAATCTGATCCAACCAAACCCCAGCAACCTTATTTTCTCTTCCTTGAGCCCCAAGGTACTGCTCAGCAGCTGGAAAAAAGGCTGCAGACCCCAGCAGTAAAGGTTCATGCTGCTTGGCCATTCATTGAGAGTCCCCTGGGCAATCCAGCAGAATTGTTACTAGCCCTATCATCACTCAAGGTCTTGTTGAGGCTCTAATGTGTATGCCTATCTGCTTGAAAGGAAATAGACTGCCCACATATCTTTCTCCCTGTAGGGGTGACAGCCATCTAATGTTTGCTGGCCTGGGTGCTGGTTGGGCTGTGGCGTTGGAACACTTTGTGAATAGGTATTGCCTACCCACGTCCAAATCCAAGATCAAGGCAGTTAAGATTGCTGACAAGAGCTGCAATCAGATTGTTGAGTGTATGCTTCTTGAGAGTATATAGATCTAGATAAGGGAAAATTTTAGAAGGGATGTTTATTTATTGAATGTAAAGGAAGAGTATTGTATAGTATAATGGGAAGCTACACACTGCCCAAGTACACCATGACAGTCTTGGGGCTTGTCTGGTCAGTGTTCCTGTCAGGATTTGAAAGCTTTATACCACACAGTATGGAGTATGGCAGGAGCACCACCAATTATTTGATAGCTGGTTCAGTTCTTGGGAATTGATTTCCCAATAGGGAGTGACTGCAGATGCTGCAACAAGATCAACTGTGAGACATTTCTATTCTCTACCTGTATCAACCCTATCCATCCTACTGTTTCAGGCTCAGTGATACCTGGACTGGATATCAATATTGTTGCAGGGTTGGACTGGCTCTTCAAAACCAAGTCTAGCCTTGACTGGGAAGCTTCTGCAATGCCTGTTGACCGCTGAGGAGTTAGGTTTAAAGTTTATCCTGAGCTCATGGATCACTTGATTTATGGCACTGTGTTTGTCTGTGTACCAGAATCTGAACAGATCTGATCTTATCCAAGGATGTAAAGTTGAAAAATCACTGTGGTGAGGTGCTCAGTGGGGAAAAGCGTGACAGTAAGCCCTGTCATGTGACTGCTGTCCTGAAGCTGCTGGAGAAGTATTATGATATTTTCACAGAATCTCTTTCTGGGCTGCCTCCTGAATGTGTTCTATTGCATGAGATCAAACTCAATGAAATTCTACCTAAGGCATACTCTATCTACTAGCTAACATATAAAAAGTGATATATTGAGAGATCACCTTCAGAAACAGATAATAAAGGGATTGATACATTTTTCTGGATCTCCACATGGTGCAGGTTCATTTTTTGATGCAAAGAAGGCTGGTCAGTTATGTCTTGTCACAGAATACTGGGCCCTGAACCAGGTGACTGTCAGAAACCAATATCCACTTCCATTGATTGATGATCTCCCTGGTTCTCTTGCTGGTCCCAAGGTGTTTCCTAATATTAATCTCACTGCTTATTATGAACAAGTCAGAATTAAGGAAGGTAATATTTACAATATTTTATTTCACATTAAGTATGGCTCAATTGAGAATTTTTTTTGAACTTTGGCATTGCTGATGCACCAGCTACATTAATCTCAGGCATGAATTAAACTTTTTGTCCACAGTTGGTAAAAAATGTTATCTTCTATCTTGATGATATTGTGGCATTCTGAAAGGATCAACAAACTCCCTTAAAAGACCTTGAGAAAACTCTGCCACACTTAAATGATATATTAGCTTTATGGCTGTTAAAAAAACAAAAAAATGATTTAGTTCAGAGCAATTGGTTCAGCCATATAACAAATTTCAACTTTTTATATAGAAATAGGAGCTGATTGTACAGAATATGTGCGCTAATTAGAAAAAAATGTCCAGAAACACTTAAAATTATTTAAGTTGAGAACATATTAATAATGGTTCAACAGCAAATATTCCAACACTAGAACAAATGAGCTTCAGCTTTAAAGCAAAGCTACTATGTTTACTATGATTTTTGAGAACATATTAATAATGGTTCAACAGCAAATATTCCAACACTAGAACAAATGAGCTTCAGCTTTAAAGCAAAGCTACTATGTTTACTATGATTTTTGAGAACATATTAATAATGGTTCAACAGCAAATATTCCAACACTAGAACAAATGAGCTTCAGCTTTAAAGCAAAGCTACTATGTTTACTATGATTTTTGAGAACAAAATGAACTCAGTCATCAAAAGAAAAATCTTGATCCAACAATAAACCCATATAGCAACTGAAACATACAACAAAAATATCAAATATTAAAATAAATAAATGAATACATAAAAGGTTTACCAGTTCACTCTAATCAAGATATAAAATCTAGAGCAGAAAAATAAATTTTAACATTATGAGTGTCTTTTTTAAAAAATATATCAAATGTATCAAAAATATCAATACATACGGCTAAAGGTTCATTTTCACAACCAAAAATAATCAATATAGAAATTTAAAATCCTAATGTAGAATAGATTATAGTGACTATAATCTTTTATGCTACTATATATAGGCAAATAAAAATTATATTAAATAAAACATATAGCTAAACTTATTTTATTTTATTTTTTATACTAAAATTAATGCATCACAACAGCAGAGCTAAGGAGCCAAAGAAGTACGCTACAGACAGGGACACCATTGTGGGTAAAAAACATAGTTACTGTAGTCCAGAAAGTGAAAAGATGAGAGTAGCTCTGATTCAGGAAGTGAAACCCAAGTACACAGACACACCAACAAACCCAGAGCACCCAGACTGGCAGAACAGGTAGTATTAACCCCAGAGTTCTAAAGCTTTACAGAACAATCATCAAAGTCATCACCAATAGAATAGTAAATGACATCACATCCAAGAGAGTTTACTTGTTATACAACCCTGTATACTGCCAAGATGATATCCTATCAGTCTTACATAGAGTGTAAATCCTATTCTGGATACCACATACAAGTCTTATTTGAGTGATTTTGAAGGGCAATACAATAAAAAGTTGCTGCAGTATTATCAAACAGTGAAGGGGCAGCAAGTGATAAAAAAGATCATACGTTTTATAGCCAAGTGCCTGTGCAGTGTATCTTGAAAACCCCCAATAAGTTGTTAACTACCACCTAAAACCCAATAACACGGCAATATCATACTTCAAGCATGAAATTCTTATCAAGCTTAACACAGACACTTGTGATTACAGAAAGACCAAAGAAACTTTCAGTGTATAAGAAAAATAATCACTTAGGCTGTACAGTACTTTCATGAAAACTGGCAGAGTTCTCCATGTAGAGAAATCCAAGCATAATCCAATCATCCTGAGTAAGGAGCATATCTGGGCAATCAAGCAGTGGATTACCCAAAATTTCCATCTTGAATTGGCAAATATACAGGAAATGATTAAATCTGTTTTTGAAATTGAGGCTATAATTTTGTTTTACTATCATGTGATTATAGGATTGAGATTTTCCTGGAAAAACTTGGGGTATCTTCATACAATTAAAATAGTCTAATGAACATCAAACCCATCATAAATACACAAGATGTACACTGCACTAAAATAAAAGGAAACATAAAAATCCTAGTTCATCAATTAATTGTCATTTTTATCATCCATGTGCAATTAATACATCTATGTGCCTAAAGGTGTTAAAAATGATATATCCTGATATGTGTCTGTTTGTGCTGTGGCCTACTTGATGGTAGCCCTTCTTGGTCCCCTCAACATTAAAGTGTACCAGATGATCAATGGTTCCCACAATAGTGGGACCTTCATTGTGTTTCTCTGGTTAGTTCATGAGCACCTCAGGTTTACTAGCTGAGAGTTCCCCAACAATGTTGTGTTGGTAATTTTGGGCTTCACAAAGTGGCTGATATTCTTAAGGAATTTCCAATGATTGAGCCTGGCAAAGAAATTGGCTCCCAACAATTGGCTACAGTGCCTATGTGCTTATTATTTCTTCCTGTATATTCTCCATTCCTGAATCCAATCAAGGAGGTCTTTGAGTGGCTCAAGCAAGTTGTCAAGTGGGGGCGCCATCTGGGCCTAAGATCTTGTTTGATTTGCTTCAGGCTAGATTCCATACCATTTCAGCTGAGACTGTGTCTAAGTTCTATGCACATTCTGATTTTTTTATCACTACCTGCCTTGCAAATCAATCAATCAATCAAAATATGTGTCTCATATTTTGGTAGGACACACCATCTCAAAAACATCATCTCAAATTTAAGTTGAGATGGCGTTTTTTGCATTAGTGGTTTTTAATCATGAAGGAATTAAAAAAATAATAAAATAGTTAAAATTCACTTATAATTTTATAATGTGGCATCTTAAAAATATGCCATCTCAATTTTGTAAGTTTGAGTCAAATTAATTAACTCTTATTTTGCTAACTTTATTTACTTATGAAATCACTTAGTGTGGGGTGTGTTTACACCATCTCAATTTATGCTATTTATCTTTAACTAAAATAAGCTTATATCCAAACTAAATCAAAGCCTGTTGTATAGTGCCAGAAGATCTTCCTATGGTATTAATCCAAGACACTTATAATAAGGACAACCTAAAAAGACACCACTATGATAGTCCTTCTAGTGATTGTCATTGCTTGGTAAAAAACCAGTTTTATTATATGTAATTTATAACTTTATTATATATGGATATGTTGATAAGGGTTCTCTCAATAAAATATTTTAATAGTGATTTTAATATGGAAGGGGGTGATTACACCATTTCAATTTACATCACTTTGAATTCCACCAAGTTTCATATCACCCAATTGATTCAAGACGCACAATGGATAGGGGAAAATAAGGGGAAATTACATATGATGCCAGGCTATGCTATATTGATTCCCCCACTGCAATTCTTGCTTTCCACTTTTCAAAAGTAAAAATTGACGTTAAAAACCACTTAAGCAAAAAATGTAAGAAATTGCCTGAAACTTTGCAAATATATTTTTTGGCCTCCTCTACACAACTGGGTATTTTTTAATCCCAGTTGTATAAGCTAGTTTTTGAAGTATTCAAGCTTTACTCTTTGGCTTGGTTAAGGTAGCTCTACCGTAAATTTCTTAATTTAATATAAAAAAATGGTCAAAAACACTATGTTTTTGAGCTACGGCACCTCAATTACGTCACTTTGAAAACACCATTTTGACTGTGAGTTTTCAGTCAAAACTCAAAGTTTTGCATACTTTTGTTACTAATAAAAGAATGTTTTTTACAAAATAAAAAACACTGAAATTTTGATAGTATATATTTTAAGGTTTTTTCTACAAGAATATAAAAAATTATTGACTACTTTTATATTAAAAACATTCTCATTTTTTTTTCTTTAAAAAACCCCCCCAAATTTCCCATATTTTGATACTAATTCACTTTTAGATGCCTCCCAAGCCTATCATCAAAGCTGCGCCCAAGGCCTCCAAGTCCAAGATCACTCCTAACAAGGCCAAGACTACCCCAAAGAAGCAGCCTGGTAAGAGTAAAGCTCCCCCAAGACACCCACGCCTTCCCCTGATCCTGAGGAAACAAGCCCAACCCCTCCCCACTATCCTTTTGTTTACTCCCCTTCAGACCCCCAAGAGAAGTTGTTCAACTTCAACTGCCACTCTGATCCCACCTCAGAGCCTGAAGAGGAAGAGAAACAGGAGCCTGGTGCTCCTGCAGATGAGCAAATAGAGCTCTGGGATCTATATACTGTGCATAGTATCTGCAATTGAAATGACACCTTTGCTGTGCCCACCACATACCCAGCCAGCTACCCCATAATGACTAAGAAAGGGGGTGGTAGCTTTGTTTACAATGGCTACAGCTTCAGCTATAACAATGAAAATAAACCAATCTTCCAACATCACTATAAATATGATAACGTTGGGTGCCCTGCTAGGCTCACTACATACAGGTTCACTAGATTCAAGGCCCTGAGTACTGGCCATGACTGTGCCAAGCCTTTTGATCCCTTGTACCAACTGATCCGCTGGTTTCTTTGCCAGGTCATCCCAATCACCAAAAATCAAACTGCCACCAAGGTTGTCAATGATGTCCTCCTCAATTTAAATGATACCCAACTAGCAACTGTTGGTGGCGCCTCAAAATTACAGAGATATCTCATTGATCAGAGATATGCTCTGAGCACTGAAGGCGTCAGTGCTTCATCAATCAAGCAATTGATCCTTACAGAGGAGCAAAAACTATCTCATCATGAGGAGAGATTCCTTCTCCATAACAATGTCCAACATGCGCCTGAGTGCATCATTTGCTTTGCCGCCTCACAGGATCTGCGCAACCTGTTGAAATGCAAGACCTGGCTTGCAGATGGAACTTTCTCCACCTGCTCAAAGCTATTTAGCCAGCTTTGGAACATCCATGGGCAGGTTGTAAATCTGATTTTCCCCCTGGTTTTCCACTTTCTTCTCAACAAGAATCAGGAAACTTATGTCTGTGCTCTTACAATTTTAAAGGCCAAGTTGGATGAGATCCTCCCAACCATTGAAGAGGAGCCAAAGGAAACCAGAGGGCGCAAGAAGAAGGCCCAGTCCCAGGAAGAGGAAGCCACCCCAACAGGAAGCAGGCAGAAAGCCTTCCCTACCATGAATATCTGGTAGTGGATTTCAAACAGGCTCAAGCAAATGCCTTCATAAGAGTCTTCAAGAGCTCCCCGCAGGGATGCTACTTCTACTTCCAGCAGGCACTCTGTTACCACCTCCAAAAGTGCTCTGATCTTCCTGAGCTGGTCAACTCTGAAGGCACTAAAGAAGCCAAGGATGTGTTTAACTGCTTTGCTGTCCTTGCCCTTGTGAGAAAGGAGGAGACCAATGCCTTTTATGATGCCCTCCTCCACCATCCTTATATCCTTGCCAACCAGGCAGCATTTTCTCTGTTCATTGAGTATTTTGAAACTCAATGGGTTGGTATCTTTCAAGGAGCACACAGCATCATAAAAGGCAGTGACTCAATCCAGTGGAGCTGATATAAGCAGGTAAAAGATGGTTTGATCAAGACCACTTCTTCCCTTGAAGGGTGACATAGCCAATTTGTAACAAGAGTCTGGATTCATAAACCTAAATTCAACAAAATAATGGTGCATTTAAAGCCTCAGCAAGTCATTTCTGCCTGGCTCTTCAAGACTGGCATGAAGTCCAAGGGCAGCCCCCCAAGAAGACTAAGGCAGTAGAGAAATATACTGAAACCAGAAAGGTGGTCCTTGGATACTATCCTAAGAATAGAAAGCTTGAACATCTCCAAGCTATCTCAGTTGCTCTTTCTACCAATGTTTGAGCCCTTTTCCAATAAACACTACTTTATCTTCTCTTTTCTTTTCTTTTAATTTTATTATTTTTTGACTTTTTTAGTATTTGTTACAATTCTATGCTTATTTTAAAGTATAGTTTATAGTTATAATAGATGAAAATGGTTATTTTGGGTATATTTTAACTTTTGGGCTTTACGCAACCTTGTTGCTACCCCTTTGACCCCACTTTTTTATTGCAGATTTAGAATTTGAAGCTTTTTTAAGCCCAGAAATGCTTTTTAATTTTTATTTTTTGAGAATATTTTGGGTTATTTTTGGAGTTCAAAAATCTAAAATTTTAAAGCTGTTTTTTCTTAGTCATGATGCTGTAAATTGAAATGGTGTTTTTACTATAAAATTGATATAGCAAAAATTGAGATAGCATAATTGAAAATAGCATTTTTTACAATGCTGTTTTTGAAATGACATGTCCTACCCATTTATCTGCATTGAGTTGCCTGCTCCACTTATGTTTAAATAAGTGATTGTTTAGAACTCAAATTCATTTTCCTTGTAATATGATTTGATGAATAGATTTTCTATGCTTAACCCCCAGCATATGTACTAATTAGTTTGACTTAAATGAAAATCATTGGTTTTTGTGTGTGTGGCTATAGTGGCACTGGATTGATATGGATCAGGTGATGACTCAAAAGGTCAACTTTGTGTTTTAAAATAAAAGTCAATGGTACTAAAAAGAGTCCACAATTATTTAAGTAAAATTAATCTATTTCTATCATTTTTTAATTTTTTTATTTGTTAACTCTACATTCAATACACTATTTGGTGGATTATAATAAAAAATACAAATCTTTATATCTAGAATAATTAATTTTAACTATATTTTGTACAAATTCTTATATGTCTATAATACAATACAATATCACATTATTATATATAAATAATGATTTTTGCTCCTAATAAAAACAAAATAAATAAAACTGAAAACAATTTATATCTGGAGCGCCCATTTATCTGATTGGCTCAGAGGCAAGGGCTTTGGGAAGGGAGGATTCAGAGTGCTTGTAAAAAGCCTCCACTAATTCAGGTGGTATCTCAAATTGACTGACCTCAAGGATGTTGAAGAGATCTTTGATGTCCTGTGGGAGGCCTTTATTCATCTTATTCTTGATCCAACCAAACACCTCCTTGATTGGATTCACAAATGGAGAATATGGTGGGAGGAAGAGGAGTCTCATTGGACAATCAGCAAGACATGGTTGGCGGAATGGCTATTCTTGTAAATGGGTGGAAACTCGGAAACAACCAGATCCACTTTGTGGAGCCCAACATTATCAAGCACATTAATGTTGGTTGTACTGCAATAATTGGTCCAGAGATACTCCTTAATAGTTTGGAGAAAATCAAGTAATGTCCCACTATTGTGGAAACCCTTGTTCATCTGGAATTGATCCAACCCACAAGTACCAAGAAGTGCTACCATTGAATATGTCTGGGAACAGACAGCTTCACAATGTGCTACACTATCCTTGAACCCCTTCTTGACCCACCCATGCCTAGACCTGAGTGAGGAGGAAAACAATGATTCATTGATGTAAAAATTAGACATTTCCTTTCTTCTTGAGAGTCACATAGTTCTTGGCATAAATGTGTCAATCCTCAATGTTCTTCTCACTGTTCCTATTATGCGGTAAAAATTCCAGTACTTTCCAGGAGAAGCCTAAATCAACCTTGGGTTTATAAACAAGGGTTTTAGAAACAGAAAGTCCAAGCTCTGTGGCCAGCACTGATTGGATAGCAAGTGTGTCCAGGTGGCAATCCTTGGTAAACCACTGCTTGATTGTGTCAATGTGCATAGGCTGGAGGAGTTTTGGCTACTGTGTAGCCTTGGAGGATTTTGAAATTTGTCCAGTGTTGGCATATTTGGCGTTGAGGTTGCCGATATATCTGGCTGTGACACCAGATTGAGACGCAATATCTCAAACTGCCATTCCCCTGTTCAGCTTCACACTCACTATCCGACAACCAACACCAGCCCTTGACAGGTACCGCAGAATCCTGGCTAGCAGGCTCAACACAGGGGATGGGGACCTTTGTGTAGAAGGTAGGATCATGCTTGGTTGCGCTGGCGCTGCCAATGATGGCATACACCATAGGCGCAGATGGCTCCTCAGTTGTGGTCAATGGCTCATAGGAGGTGTCAAAAACGCAGGGGCATGTAATAGTAACTCTTGGATCCAGAGTGTGGGGCTGGGTGACTACTGGGTATATGGTGGAGGTGTAAGTAACCTCATTGTTACTGGTGACCCTGGTATAGGAGACTTTGGCGGCAGGCCTTGAGAGCAGCTTCTGTCTGAGATTCAGGCTGTGTGTTCTGGCTTGGGATGCAGGAGGTGGTTGGCTGGCGCTGACGCCTTGGGAGGCCTGTGTGTTGGCATTACTCCCCTTAAGTTGTGTTCTGGGTCTATTCTTGGACCCTCTGGGATGCCCTCGTGAACAGGCTGCCCCGCAGGCTGGTACAGAAGCTTGTTGGGAATGTGATTTTCTGTCCATGAAAATAAAATAAAAATATATTTTAAATTAAATATGTATTTATTTAGATTTTCAGTTTAGTTGTGAGTAGTTATTTTTTCTTGATTTTGCCTTGAATAGTAACAGAATTTCTATATCTGTAATTTGAAGTGCATAATATTGTACTCTTTCCGGGGTTGGGTAATTTTAAAGTTTAAAATCTTTTTATGTCTAAACATGGTTATTGAGATTGAATTTTTAGTTTTATTTTAGTTGTGGTGGAGCTTCTTGATTTGGGTTGATGCTTCCTAGTGTGCTTACTGTATATTAAATTTGGATTCCAGTTTCTCAATTATTATTTGAGTTTACTAGTGGCATTCAAAAGTGATTTGAAATTTGTTTCATGGATTTGACAATCCCGCAATTTCAAAAAACATAGTAAACTTAATAAAAATGGTTGATGGATTTGAGTGCTTCAAATCTGATCCAGTTAATTCATTTTGTCCATTGGAAATATAAAGTTTGACTTGAACTTTTCAAAGTGTCTATGAGCTCTTGCATTTTTAAAAATTCAAATAAAAATACAATAAAATCAATTTAATTAAAAAAAGGCCATCCCGCAAGAGTGATTCAAAATTTGGACCAAGGATTTGACAATCCCACATCTTTAAGTTTAGGTTATGAATTAACAGTAAACCCAGCCCTAAAGTTTGCTGTGTTCTCCTTGACCCTGGCACTACTATTCATATGGACTACCTTTTTGAATCTCTGAAGTCAGATTTTCTCTTCTACCCGTCTTGTGGGGAGCAATCCTACTAGACTTCTCCTTTTTTTAGACAACCTCCCAGGTAAGGCGGGTGACCTCCTCTCCTCTGGTGAGACCTTGGTCAAAATTCTCACTTGTGATAATTTGGATTTGTACCTCCCTGATCCTGACCTAGTTCCCCAAGTTACTGAGATAACTCTTGAGGCCCCCAGCCTTTTCTAGAAGAGAAGCTGTCTGCTCCTCAGGAGTTGTCTGAAGCACTGGGGTGTACTCCCATGTGCACTCCTTGGTTGCTTACCATCCTAGCGTTGATGGGGTTAGATGCCTACTTCCCTTACCTGTCCCATGTGTCTTCTCTCTGGTCCCCCTTTATAGCAGCCATCCCAGTGCTTCACTGGATGGTATCTTGATGGTTTGTTTCACCAAGATGGGAGCCAAACATAGTTATTTTAGCCCCCCTTTCTCACAATCATACTCTTGCTCAGGGATCACATTGATTTTCAGGTATTCCAGGGACTCACAAGTGGGCAGCTGAGCATCCTTTGATAATTGGCTTCTGCTGTGTCCGTTCAGGGCCAGTTTGGTGAACATGTCAGTAACCTTCTGATACCTGAAAAGCCCAATGTGGTTCTTGGAAGCAAGAAGAACCTGATTGAATGTCTTAGGCTTGTGCTCTTGGATTTTGTCCCCAATGTTGAAGAACAACACATCTCCCAGGTGTAGATTGGTGTGGCCATCAGGGCAAGTTGAGATGTTGTGGCCATCTGCTTTGATATTCTTGGAGGCCACTTCAGTGCACTCTATTTGATGGCTTGGAACCCCCTAAATTTGGAATCAATGAGCTCCATATATTAAGCAAATCTCAGAGAAGTTCCTCATACAAATACCCATTGGGTTAACTGGATGAGGTTTGGTAAACCCCTCTTCTTTTAGGCAAGCTGCCAGGAATGCACCAATGTCAGTGCCCTGTTTCTGCTACTTTTTATCATCATGAGTGTTCTATTTTCCCATTATCTCATAATCCTGGACATATAATGCCAATTTATAACAGAATATAAAAATGGCATAACTTAATATGTTAGATAAACAGCAGGGATAATGGCACTGATTTCTTGGTTGTGAGTCAAATCATTGCCACTATCTCATTCATCATCCACACAATTTTCCAGCACCAGAACACTGGCAGCAAGCCCATTCATCCAGATCTGTGCATTGCAGCTAGCAACAAAGATGCTATAAATCCCATTTAGATGCCTGACCTCAGTCATTTGGAGGTACAGGTTGTGTTAGAGGAGGCTGAGCCAGATAAAATAGAAATATCTGAGCTGGGGATCAGGCTGCTTATTCTGCTTGTTTACAAACTTTGTGTTGCTTCTCTTCATATCAGTCCAAAGCTTTGTATGATTAATGCCTCAGTGAATTGTAGATGGGTGAAAATTTCTTCAAATGTCATGCTGCTTTGATTGAGACTCATTATCTCCTTATTAATTTCATTGGTTATCAGCTGTTGCTTAGGAGGTACACTTTTAATGCTGTTGTCCAGACTGGGTTCTGTTTGATTTGATTGACCTGAATTATCTCAGGGTTGTTGAATTGAGGCGGAGGAGGACACAGTTGCTTAGGTTTCTATAAGTGGTACAGGCTGAGGTTGGGCCTGGTCTTGGGTACCTCTTATTGATTGTCAAAAAATAAACCCAGTGCCCTGCCTGGCAAAAAATACCTCACATTTTCCTTGCAACTCAAGTTTAGTTGGGTGTACATGGGGTCCATAGCAGTTGTGCTCCCTTGCTCTGTAATCTGGGGTTGTAGTTGCTCCTGGTACCGCTCCTCAACAATATCAAAGTTATCTTCACTTGTATTTTTTTAAAAAGTAATAAATTTCTATTAAAAATAAAGAAGTGAAATATTGCCAGCATGTTGCTTTTATTGAAATTTGTGCTCCTATTTAAGACACTCTCTTGGACATAAATGGACAAATATAGAAGCACAGAATTTGAAAATAATGCTGTTGTTTCTTGAATGAATTTACTTATACTCACTATTGAAATATCCTGTTTTCATTTTGAGTCACAAGAATAATCAAAATTGTCAAAAAGTGAGTTTTTTTGTATCAGAAAATATCATTTTTGTGACTGAACCAATCTTATTCTCTGGCTGTATCATTTTTTTACATGATGAATATCAAAAGTTATGTGGATTGCTTTGGAATGTGACTGGGTTTTTTTAATCAGGGTATTTTTTTGCTGTCTCAGTTTTAGGATTGGGTATTAAATTTTTTGTGTTTGATTATTTTTGTGATCTGGACCTAGATAAATGGAACTTTTATTGAGTGAATTGACCTGATGAAACTGGTTGACTTTTTTGTGAAGGAGCCGTTTTTCTGAACTAAACCATCTTTATCTCAACAGGTTATAAAACCACTATACTATTTTATACTTCAGCTTTATCCTATAATTAAAGGGCTGCCATATAGACTGTCACCTGATTAAAACCTAGAAGAGCTCATAAAAGATTATATCATCAGGCCAATCATTCTAAAATAGAAGCCTGAGAGCCTATTGTATTAGAGTAGCTCTGATCAAGTGAAAAAATCACATTCATCAACTAGTAGCCATATGCTGACTGGATAGCACTGGGTAGTGATCCAGGTAGACAGCTGACTCCACTTTGTATAAGGACTCAGCTGTACAGCCTGAAGAAGAACACATTTTTTGTGAAAGTTGTCAAACAAGCTTCCTTCCAAAATCTACCCCCTCAAGCCTGGACTCCCTGCTATGTTACCCTGATGTTTCTTTGGTTTCTATCTTAGTTTTATCAGCCAACTTTGGGAATAATGTGGGCAGCTGAGCTAGCCTCAATGCCAGTCTATGCAAATAAACATTGATGCTTATTATTTTATGTTTTCCTTTGGATTTAACGATGAAGAATAGAACATGTATTCCCTTTAAACCCTTTCCCTCATTAACAATCTCATTAGTTTAGAGAAAAAGATAATAGTGGTGTTATACAGTATAATTTTCCTATAGTATAATATAGGCACAACTATGAACCTTTATACATAATTGAGAAAAATGTTTTATTGCCTCTGGACCATGATCACAGTCAGAATTCTTGCTTCTGAGGACAAAACGCATTTTCACAGGCCACAGGTTACACCAAAGTTACAAGTTCTCCTATATTTTGCTAATGTTAGAATACATAAAATATCATATGGGTGAAAAAAATAGCGTGGTCTGCAGATTTCTGACACCTGGTTAATTTTGGATTGACTGTAACTATTTATTTGAAAACATAAATCCTAAAATTAAATATCTATTTTTTATAGGATATATTTTTCCAATATCATTTGATAAAAGTAGGTTCATTTAATAATTTAACATTCTATATTTTAATTTTAGTTTTAATGATTTTGATTTGGACATTTTCTATTTTCACACCTCTATTGGCAGCTTGATTTGGTTGTCAATTCAACTTTCCGTTATTTGATTTGGTCACATTTGATTTATTCAAGTGTGCAGTAGTTTCAGCATTCAGCACAACTAGGGTTGCAGCAGTTGAAATACCGGCTGAGTCTGGTGTTTACCTTAATTTAGGTACTCAGATAAGATCCTTTCAGGAACTATAGGTTCCCCTGGCTTGAGATATCTGATTTTTCTTAAAAGGAGTGGGAGGAGAAGGATTTCTTTCCTTGGAATCCAGGGCCATTCACTTGGCATCCAGTGGAAGATCCACAGGTGAAACCAAGGGAGTGTACAATTACACTAATAACTTAATAAAAATGATATATTTAGCAAATAAAAGTTCAATTTTTAAACAACACTTTTATTTGAAAGTTTGCATATTTTATTCATTTTAAAAAGTAAAATGCAACAGATGTCATTCTACCCAGTAATGCATATAATAAGATCCAAAATGGATCCTCCACCAGTGACAAAAATAAGGCCCTGATTCCATAAAAATGGGACCTGCTCAGTTTTATTGTAATTAGGGCCAGACTTGCTCCAGATGGCTGCTTTAATATAAAACAGCCATAAGAGAAGATCCGCCATAACACGACACCACCTGATTTAAAGCCATCATTTCAACCTTGGGTTTGATTGGAGATGCTTCGGCGCACCCTGGCTAGCTTCTGACTTTGGGACGCTACAGCCAGAACGGGATTACTGTATATTTAAACAGTCTAAACCAAATATTTGAAGAGAGTAACCCAGCCAGAAACTGGCCACAGCTATTTGGGGCTTGGCCAAAGCTGCCCTAGGCTTGATTCCCCTCTTGATTTTTTAAACAACCATGGTACCTAGGCCTGGTGAAGTCATTTGTACAATAAGCTTTGCTTGGGTTGGGTAGTTCATCCTAAACCTTTGATTAAACGGGATGCCATTCTTTTGTGAAAAATATAAATCCTTGAGTAAAGGCTTTAGGTTTATGCTGAGTTAGCTTAAGTCGCTTTCTATTCAGGTTTTTAAATTTTACTTGAACTCGAACACAGCATGCAACTTTTAATAGATTAATCTAGAAATTAGAAGCCTTAACAATCCGCTATCAGCCTATTAATCAGCCTAACTTTCGTTGATATCTTTACTTTCATAGCAATCTATTAAATAGGTTTTAATGGAATTTTGCTATTTTTGCAGATCAACCTCTCCAAAGTTTTCATTGCCTGCGAAATAAACTATTGCACCTAAAAAAGCATATTATTATATTTAGGTCTAAAGTCTACATAGCAAATAAGGGTCAAAATTAAATCATAAACTATTTAGGTTTACTTTTGAAAGTTTGATTCAATGGATCCTCTACCTGATATTTTAGTGCCTGATCTAGATATTCTCTTTGTGGGTCTAAATCCTGGAGTGACAAGCTCCAGATCAGGACATCATTTTGGTTTCCCAAAAAACTCGTTTTGGGAATGCCTATATAAATCAGGTTTGATTTTAGATGTCACTTAAATTTATGCCAGGCTTGACTGATCGCGCATTGACACGCGAGGAAGACATTTTGCTCCCCTCAGAGTATAATTATGGCTTAACAAATTTGGTGGAGCGCCCAACCATCTCTAGTAAAGGCTTATCTCGTCAGGAGATGAAAGATGCAGTTCCTTCATTGTATGCTAAAATTGCCTCATTCAAACCAAAGATAGCATGCTTCTTAGGGAAACAGCTAAGTGAAACAATCTTGAATAGAAAGGTTGATTTTGGATTACAGGAAATATCTATTCCAGGTATGGCTGCTAATATTCAACTAAACTTTTAGATTGTGAGACTTGGATTTTTGTATGCCCATCCACAAGTGGCTTAGCAACTAACCTTACGAAGGTTCAGAAGATAGCTATTTTTCAAGACCTTTTATTTTGCCTTGAATTCTTGAAAAGCGCTTTAGATACTCCTCTAGCTGAGCCTCAGAAGGTTCATTTGGATTTCAGACAAGCCTAAAAATGCTGAAGTTTTAAAGTAGCAAAGTGGTTTAGGCTGCATAGCAAAAATACCCATATCAACAGTGACCATTTCTACATTATAGTAATGTGAATTGCATGTTTTATAATGGCAATATCTGGATGTCAACACTTTTAATTAATTGTTATCAAAACCTGCACATTTTAATACAAAAAATAAGCCTAACACATGAGACCGTAAAATATTCACAAAAAGCTCAAAAATGCAAAAAAACACCATAACTAATAATGAACAAAAAATAAGCAATAATCTTCAGATTTACTATTTAAATTGCATTCTTTACTAAAAAGTTCTTTATTATTATCATAAAACTTACTTTTTTAATAAATACACCATTATAAATTTATACAACAGTAAAAATTAAGAATCAATAGGTGTTTATTTTATTGACCTAATATATTAGCTGCTGAAATCTTATGTTTTACCAGTAAAACAGTAAACCTATAGTATTTCATACCCTTACACCATAAAACTAATCCTAAACTTACAGCTAAATCTTGAAAATGACTATCAAAAAATAGTCAAGACAAATAAAACAAACAGCAATAATATGTTAGCAAAGCAAGGTTTATTAATGTTTGTAATATCACTACCAAGAGTAGTGATAACATCTTTATAATATTCCTTGACCTCATCCACCTTGTATTCTTTCTTCATCTTCTGAATATCCTCCTACCAATCATGCTCCTTGGACTTTCTCTTCTTGAGAACAACACTATTGACAGTATTTCTGAACTTAGAAACAGTTATTTCTTGCTTCTTCTGAAGCTTCTGAAAGAATCATTGTATTTAGGGTTTGCACCAAACTTGATCTGGATATGCTCATGTCAAGCCTCAAGGTTAGAGGTGATCTTTATTTTGTTTTAAGTAAAT
Source organism: Entomophthora muscae (assembly GCA_014839935.2). Taxonomy (NCBI): domain Eukaryota; kingdom Fungi; phylum Entomophthoromycota; class Entomophthoromycetes; order Entomophthorales; family Entomophthoraceae; genus Entomophthora; species Entomophthora muscae. Next base: position 231,145 of record QTSX02002954.1, read on the forward strand.
CATTATGATAGTTTAAGTGAGCAGTAGCTTCACTCGACTCTTCTGGCAGTAACCTTCAAAGAAATCAGAGGCTTTTTTATTTAAGAATCATTTTGATTGGCCTCAAAGCCAACACCAGTGTACTCATGCTTTACAAAAGCCAAGATAACAACTAGATGTCCACAAAGTAACAGTTTTCATCATAATTGAGATATTTATAATAAATCTTTTTCTCACACTCAGGGTTACAGATAAAAGCTTGCCTAAAATAAAATAAGCAGTCTGTAACACTCCTGCCACTCCTCAGAGGACACCAAGGTGTGTCCTGGGTCCAAGCCAGGTGCTGACTGGGCTGGGGTGACATTTTTAAAGTGACTAAGTTCTCGTTTTAGATCATTATACTGCACTTGCTGACCTGCAAACTCATCTAGTACTTTGCCAACCAGCATCCTAGCATTATTACTATGCATCGTTATATCTACCTGAGTGCTTTCTGCTTTTGTATATATAAATACTGAAATAGTGTAGTAAATTCACTGCCCAGAAATCCACAGCCCCTTTCTGTTGGCTTCAGACCCCTTGCTAGCATTGTTCGCTCTTCACCAGGTGTCTGGCTTCTGAAAAAATTCTACAGTGCTGTCTGTATAACTTCTCTTGCCCCATTGTTGGGTAATAAATGTGAGGAAAAGAATTTATTTATTATGATGTTTTATAAATAAGTAGGGGTCATAAGCAACTTTATTCAATCAGGGGGAAGATTTTCTTAGAAACCTTCTGAAATTCAACTGCTTGTAGTCCTGTACACCTGCCTTTCCTTGAAGGATGTCTTCTGTAGGCTCTTTATTCTCTGCTATTTTATCCTCTACTGCTTTGTAGTTAAGGCGTTGTTAAGTTTAAAGCCCAAGATGCTTTCAGACTTAAGTTCTTCTGCTAGCTTTCTGACTTCTGTTCTGTCTCTCTGATCTCCAACTCATCAATCACTCTTGCATAGCTCATTGTCTTAGTCTAGCTCTCTTCTAGGCTGGGTTTTTTCAAGGCTTAAACTATCATGCTCTCTTCTCTGTAATAAAATAAGCTTCCAAACACTCTCTGTCTAATCTCAAGAGGCTTTGCTGCTATTTTAATATATTGATTTGAGCTTTTAAATCATTATATCATTGAAAAAACATTAGTGAAATAAGCCTAAAGCTCAACCAATCATATCTCTGCTCTGCCTCTGAAACCTTTCCAGCGCTTTGCCTTTACTTCACAATTCTGCTCCATGCTGTGAGAGGGGGGGCTAGGCTAACAAAGCCGGGCTCTCATACTGGTACAACTATCTACCAGGATGCCATCCAGTGCAAAACTAGAATGGCTGCTCTAAGAGGCCTCCTGGGAGAGGCAGGACAGGACAAGGGTGGAAAATAGGCATTTAAGCTTATAACCAGGGCACTTAGCAGCAACCATAAAGAAGGATCCCAGGTGAGATGGGAATCTGGACTAATAAGAGGAAGTTGCTGCAAGGAGAGGAGGTAGTGATTTGAAACTGAAATAATTTTGGTGGTGTTCTGATCTATGGAAAGGGATTCATTGATGTCTGGCTTCTAGAAAGATAGAAGGTTCTTGGTATAGAGACCCATTCAAGCTGACTTTACAGATGTGTTGAGGATGATGAAAACCTGGGTCAGATGCAAAAGGGGATTTGAGAGCAGGTCAGTATTGAGTACAGAGTGTTGTGCATCCAAGGAGAGTCCATCCCAAATGTCTGGGATTGTAGTTCATAGCAACAATAAGACAGGTACCATGGCCGTCATAAATGACTTTAAAAAAGAGGACAACATTCTGTAGAATGAGTTTTAACATAAAACTCTGGGCAGACAAGTTGTGAGAACTGGGAGGCTTCTGAGGGTCCAAACAGGGTTCAAATATTTTTGGATTAGATCCCAACAAAAAACACAGACAGACAGGCAGGTGAGCAGGCAGACCACAAGGACTGAGGGGTTCTCCAAGGGTCCAAACAGGGTTAAAATCTTGGATTATATCCCACAAAAACACAGGCAGACAGACAGTAGGGCAGGCGGGCCAAAGGAAAGCAGGAGGAGGGGGCAATGATAGAAGCCAGGATGATAGTCTGCGTTATTGAATTAAAACCATAAAATACAAAATAAACTTGCAAAAATCAGGAGTTTTATTCAATAATCAAAATTAGTCAGCAAGGGACCTGATGGCTCTTGCTTTCATTTTATGTATGAAAGGGGTAATGGTACCAGAGGTGTTATAGGATGGGGTTTTAGAAACAGCAAGAGGGACCAGTTAGAGATGTCAGGATAATCAACCTATGACCTGGGTCCAAGAAATAGAAGCAACCAGCCCAGGTACAGGAGACAGCAGCCTGGTTGGCCAGGTACATTCTGAGGACTCAGGCACAATATTGCCATTGATGCTTGCCTTTGACATCATAGCCATAATGTCCCTAGAACCATTTTCTTTAGGCTGAATGACCTCTGGGCTAGAGAAATTGCTTGACTGAAATTCCACTATATGTGAAATCTTGTCCCCAAGTTTTCTGGGCTGCAAGCCAGGCAACCCCAGTGAAATGGGCCTTGCGTTTTTTTGTTACCATGCCAATTGTTTTAAGGCAAAACAGCACCAGAAGAGCAAACAATCCAACTGAAATAATGTCTCCTTTGTGGTGGGAGGAGACTCCACAAAAGTGGGAGAAGTTTTGGCTGTAAAGGTCAGCACAAAATGCTCATCTACAGTGTGCGCAAGGTCCTCCAGGTTATGGAGAGGTTATGCCGGGACGTGGCTCACCTTTTTTGCGGCTCTGGGGAATATATCTCTGTCCAGAGCTAGCGGGACCCCTCAGAACTTTACACATGCTCTAATAAAAAGTGATGCTTCACAGCAAAGCACTGCCAATTTGTGTCTAGCGCTCAAAACAATCTCTTTTTTTTCAACATTTCTCCCTAATTTTAATCCTCTTAGGAACCTCTGTCAAAACTTTTCTAGGCATTGTTTTGCTTCTACTTTCACTTTATTGCTTCAGAGGAATGTTTTGTGCTCTCTTCAACATTTCTCTGTATCTTCTCCAGGCTCTTCTCTTCACTTTGTATCTTGGAAACTTTAATACCCTTAAATATCTCTTTCTTTAATTTCTTCATTTTAAATCTTTCTTATTATCTAATCCCTTCTACTTTTTAATATTTTCCCTTTTATTTTTCAATGCTTTTATTTTAATCCCTTTGATCCTTTTATTTGATTTCTTTCTCTAATCTCTCTGTAAACTTTTTTTCTGACTTCTTTCTCTGAACTTTAATTAGTGACTTTCACTTAAGTCTTTTTGTTCTCTCTTTGCTACCATCAGTAGCTTGCACCTAGGCTTTCTCTCTCTACTGGTCATCATTAGTGACTTCTGCAAAGTCTTTTCTCTGTATAGCCAGCATGGATGTCTTCTATCAAGGCTTTCAGAGGAAAGCACTTGCTTGGTGCTATTTTTTTGCTGCCAAGTGGTCAGCTCAGGTATTTGCAGAGTGACCAGCTCCACTTTCATGTCACCAAACCAATCCATCAAGTCCAGCTGCTGTTTCTATTAACAGCTACCCAACAATGGTTCTAGACTCCCTACACTTGGACATTAGTAGTAGAGCTGTCCCTGAAAACTCCCATAAGACCTGGACAGAGAAACTTACTGCCTCTTTTGGAGAGAAGTAAGCTATCTGTATCCTTGCCCTGGCTGATATCAGGATTTAAATGCTGCTACTTCATTTTTATACCAGTGGGCTACACTTTCAGCTGTATTATCACCCCAGCTGGCCTTTGTAAGCTCAATGCTGTTATGACATTTTCTTGTTCCAGGGAGAACCCAGCTGGACTATTATCCCAGCCGGTCTGTGGATGTCTATACCACCTTGGTATAACCATCCCAGGGTAATGGATTTATCCTTTTAAAACCTGTCAAGGGGCTACCTTACTGGTACTTCAAGGCATGAAGAGCAACCAAAACAGCAACCAGCTACCTTTGACTAGGCAGCCTCCCTTTATCTGGCCAACTGCTGACCTGGCCTGTAAACTAGGTCTATGTATGGATCATCATGCTTGGTCAGCTGAAACGGCTTTGCCCAGGTAAAGGTTAGTCTTATCAAACCACCCCTTTCCTTGGCGGGCGCACAACCAGCCAGTTATCAGGTCAAGGAGCCAAAGATTGACAGGATTCATGCTTACCTCAAGGCGCACCAGGCCATCTCTGCCCTCCTCTACAGGGCTGGCTTAAATGGTGGGGACCTTCTAAGCAGGCAGAGACTGTAGTTGAGCACCAGGACATCTGGTAGTGATCCTGGCCCTCTATCCCAAGGGTGAAAAGCTTGAGCGCTGGCTAGCTATCTCAGTGGCATGTTCAACTGATTTGTGAGCCCTTTTTCTGATAAACTCTTATTCTCCTTTGGTTTTGACCTTCTTTATCTTTTCTTTGGTATTTAGCTGTTATATATCTATTGTGGATGGTAGCTTGCAGATGGCATAGCTGGAAAGAGAAGGTTTCAGATATCTTGGTTCTGAGCTTTATGCGACCTTGTGGGTAAGGGTTGGCCCAGTTTTGATGCAGGGTTGGGTTCCTGGGATAGTTTATAGTCTACCTATAGCTCTTGATGGTTGACATTGCATGTTTCTTGGGTTGTAGTTTTGAGCTTCAGAAGTGAATGCCTGCGGAGTTAATGGTTCTGCTTTCTGTGATGGCGTGGATTGGGATGTTTTATTTAGTGTTACTTTTGAGATGGTAGTTTTTGGGATGCCATGTCCTATCTGAAAAGGTATCGAGCAGGCACTATATATACTTGGGTGCCATTGTGAACTAGTCTAACCTGGGGGATGGGGTTGGAACCCTGGGTGGTTTCTGAAGCTTGTGGGGGTAGCTCAGTGAGTTGGATCCTAGATTTTGTCCTCAAGTTGGTTTATCTTTTGTAGGTTGTATAATTTTATAAGCAGGAGTGAAGCTCTTGGCGGGATCTCCCTACTTCTGGGATTGGATTTTTATAGTTCTTAGTCAAGGGTTTGTGGGTAGCCTTTTGGGATGGTTTGTTCGAGTGGGTGAGTTGTGCTGTTAAAGCTGGAACTTGATTGGCTGATGTGGATTAAGTTTGAGTAAGTGGGTGTGTTATGCACTTGGGAAGAGAATGCTTTTAACTTTCATTTGGTTGAGTATATCGTTTAAAAAGTGTTTTGAATTTTTGTAGCCGTTGAAAGGGTTTCTTATAACCCTTGTTTATAAATGTGGATTAAGCTGTAGTACAGTTTTTCAAGCATATCTGATAGGGAATGGCTTGATCTATAGAATAATGACAGATGACTGCTTTAAACAAGGCTAGCCACGTGGATAGAAATGTTTACCGCAAAGGATGTCATGGCTAGCTTTACTTCTGAAAAGTCATGGGAAGTTGATTTTAAAGACTTGGAAAGCTGATGTTGGTTTGGCCTTGAGAATAGGGCTTGGGTGCAGACCTTCTAAAGGAGCATTTTAGCATGCGAGGGCTCCTTGATGTTGTAGCTTCATTTTGATGGCTTTCCTCCGTGGTTCTTGGGCATCTTCTTTTTGGTCTCGTCTTCAAGCTCCTGGACCTTGTAAAAGTGGGGAGCGAGCTCAAGAAGCCACTTGGGGTCGATCTGCATGACTTGCCGCATGAACTCCTTGCTGGTAAGGACCAACTCGAAATATAGGACCCATTGCGGTTTGGATTCGAAAAGAGAGCTGTTGGGATGGACATGGACGGTTAAGCCCTGCTTCACGGTGCGGTAGCTCTCGCCTCCCTTCTGGAGCTTGGCTGAATTGTAAAAGAAGCCAGAGGTAATGGCCTGGGGTTAAGTTAAAGTCATCAGCTCTGATTTACCTTGCGTATGGGGGCAGAGTCGGCAGGGTTGGGGTTTGAGGTGGGGAAGATCTCGACACGCTCAAGGAGCCCCATGAGCTGGTCGCGGACATCCCGGGCCTTGGTCATGGATCGATGTTGAACGAAGTTCTCGATGCACCATTGCGTGGAGTAGTTTGTTTCGACCCACTGATCCCAGATTTTAAGCAGCCCGAGATGGTCGCCTTCGGGATGCATTAGGTTTTGACGAGCCTTGTCGGCATGAAACTTCTTGTCCTTGGGGCGATAGAAGATTGCGTTCTGAACCGCCAGCATGGCTGCAATAGAGACAACCTCCTCGGTGCACTGGAACTTTTCAGATGCGATGATCATCTTTGACAGCATCGGATCCAACGGGAACTCCGCCATACGGCGCCCAAGCTTTGTTAGCTGTCCGCTATCATTGAGAGCTCCCAGTGCGAAAAGCTGCTCCAGCCCCTTCATCATGGTCTCGGCAGGTGGTGGGTCCATAAAGTCAAACTCGATGATATTGTCGATGCCGATGGACTTCAGCAGCAACAGAACATTGCCCAGGTTGGTGCGGAGGATTTCAGGGACGGTGTTAGGCTCGAGTTCATGCGCGTACGCCCACTGCGTGTACAGACGGAAGCACTTCCCTGGTCCAACCCGGCCGGCGCGCCCTGCACGCTGGTTAGCCGAGGCACGTGAGCAGGGAGTGACTTGGAGCGACTCCATGCCGGAGCGGGGATTGAAAGATTTTTGTTTGCTGAAGCCAGGGTCAATGACAAAGGAGATGCCGTCAATGGTGATGGACGTCTCGGCAATGTTTGTCGCCAGCACCACCTTCCGAGCGTCATCAGGCGTGGGCTCAAAAATCTTGGCCTGCAAGTCTGACGGCAGGGTGGAGTAAATGGGACAGACGATAAGCTCCTTAATCTTCTTTCCTAGGACGCGGGCAGTCTGTATCAATGCTTCCTGTGCCTGTTCGATCTCATCTTGGCCAGTAAGGAAGACAAGAATGTCCCCACGCCCCTGCGAGACGTGGATTTGGAAGATGGTGGTGATGGCAGCTGAAAGGTAGTTGGCCTCGGGTGCTGCAGTGTAGTAGATGTCAATGGGATGGATACGCCCTGGGATGTTGAAGATGGGGGCGCCGTCGAAATAGTCAGAGAACTTCTGAGCATCCATGGTAGCGCTACTGATGAGTAGCTTCATCTCGGGGCGGAAGCGAGCGATATCCTTGACCAGCCCAAACAGAATATCCGTGTGTAGCGTGCGTTCATGGGCTTCGTCAATTATCAGGCATGAGTACCCAGCCAAGTCTGGCTCAGTAAGGAATTCACGCAACAGCATGCCGTCGGTCATGTACTTGATGATTGTGCGATCGGAAGTGCAGTCTTCAAACCGAATGGAGTAGCCTACCTCATAGCCAATCTTGACATCCATCTCCTCGGCAACACGGGCAGCAACGCTCATGGCTGCTACACGGCGTGGCTGGGTACATCCCACCTTGAGGCCGTTCTTGGTGTAGCCGGCTTCGTGTAAATACTGCGGAATCTGCGTAGTTTTCCCCGAGCCGGTCTCCCCCACAATCACCAGGACTGGATATTCATTGATGGCATCCAGCAGCTCTTGGCGATATTGGAAAATGGGCAGCGACTCGCGGACCTGCTTTAGGCTCATCATACGGCGCTCGTGCTCGGTAATCACCTCGATAGGCTCTTCATCACGCTTCTGGTTGATGGTCTGATCCAAAACAAACTTGATCTGGTCTTCGTCAAACACGTATTCATACCCATCCAAGTCATCCTCTTCAACCCGGGCACTGGATTTATGGATCTGGTTTTCCTCCCATTGGTCGTTGTCAGTCACAAACTTCTGGTTCTTTTCATCTTGGTAACGAGAATACAAGGCTTCTGCCTTCTTTTTAGTATCGATCTTGCCCTTCTCGGTGATGTAATCGTCTGGAAGCGAGTATCCGCCGACTGTCTCCTCGGCAATCTTTTTGCGCTCTTCCGCCAGCCGCAGCACCTCCTTGTTGTATTTGTGCAGATTGAGTTCCTCGCGGGTTCGTTTCTCTTCACCAAACAGGTAGTCTTCATCGGAAACCTTGAGCTTAAGCAATTCAAGCTGCTGCTGCGAGCGTAGCTCCAAATATTCCTGGCGGGACCGTTCGCGAATATCCGGAAGAGCTGTTCGCCTTGCTTCAAGATCATTGGCAAGAGCCCTTCGCTTCTGCGCCTCGGCATCCGGCTTTGAAGACCGATCTTCCACGAGCTACCTTTTAATTAAATCCTATCATTCCCTACCTTTTTGGTGCTGTTCTTATCCTTTTCGCGAAGACGCTGGGCAAAAGCATCCCGCTCCTGGGCATCCTTTTCGAGCTCTTTGGTCGCATCCAAGTATTCCTTTTCTCCATCGATAGCTACCAAACATCATCAACCGAAATTATTTAGAACTGCCCTACCTGGCTCAGAAGGGGCGCCGGTAGGGTTAGCACGGTTTACACCATCATCCTCATCCCAGCCATCGTCTTCCTTTCTTCTAAAATTCTTAGCCTTGGCCTGGCCCTACCAAAATCTATAAGCCCCCTAATCAAAACCACACTGTATGAAACATTAACAAGATTTATTAACTAGTCTTATTTCTTTTAAAAAAATACCCAACCGAGATGCAATCACCAAAATGACACCAAATAAAGATTCAAATAGTTCTAGGAAAACCAAGCATGTTGTTAAGAGTAGAATCACCATGTAAAAAATTTATTTGGGGAAACTGAAAGCCCAAAAACCGGAAAAGGCCTTTGAAAGAATAAAAATTTGTTTTCTGGTGATTTTCATCTACTGACTAAGTGGTGATCGAGAAGCCCATAAGAGGCATTTTTAAACTAAGATGAACCTACAAAGCTATAAAAATGATATGAAATCGAACCCCACTCTTAAAAACTGATCGTTATACCAATATGATTAACCAGTGCCAATAAACTTCAATCCTGCTCAAAGTATACAAAAACTTATATCCTTAAAGGTAAGCTGCACTTCAAAGTATTAGAACTTTTACTTACCTCTGGCAACTTTCGTTTATTGGGTTGATCAGCCATAGCAAGTAAATCCTTGGCCAGGTAGTACTTGTTAAGATTTTATACCCTAAAATTCTTCCCATCTCATCGATGAGAAGCGTAATTAAACCCATTCCAACGATCCATTGGCCCAAAAATAACCCCCATTTCTACCAGCTGCTGTACCAGATTCCAGCCCCTTTAAAGTATCAGATTTCTGTTTCTCATCCCATAAAATATAGACGCTGAATTGAACGTCAACTTCTTATCCCGGGCGATAAAGTTGTGGAGCTTCCGGCAATCCAAAAGTTTCATAATAGCTTTCTATCCCTACGTGCAAATAAAACCCCATTTTTATAAAAGATAATCCAACAATTACCAATCAAAAAATCCAAGCAAAGGTGTAACTTTGCAGCTAAAAGCAACCTTGATTCTTTGAGCTGTTGGCTTGGCCAGGATGAAACTTTATCGCCAACCCTGCTGCAATGTGCAGCTGAATGGAGAAATCATCCAATTCCAGCCTCAAATTGGCCACCCAACTAACAAGATAACAACCCCCATTCCTGATCCTACATGTACCACTTCCAGAGTACAACCCCAAACATCACATAAGAAATACTGTATTCCTGATCTGTAAGAGAGGGGGGGCTAGACTAACAAAGTCTGGCTCCCATCCCAGCAAAACAAACCATCAGGATGCTGCCCAGTGCAGGACTGGAATGGCAGCCCTAAGAGGCTTCCCAAAAGAGGCAGGTCAAGACAAGGGAGGAAAATAGACGTCCAAGCCCATAACCAAGGCACCAGCAAGCAACTACAGAGAACAATCCTGGGTGGGATGGGAATCTGGACTCATAGGAGAAAGTTGCTACAAGGAGGGGAGGTATTGGTTTGAAACTGACATAAGTTTGGTGCTGTTCTGATCTGTGGAAAGGGATTCATTGATGCCTGGCTTTGGAAAGAATGAGAGTTCCTTGGGATAAAGACCTACCCAAGACAACTTGACAAGTGTGTTAAGGATGATAGGAACCTGGGTCAAATGAAAAGGGGGATTGGAGAGCAGGCCAGGATTGGGAACATAATGTTGTGCAGCCAAAGAAAGTCTATTCCAAATGCCTGGGGCTGTGGTCCATAACAACAGGAAGATGGGCACCATATTTACCATAAGTGGCTTAAGTAAAGGAGACAACATTTCACAGAAGAAGCTTTAACAAAACCCTTTGGGCAGGCAGACCACAAGGACTGAGGGGGTTTCCAAGGGTCCAAACAGGGTTAAAATCTTCTTGGATTATATCCCAACAAAAAAACACAGGCAGACAGATAGCAGGGCAGGCAGGCCAAAGGAAAGAGGGAGGAGGAAACAATGGCAGGAGTCAGGACAATAATCTCTCTTATCTAATAAAACTACAAAAATACAAATAAATCTGCAAAATCAGGAGTTTTATTTGATAATTGGAAGTGGTAAGCAAGGGATCTGATGGCCCTTGCTTCCATTATATGCATAGGAGGGATAATGGTACCGTGGGCGTTATAAGAAGGGGCTTCAGGAAGCAACAAAGGAAGAACCAGTTAAAAGTAGTGGCCTAATCTATCCATGGCCTGGGCCCAATAAATATGAGCAACAGACCTGAGTGCAAGAAACGGTCACCTGGTTGGCTAGGCCCATTCTGTGTGACAGAAATCGCGGGATAGTATGAAGCCGTTTCTAAGTGATGGGGAATTACCACCCAAATCCACATAGAATTAATGATTAACCACCAACGTGGCTTCAAATATCTTTTGTAAAATCTCCGATTGTAATACCAGGATTAAGCAGAACAATTAATCCTAACCAAAGTAGCCCAAGATAAATGGCCTGAGACAACATCAACAAATCTTCAGAGTAAAATTCTGGACATTGGGAGGCTACACAATTTTCAGTTTCAAGAATGGGGGGAGGAGCTGCAAAATTGGCTGGCGCAAAATTAATATTGGGCAGCACCAACGACAAAGTTCCAACTGCAGGACCCCATCTTCCAGAAATGATTTTGTTGAGAATCAGATTGTACAGAATATATCATAACAACCCAACCACAGGATGCATTTTTAAAAAGTAAATTAGAACTTGGGATAAATGATTTTTATTGAGTAAAATTTTAGGAGGACTCAACTCTTAGAGTTGAAACAGTGAAAATTATTCAATATATATCAGAAAAATTGACTAAGCAATACCACCTGAGTCTTGACCTCCTATTCCTTCCACATTGTCAAGTAAGTATCTGGTCCAGGTTGCAAAGAACCCTTGTATGACTAGTTTCTGACAACCATGCTGATTGACAAGCTCATATCGGGTGACCCTCAAATTACGCCAATTTATCAATGTCAATTTGAAAAGGGGAACCAGTTTCAGCTGACAGACTGGAGCAGCCATAACCCATTTTCAATCAAACGTTTGATTTAAATCTGTTAACTTGGTCAATTTTAATAAAGGTTTTCTGGCTTTTTGATCCTTCTTGCTTGGGCAGATAATACCCGGCATGATGGAACCTACTGTGACATTCTGAGGACTCAGGCACAATATTACCCCTAATGCTTGCCTTTGACGTCACAACTGGAATGGCCCCAGAACCATCTTATTCAGGCTGAGGGACCCCCAGGACAGAGGAATTGTTTGACTGGGATTCCACTAATAGTGGAATTTCATCCCCAAATTTCCTGGGCCGCAGGCTAGACAAACCCAGTAAAATGGGACCTGCGTTTTCCTGTTGTCCTGCCAATTGTTTTAATTCAAGACAACACCAGGAAATCAAACAACCTAGCTGGATTAATGTCTTCCTGTAGTTGGTGGGACTTGTCATGAATGCTGCCATTCACCATGTTTCAATTTTGCCTTTGATAGGTTATTTTGAGGACAACTCTCTCTCTTTTACTTTTGCCCTTCAAAATGACTCTGGCTCCAAATTGGGAAATATAATTGTTCAGTTTCCTGATTCTGTGCAACTTGCTTGTCCCACTCATGCTTGTGGCAAGTGATCCTACTGTTCATGTACTGTTTTTTGGTAAAGCTACACAGTATGTAATCCATTCCACTTTTACCAATAAAATTTAAGCTCTATTCACATTTTTGTCTTTGTGTCTTTACGTACCTTGGTGCCTCTCTAGCCACAACTAGCAGATATTATTAAATCAGGGCCACAAGGTAATCACATAGCCTTCTCTGCCATTCTAACTGAGACTTAGTACAAATCCAATCCTAAGGTTAGGATTTCCCGTTGTGACTCTGTGCTGTGCCTCAGATCATGACAGGACTCCAGAAAAGGGGGGAGTTTTGGCTGTAAAAGCCATCACAAAACGCTTGTCCACAGTGTGGGCAAGGTCCTCCAGATTGTATAGAGGTGATGCCTGTATGTGGTCCGCCTTTTTTGTGGCTCTGGGAAATATATTTCTGTCTAGGGCTAGCGGGACCCCTTGGAACTTTACAGGAGTACACTGCGCTCAAAAACAAGGGAATGATTAAATTATACTATATTGATAACCCAGTGTTTGCTTTGTATATGCATAATGCATATGGCTATGTCCCCAAAGGCTCAAAAGACATATTAAATTAGTGTGCTGCAGTCCACGTCACAGCCTATTCCATGGTGGCTCTCCTCGGTCCAAAGGGGGTTGAGCTATACCAAATGATATTGGGTTCACATAACAGCAGGACCTTTCTATCATTCCTCTGATTGGTCCAGGAGCACCTGAGGCGCACAAGCCCAAGCTTCACCAACGTCATTATGCTGGACAATGCTTTTCTCCATAAGATGGCTGATATTCTTGAGGAATTCCCAATGATTGACACTAGCATTGCAGTGGGCCCTCAATAATTGTCCACATCAAATTTGTGCCTCCTATTCCTCCCTGCATATTCCCTATTCCTAACCTTATTGAGGAGGTCTTTGGGTGGCTCAAGCAAGTTGTCAAGCAGGGAACACCAACTGGGACTAAGGACCTCTTTGATTTGCTGCAGGCCAGGATCCACACCCTTTCAGCCAAGACAGTGGCCAAATCCTATGGCCACACTGATTTGTTTCACTCTGTGTGCCTTGCTAACCAGCCAATCAACTAAAGGCTTAAAAAATCTGACCATTTTTATATTCTTTAATTTACTCTTTTGGATTTATGGATTATCATTTTATATTTTGAAGCTTCCACATCTGCAATCACATAGAACATGTTGTATTCTTAGGCGCGGCACAGACACACAGCAGGAAATTCTAACCTTAGAATTGGATTTGTACTAAGTCTCAGTTAGAATAGCAGGGAAGGCTATGTATTACCTTGTGGCTCTGAATGAATAATATCTGCTAGTTGTGGCTAGAGAGAGGCACCAAAGTACTTGAAAACACAAAGACAGAAATGTGAATAGAAATTAAATTTTATTGGGGATAAGGAATTAGAATATATATTGTTTAGCAATACCACAAAACAATAATAGGATAGTAGAATCACTTGCCACAAGCACAAGTGGGGTAAGTGAGTTGCGCAGAATCAGGAAACCAAACAATTGAATTCCTCATTTTGGAAATAGACTTATTTTGAGGAGTGAAGGAAAAAGCAAGGGATTTGTCCTTGAAATAACCCAATGAAGGCAAAAATAAAATAGTATGAATAGTGGCATTCACAACCTTGCCCCCTTCTAGATTGGCCTTAGGGGGTAGTACTTGCAGAGGAACTTGACATGCGCTCAAGCAAATGGATGGCCACTGGAGAGGAGTTTCACAGTGTAGTCTGACCTGCGTTTGAAGGTTACTTCTAAAGGCCCAACCCACAATATATCTAGCTTATGGGTGTGTCCTCCTGCTCTATGCTGATAGTAGAGAAAATTATCTCCAATGCTAAACTCAGGCAAGGGAGAACATCCAGCATTGTCAGGAGAGAGCTCGAGCATTTTGGTTTTATACGCAGAAGTATATAGTGGCCTGTATATCAATTATGCGGTTGACCAAATTTTTGATGTGGGAATCAGGATCCAAGGCTTTATCATAAGAGAGTGGGGCCCCCCCCCAAAAGCAACAGAGTGGTGGCCTCACGTCCATACAACTTATCAAAGAGAGAATACCCCGTGACATGATGCTTACTGAGGCAATAGGAAAAGAGAGCAGCAGGTAAGTATAGATCCCAGTTTGCAGCATCAGAGTATGTGATTTTTCTCATGATAGAAACTATGGTCAAATTAGAATGCTCTACAGCCCTGTTAGTGGAAGGGTTATAGGAAGCTGAGAAGGATTTATGAGACCCCAAAGCCTTGACAACAGAAGTCACAAACTTGCTATTGAAGTTAGTTCCATTGTATGATAGTAACCCTTGAGGACAGCAATGGCAATAGAATACATCTTGCAATAGGAAGGCAGCAGTTGTCTTAGCAGTGATGTCCTTAGTAGGGCAAGCTTCCACCCATTTTCTGAAATGATCAACAGCAATTAGGATAAAGCGGCAGCCTGAGTATGAGCAGGGAAGCAGTCCTACAGCATCAATACTGACCATGTGAAAGGCGTGCTGTGGGGGGACTAATTTGAACTCATAAGAGGGAGTTTGAGGACGTTGTAGCTGACAATCATGACAACTAGCAATGACATCTGTAATTAACAGGTGGAGTTTCTCCCAGTAATAGTTCTTCTGGAGCCAGTCATAGGTCTTAGCAATGCCACCATGTCCAGTCTCTTTATGAGCCTAGAGTACCAACAAAAGGCAAAGGCTAGGGCGTACATATGGCAGGTATTGATCATGCCCTTTTTTGAAGAGCTGATTGTCACAAATGAGAGTGTTCTCAGATAGCTTAGACAGGGCAGTTTGAATCTCTTCAGTATTGTTTTCCAGAAAGAAAGATATCCAATTAGTTCATATAATTGATCAGCTTCTGTAGGGTGTAGATCAAGGATAGGTATTTGGGATAATTCATCAGCGGTTTGGTGTTGAATTACAGGACAATGTAGCACAGTGAAATCATAGCCTTGTAGGAAAAGGGCCCATCTAGCTAATTGTTCTTCTGGTTCTTTGAGCTGCTGTAACCACTTGACCAAAGCGTGATCAGTGACCACAGTGAAATGAGTGCCATAAACATAATGACAGAATTGTTTAATTGCATGCAGTACAGCAAGGCATTCTTTCTCAGTGACACTATAGTTCTTCTCATGTTTGTTGAGGATATGAGAAGTATAAACTACAGGGTAATCCACTCCCTCATTGTCTAGTTGAGCCAGGATGGACCCAATAGCTAGGTCACTAGCATCTATGTAAAGGATGAACTCCTTATCATAGTCAGGATACACCAAGATGGGAGTCTCTTTGAGTTTTTGATGAATAGTCTCACAGGCCTGTTGATGACTAGCAATCCATTCAAAGGGGACATTGTGTAACAGTTGAACCAGAGGTTTGCTAGTGTCAGCAAAGTCAGGGATAAACTTTCTTTAGTACCCCATCATGCCAAGAAAGACTTGTACTTTGTGCAGGTTGGTAGATGCAAGCATTTTGTTGATAGCCTCAACTTTCTTGGTAATAGGACAAATCCCCGTTTGGGTTACTTCATGATCCAAGAATTCAAGACATTTCTTGAAGAAGTCACATTTAGATGGTTTCAATTTGAGGCCAGCCTCTTGAATCTTAAGGAAAATTTCCTTTAGGTGGGCAAGGTTATCAGTAAATGTTGCACTGAAGACTGTTATATCATCCAAATACACCAGGACACATGAAAGCTTCATATCACAAATAATAGAGACCATGGCTTGTTGAAAGGTAGCAGGGGCATTGCATAGTCCTTGCAACATACAGGTAGGCTCAAAAAGCCCTTCAGAGGTGATAAGCGCAGCTTTTTGCCTATTTTCATAAGAGAGGTCAACTTGCCAGTAGCCAGATGCCAAGTTCATAGCTGAGAAGAATTTAGAGCCTCCAAGATAGCAGAGTGCATCATTGATACACAACAAGGGATAATAATCCTTCTTGGTTAAGGAGTTCAACCGTCAATAGTCCATCACAATGCAGTGACTGCCATCCTTCTTCTTTAGGATGAGCAAAGGTGAGGGCCATGGACTTTGAAAAGGGGCAAGCAACCCAGCGTCAAATTGCTGCTTGAGTTCATTAGATACATGAGCGTCTTCTACTTGACTGCAACAATAAGGTTTATCTTGGAAGAAGGGAGCATCACCAGTATCAATCTGATGAATAACTCCTTTAGCTAGACCATAGTCAGTGCTATTTTTAGCAAAGATATCTGAAAACTGATCTAGAAGGTTGAGTACTTCTTTCTGTTGAACTGGGGACAGTTGCAGGAAGTCTTGAGCAGTAAATAGAGATAGGACCTGTGACTTGTCTTCAGGTAAGTTGAAGTCCTGGAATGTAGCAAAGGTATTTAGGGATAGCACATCAGGGACATTTTGCAAATTGCCATAGCCAACAGCCTGGCCTCTAGACACATTTATGGGGAGAGCTGTTAAGTTGTCTACCAACAACTGGACATGATCTTTTTGAGAGACATCTAAAATCCAAGGGCAGAGGTAGGGTTCATTGCACCCTAGCAAGGGAGGAGATTACAGCTCTAAGAACATGCACTCAGGTAACTCATACAATAACTGAGAGTCCAGGATGGCTTGAGAGCCAGGGGGATAATCATGGAAGAAGTGGCAAGGAGTGAAATCCCTTCAGACGCAGGGAAGGCCATAGGAGGACACTTTATGTTGGACAATTGGGTACAGTATTTCAGAGTGCAGACACCAGTAGGGCACTCTAAAGCACACATCTTGAGATGCTTTCCTGGAACTTTGGAAGGCTCATTAAATGTTAAAAGGACTTCATACCTGTTGTGAAATGACTGGTTATAAACTAGCCATCACTATACTCACACATTGATCCATTAAGCTCAGTGAACCAAAGAATAATGGTACTCTTGCTCTGGATGATAAATATTCCAAACAATCAACTAGGTTGTACTTTGAGTTCATATTAACTGATGATCATCCAATCATTAGTTTAATATTGGGCTAAGCAATAGATGGAACTGGGATGTAACTAGAGGATCCTGGCATTCTATGACTCTCATTAATCCCCTTCCTTACTATATAACTCTCTCCTTGATTGATTAAATAAAGATCAAATTACATAAACTTATACTTATTATACACATTAGGCTGAAAGATTTATCTTAGCTTAATCTTTAATAACAACTAAGGTCGTATTTGAGTTAAGTGAAAACAGCTATCAACCACCTGACAGCTGAAGTTATGACATTTGATGCTCACTCTAGCATGCATCTGTCCAATGGTACTTGTTGCCCTGCTGGGGACTTGTCTTTTATGCGGGGAAGTGATGTAGATAAACTTCTCCATGCCTTCCTTTGCCACCTCCAGGACCACCCTGATGGGTTTTTCTCAGAGATCAATTGCCTTGCTGGAACAAGGGATGGTCTGCCTAACAAATTTGTGGCTTTTAGTCAGTTTATGACTGACGTACAGCACCCCCGTCAGATAGAGGATAAGTCCTCTCTGCACCTCAATGTCCCAGTGCCACTTGAGTTAGACGGAAACACAGAGCCTACCCAGCAACAACTGGAGCAAGCCATCAGTAGTATGGACCATGGTGTGTACCAAAATGGGGAAGCTCATGAGAAGCTTGCAGTACTGCCATCCTATGGCACTACGGCTAAAGAGAAATTCTGCAACTTTACAGAAATAACTTCCAATCAGCTTTGATTGCAGATGAAAACAATTGAGCAAGCCAAGGAGTATATTCATAGTTTTGCACATCCCGTCATTTGCCACAACTGGACTCACTTGGGTTATCAACTGTCCCTGATCTTGCATCAGGGAAATTTGATAAACAATCAGCATGCTTTCCTCTGTTGCCTGCATGAAAAACTCACAGAATCTATGGCCAATATCAGTCACCAACTAAACAGCTTGGCTATTCACCAAAACTTCACTGCAAATTGGTCAGCACAGCTGGAGGAACGCCTGACAAACTATGAGGTCACAATGGTTGGGACCATGCTTGAACACAAAGGGTTGGATAATAATTGGCTAGGCACAGTAACTCACCATGTAAAAGGGGCAGAAGCCACCTTTTGCTACCTATGTAGTGAGGTTGAGTTGCTCTGCCGCTCTGCAAGAATGATCAAGGATGGGGTTGCGTGGGAGGCAACAAGGAAGCCACTGCCATTATCCAACCGGACATGGAGGAGCTATCTGAACACGTCAGTGAGATTGAAAAGGGCCTTTGTTAATCCCTCTCTGACTGCAACCATTTTAACTTTGAATTTCCCAAGTTTGCAAAAATGATTGACCACAACCACAACTGCACAGAAGAAAATCATGATAATCTTGAAAGATTAGGTGATAGTCATTGGGCTATGCAAGAAAAGAACACTGTGTTGTTCAAAAATAGGAATCATGTATGGAGAAAGTTGAGGACAAACTACACGTAGCAAACCACACAATAAAGGACCTGGCCCAAGAAATACAATTACAACATAGCAATATTCTGCATCTACAGGGACAAGTAGAGCAGCTACTTCAGGTGTATGCCAGCCAGATTGTGCCTGATTCAGGACTACAGACAACCACAAGAAGAAGTCAAAGTGTCTTGTCCACCGCCAGCTAGGCAATGTCAGAAGACTGTTGCTCCTTCCATAGCTATTAAAGCAATGAAGGCAACATAGGCCATACAATGAGGAAGGTCTATGTAGCGGAACCAGTTTTGGATAGCAGTGAAACACCTCTTCCTGGCGCCGCTGCTTCAACTTCCAGGACCAGCAACAACGCCAGAGATGCGGCTTCCAAAGCATGATTCTGCGCCTCAAACCAGAGAAATAACTCACCTCTGCCTAGAAGAAGCTGTAATTTTAGCACTTCTTCTGTGATCCAGAACTTCAAGCCAACAAACTTGCCAAAATTTGACAAAAAGGCCAATGTCCACATGTTCCTTTGTTTATATAACAACTCTATGTATGAGGCAGATGACGCCATGAAGAATGTGGTCATTTTTAATTGCTTGGATTCAGAGACCCAAACAATAATAATGCCAAGACTTCCAGAATAAGGCTGGACTTACGAGAATGTATCCAGGGCCCTTATTGCAGAGTTTGGCAGCAAGAATGCTTTATTTTGCCAAAAAATGGAGTTTACAGAAGGGAAGATAAAGAAGGGGGAAAGCCTAATGGATTTCTCAGAGCACTTCTATTTGGAAGCACAGACCCTAGTCTCCATAGGAGCCGCCAGTTTTGTTGACATAAAAGGAACACTTCTTAACTACATTTGCCCCAATAGAGAGCCTTCTATTGCTCTCAAATCTAGAATATATGGTTCAAGAACAGTCCCTGAACTCATGCGCCACTTGGGATCTTTTAAGGAGCAGTTCAAAGTTCCCTTTCCTGACTTTAAGAAAGCCACTTTGTCCTTTTATACAGATTCCAAGGGCAAGACTTGGGATAGAGACTCTCCAAATAAACCAACAATTGTAGCTACTCCCCCAGTTAACAACACGGCAAACACCCACACATGCTACAAGTGTGGGCAATTAGGACATCTTTCTTGGGACTACTAGCAACCCAAGGCTAATGTTTGCCACCTGAACCAGGAAGACAATGTAGAAGACAAGCTAGATGACAAGGAAGAAGACAAGGACAGAGAGAAGATGGCAAGGAGCCAAAAAACTGCTAAGCAGTCAGGTTGAGGAGAAAACCCTAACTGCTAGTAGTTCCTGGCCCTCTCCACCTATTGACCTGGACCCTGACATTCCTGATTGTAACGTTGGCCTGCTGGACCAAGAAGCTTGCCCCAAGAGATACTTGTCAGATAAAGAAGAAATAAACAAAGACTTGCTTCATAGAGTTTTAGCTGTCAACACAGTCACAAGGAAGCAAGCAATCTGTACAGAAATTATACCTTCCAAAGAAGCTGTTGATACCATCTCTATACCCTACGCTAAACAACTTTCCATGCCATACACTGAGCTCACCCATGAGAGTGACAGTGTTAAAAAATTGTCTCAACTATTGAGGTCAGTACAAGCCTTCACAAATTTGGATACCTTGAAATCCCTGAAGCCCAATCTAACAACTGCGCTAGAGTTGTTTCTTGCTCAATTTAAGGGTTTAGACATTCAAAAGTTTACTAAAATTACCTCTCCTCATTATGGGGAATGACACAACTGCACATATATTGAACTGGTGGTTCATAAGCTTCAGGTAAGAGCAATTCTGGACTCTGAGCCCCAGGGAACATTGTGTCAACCAGGCTAATCAAGAAGCTGAAACTTGCGCCTGACCTAGATTACAATGAGGAATTTGGTACTGCAGGACCTGACAAAACAAAGGCGTTGGGAGCCTATTCATCCTTACTGCTTTGTTTTGGTAAATTGATGGTAACAGCCCCAGCAATAGTGTTGTGCAATGAAAACTATGATATCTTAATTAGAACAAGCTTCATGGCAACCTATGGGACTATCATCAACCATCAGGATAGTACTTTCAGCATTCTAGGTCACTCTGTACCAATGTTTATCACAGTGACAGACTAAGAGACCCCCTACAAAGAAAATCTATTATATTACTATGAAATACACTGATGGAGATATGCCAGTAGTGTACACCTTGCGTCAGCGCAAAATCAAGGTTTTATCTCTGGCCACTAAAGAGTACAAAGGGATTCCCTTATATTCCTCTAGTGAATTCTCCATCCCAACTGGTTCTCAAGTTATACATAATACAGGTCTAAGACTCAGTTTCCCTAAAGAAATGTATGGTGAAGTATATGGACTCCACAATGGTTTGCAGTTGGAACCTTGGATCCTACCTGGGATTGGCATGCCATCATCAGAAGAGATTCTGGTACTGTTGGGGAGCCTTTCTGATAAAAAACTGAAGGTGAAGAAACACCAAATGCTGGGCTATATGAAGCTGGAGGAAAACTCTAGCCTTATGGATGTCACTCCTTTTGGCAAGCTCAGTGAATTTTTGCTACCTTGCAATCAACCAAGTGTTCTGTCACTTATTCTGCGCAATTCTTTAAATGGACTAACCAAAGACCAGAAGGACCAAGCTATTTGGCTCTTTGAGAAATATAAGGACATCTTTGCAGAAAATGACCAATACCTAGGTAAAGCTCTTGGGGTTGAACATGTATTGGATACACAAGGGACTGCCCCTATACGCTCTAGGCCAATAAGATGCAGCCTGGCCAATCAAGCCATTGTCAACAAAGAGCTACAGACGCTACTCACATCTGGCCTTTTGGTACCCAGCAAGAGTCCTTGGTCTTCACCACTGTTGAATGTAAAGAAAAAGGACAGGTCTAATTGCATAGTAATGAACTACTGTAAATTGAACTCTGTCACAAAAAAAGATTCTTATCTGTTGCCCTGCATTGATAACACATTGGATAAGCTGGGTGGCGCAAAGTACTTCAGCTCAATGGATCTGATCAGTGGATACTGGCAGATTGATCTTCCAGCAGCAGACCAGGAAAAGTGTGCTATCATTACAGAGTAAGGGCTTTTTCAGCCTATTAGGATACCACAGGGACTCACAAATGCTCCTGCAACTTTCTAACAAGCCATGGACTCCATGATGGGAGACCTCACGTTGACTTGTGTTCTGGTTTACCTTGATAACATTAACGGCTTTTCACAAACTTTTGGTCAACACTTGGATCATTTGGAGGCCGTGTTTCAACGTCTTATTGCTGCCAATCTCAAGCTAAAACCAAGAAATTGTAACTTCTTTAAGGAACATTTGGAATTCCTTGGTTATATCATCATCAAAGATGGCTTACGGCCTGTTCCTGCTAAGGTCAAAGCTATCACACACATGCAAACGCCTTTCAACAAGAGAGATGTTCAGGTGTTTTTAGGAATGGTTGGTTACTATAGACGTTTTATACCAAACTTTGAAGGTCTAGGAGGACCACTATTCCACTTGTTGAAAAATGACGTTGAGTTCTCATGGACAGAAGGATGCCAGAAAGCCTTCAAGGACTTGGAGGCCACTCTAGTGACAGAGCCAGTACTCTCCTATCCTAACTTTGAGCTTCCTTTCATTGTACACACAGACATCAGTTTGACAGCAATTGGTGCTGTTCTTTCTCAGCTGAACAATGATGACCAAGATCATCCTGTAGGGTATTGTTCCCGCACACTCAATATTCATAAAGGGATTTATATGGTCACTGAGAGGGAATGCCTAGCAGTCATTTACACCTGTCAACAATTTAGAGTGTACCTCCACAGAGTACACTTTACAGTGGTAACTGATCATGCCTCATTTAAATGGTTGAAAAACCTAAAGGATCCTGAAGGACAACTGGCACAATGGGCTATTAAGCTACAAGCTTACAAATACAAGATAATCTATTGCGCTGGAGTTATGCATCAGAACGCAGATTGTCTTTCACGCCTTCCTACCATAGCCTTGGTTTCCTCAGCAGCAGAAAAACTCTACAACAAGCTGATACTGAAACCTTCTATGTGAGGGGAGGAGCCACTTGAGATTCAGAAAATTCTGAAGGCTCTTAAAATGGACACACATGTCAAGGATAATCAGCTTTTTAAGTTGTATAAAGGGAAGTGGCTACTATACATTTGTCCATCCTTATATACAGATGCAATATATCAGCACATTGTACTGTGGGCCATGGCGGTATCCATAAGACCCTTAACCTTCTACAGCAGCACTGCTACTGGGAAGGTATGCACTCAGATGTAGCAGAAACCCTGACCGCTTGCCATGACTGTACAATAGAGCAACCAAAGGTCTTGCGCTATCAGCACCAGCTAATTTGACCTGGCTTTGCATTTCATACTGTTGCTATAGATGTAGTAGATCCCCTTCCACTCACTGCCAGCAAGAACAAGTTCATAATTGTAGCAGTGAATCAGCTTACAAAATGGGTAGAAACAAAAGCAATTCCTAACCGTTCAGCACTTACCACAGCCAAGTTCATTCTAGAGAACATACTCTACAAACATGGCTGCCCACAAACATTGCTAACAGATAATGGGACAAACTTTATGGGATACATGATACTCAGGCTGAATAAACTTATGAGTATTTGTGGTACCCTGTCAACACCATATCATCCCCAAACAAATGGAATGGTAGAGAGAACAAATGGAAGCCTTGTACAGATCCTAATCAAGTTACAGTCTGAGGCGTACTCTACCAATTTAGCAACAAAGGAGAAAGATATGGATTGTGGGGCAAAAACTTTGTCTGCCATCCCTGCATACAAAATAGGAAGTTTGGTATACTTCTACAGCAATTGAGGGTACGGTTGCAAAAGTAAACTTGCCTCACTATGGCAAGGCCTGGTCAAGGTAGTCCATAAAGTGGGAGTAGATAGCTACACTCTCAAGGATCTGGAAGCTAGCCAACTGATCACTCAAGTCCATGCACAGTACATGCGCAAGGCTCCAAGTGATCAAGCATAAACCCCTTTATGGATAAAATTTTGGAAAAAGAAAAACCTAATGAAAATAGTCCATGAGTTGTTATCCTTTTTGCATCAAGAAGAGATAAAGCTTACAGTAAGAAGGATTAGTGTGGTTTGGGCAATTAGTGCTTTATTGAGATACTATTGCCTCTAAACCCAGACGCAACTGGATGAGGACTTTGGCAATGGCTGTTTAGATTATCCAGACATTAGGTAGCCAACAGAATGCAAATGGAAGAAAAGGAGAATCATCTACAAGAAGGAAATTGACATGGTTCACACCAATGGAATAAGGAAAAGCAAGTCCAAGCAAGATGCATTCCCAGATAAGACTTTCTTGTTGGGCGTATTCCTCAGGTGTTTTGCCTCCTACCAAGTACATGACTCCTAACAGCCACTCAATGTATTTGGGCATATGGTGCAGTCTCTGGTGATAAACGACCTTGGAGCTGCTGAGCACCAAGTTTTATACCAACGCCATGGACTGTCTACTTCCTGTGCAACTATAACTAAGGAGTTCTAGGGTAGTACCCATAGCTTGTTGCAATTGGTATTTGTGACTATCTGAATCATGCCACAAGGGCACTGGGCCAAAAGCAGACTGGGGATCAGACCACGCTGCAAAAACCAGCTCAAGAAGTTTGAGAGCACAAGAGATCTGATTGTCTGTCAAGTATACCCCATTAAAGGAGAAGTCCTGTAGGCACAACTGTGCATACCTTATCAGTTTCACCCTAGGGATTTGCCAATAAATGTCATTTCCTACTTTGAGCCTTTTTGTGGAGATCACATAAAGATTTTCTAAAGCTAGCATAAGGGTGGACCACATAACTACTGGGCCGCAGAATTGTAGAATGGGAATCATCTCCCAACAAAGAAAGGCAACCATTTTGATGTAGGAACCTTGACTATCTTCTTGACCACCACATAAGTAGAGCTCACCTCACCTTCATTCAATTTTTGGAGAAGATTAGTTAATCTTGGTACAGGTTCATTGGTCTTATCAGTAGGGGTGGTTGTAGCAGCTTCACTCTTGTTATTACAGCTCCTCTTCTTTGCAATTGTGGAAAGCTGGCTAGATGTAGGCATACTGGAGTCTTGCACTACCAACTTACTCAAAGGTGTACTTGGTTTATAAGAGACATTACTGGACAAACTATAGACAGCTGTGTCTATTTCACCGCCTAGAATCTTGGTGAATTCAGCTTCTTTTGAGGCTAGAACAGGTGAGTACACACATACGTTCCCAACCAGAATTCTGGGTATTCCCCTTTGGGTCTTGTTGATTCTCTGTTCTGGAACATTGGTGTAGTGTACAACTGGCTTTCTGTTCCTTTTTGGGCAGCTTACCATACTGAAGGAAGTTAAAAGACTTTTATAGTAACATCTAGTTTAGTGGGGGAAATGTCGTGAAGTGATTGGTTATAAAATAGCTGTCACTATACTCACACATTGATCCATTAAGCTCAGTGAACCAAAGAATAATGGTACTCTTGCTCTGGATGATAAATATTCCAAACAATCAACTAGGTTGTACTCCAAGTTCATATTAACTGATGATCATATGATCATTAGTTTAATATTAGGCTAAGCAATAGAGGGAACTGGGCTGTAACTAGAGGATCCTGGCATTCTATGACTCTCATTAACCCCCTCCCTTACTATATAACTCTCTCCTTGATTGATTAAATAAAGATCAAATTACATAAACTTATACTTATTATACACATTAGGCTTAAAGATTTATCTTAGCTTAATCTTTAATAACAACTAAGGTTGTAGTTGAGTTAAGCGTTAGTAGCTATCAACCAACCAATAGCTGAAGTTACAACAATACCCTAAGATATAGAGGTAGCCATCTTTTAAGTTGATTATACCGTTGTACTCCCTAAGGAACTGGGTAACAACTAGAAGATTATTACTCTCATTCTTCAGGACTACAATAGGCGCAGCTAGGAATAGCTTGCTAAACCACATAGGAAGAGCATAATAGGCCCCTATAGCGCCAGTCATGGATAACCCAGCAGTACCATACAACTGATGGTAATTAAGGTTGGAGGCAAGTTCAAGCTTCTTTACAAGCTCTGAAGAAACAACATTAACAAGAGACCCAGTGTCCAAGATGGCCTTGATTTTCAACTTCTGGATGGATATCTCTACACAAATGGTAGTACAACCAAAGGGAGGGAGGACAGCCAGGATGTCCTGGGCTTCTGCTAGCTCTTTGTCCCATTTTTGATCATGCATCTCAAGCCTTGAAACTCCTTGTAGACAGTCTGAAGGGGAAGCAAGACTGAAATATTTTTGAAAACAGCATCAGCTACTCCAGAAGCTTTCTTGGAAGATTCCACAAGCACAGGATACCTCTTAGCTTGTGTGAGGTATGGACAAGAGACAACTTCCTTGGCTTCAGGCAGAGGCTTGGTAGTTGTTGAAGTTTTCCCAGAGCATAGCTTGTAAGAGACTGCAATGGTTTTTGGAACTGCTAGAACTGAGTATATGTAGGTATCAGAATTGTCAATGTCTAAGTCATCCATGTCTGAACCATTAGAAATATAATAGAATATAAGTAGAATTGAAGGAGCTTTGGTGTCAGTGTGTTCAGAGTCTGCTACAGACAGGAGAATTGGAATAGACTGGGAAGGATTGTCAACTGGGACTGTCTCTGCCTCTAGGTTGACTGTTTTTTTCCTGCCTGCTTCTTGAGATCAACTCCTTCAACCCAAGGATTGGTACAGACTCAAGAGTGATGACCTATTTGGCTGCAGTTATAACAATCTTGACATCTAGGAGGATTCTGGGAGTTCATGGTGAGGATGCAAAGGCCACAGGAAGAAGAAACAGAGTTAGAGGCTGCTCAATTCTCACACACAACAGCTTCAGAGCAGTTAAGGTGCATATCCTTCAATAGCGTCTTTCTGCTCTTCATAAAGAAAAGCATGGCTTTGTGAGCTTTAAAATGGAGGCGCAGAAGTTGATTAACTTTGAGAGCTTGAGCGCAAGCCATGTAGGCCTCATGTGCTGTCTGCTGTCTGCTAGTTATCAATTGCTGTCCTCTCATATAGAACCTTTCTGCAAACTTGGCCAAAGCCTCTTTAGGTTTAACAACAATGTGCATAAACACGTTTTTTTCACTTCCAAACTAAGGCCACCACCAAACTCATCAATCAGAAGCTGTTTCATCTCTTCCCAAGCCTCAATTGTAGGCAGCTTTGGAACTACCACCTCCTAGCAGGTTGGGTGCAAGCAGTTAAAATGTGCTCTTCTTTAGCCTCATCAGAGGCCTTTTTCATGGCTGTTTTATAGATGGTCAGGAAAGCCGCAATGATGGATGTTTTAGGGTCAAAAACTTGTTTAAAGGTAGGTTTAAAGTGAGCTTTGGGAGTAGTGCCACCATTGTTACTATCTAGCATATTTATACATGGGGAAAATTCAGCTTCTGATTCCAAAGGGGGCTGTTGTGCCCACAGCTGGCGGACACTTTCTTTCAAGATTGGTCAAAGTTTTGGAGGCACAGGCACCCACATTGCTGGCCAGGTCAGTTTGTTGGTTGGTAACATCTAAACTTTGATCATGTGTGATCACCACAGTTGAAAGATTATCCAGCCAAGAGGTCAAAGAAGGTCCCACTAAGAGGCAGGGGGAGAACCTGTAATTTACAGTGTCAGTTAACTCACTCATTTCTTGAACATCCTTATCAAGACTGAGGTGATCTTGCTTCAGATGGTCCACTTCATTAGCTAGAGCAATAAACTCCCTAGAACATTGGATTTGAGGGTTTCCAGGCAGTCCAGGGCAGCAGCCATCTTCATCAGTGAGCCCAACTGAACTAGTGACAGTTGTCATAGTATCATCAAGAAAAGAAACTTCTTATTGCAGGGTGTTAACATGTGCTGTCAAGGCAAGCACTTGAGGATCAGGTTGCAGAGGGTCTGCAGGGCATCCTTGACTACAAGTGAACACATAAATCTCAGATAGCGTCACATAACTTCTGTTCTCCATCCATCATGTCATCAGATGGGGGAGAAGAAGAACATCTGGTATGGGCATAGACAACACATTCACTTGAGTCTGGAGCTTGGCAATGGCGGCAGCTGTAGCAGCTCTTTCTCAATCAAATTCTTCATTGAGCTTGTGGAGACCTCTGAAGCAAAGTCTGCTACTTGTTGTAATTGATCAAAGGAGTAAGCACTGGACGCATTGAGCTGCTGCACAAGCCATTCGAAATTGGCAAGGTAGGTGTTCAGGGTGGAATCTACTTTAGTTTGCCAGGGCTGTTCTAACTGGTGAAACTCATGCAGACGCTCCCTGACGTACTCAGTGATAGGCAGGTGCATTTGCTCTATGAAATTAACCAAGCAAGCCTGAGAGGTAATAGAGTTGCATTAGTTATCAGATACCAAAGAGAACAGGGAATGAATCCACTGCTGGTAAGCAGTGAACTGATCCCAATTATTAGTGACAGCAGTTTGAAGAGACAAAATCTCTTGGACGTGAAGCCCCAACACCATTTGATGATGGGTTAAGGTGAGCTGCACAAAGGATGACAGTAGATGCTCAGTGGAACCAGCTGCTAAGAGGAGCTGTTGCAGGAATTACAGAGTAATAATCAATTTGTAGTACTCTGCTCAACTGAACTGTAATTGGAGGCGCAGGATGGCTTGTCATGGGCTATCCCAAGGGCTACCACCATGAATTGTTCTAAGTCAGGGGTACCCAAGGGGTAGGCCACTAGGTGGGGACTATTCCCAAGGTTCAGCATATTAGTGACAATAGGAGGGTCTGTGATATCTTCCTTGATAGGAGGACTGGTGATTTCAGGGGAAGTTGGCTCTTGTATAGGAGGAGGCAAAGAACCTGAAAACGTGGTTGTAAAAGGAGTAACCAAGGGGCTTACAGCCCCTGTAGTGAGCACCATTTTTGTTGTGTTCTAAGGCGCAGCACAGACACACAACAGGGAATACTAACCTTAGGATTGGATTCATACTAAGTCTTGGTTAGATGGCAGGGAAGGCTATGTGATTACCTTGTGGCCCTGGATGAATAATCTCTACTAGTTGTGGCTAGAGAGAGGCACCAAAGTACTTGAAAACACAAAGACAGAAATGTGAATAAAACTTAAATTTTATTGGGGATAAGGAATTGGAATATATATTGTTTAGCAATACCACAAAAAAATCCTTGGATATTAGGATCATTTGCCACAAGCATGAGTGGGGTGAGTGAGTTGCGCAGAATCAGGAAACTGGACAATTGAATTCCCCATTTTGAAAACAGACTCATTTTGAGGAGTGAAGGCAAAAGAAAGGGATTTGTCCTTGAAATAACCCAATAAAGGCAAAATCAAAGTAGTGTAAATAGCAGCATTCACAACAGAACAGCATCACTGATGCAGATGCTTAATTCTTGTATTTCAATTTATTTCTTCTTTTGTATTCTGTGGTGGATTTCCCAAGCACTTAATAAAAAAGCAAAATAAATATATGTACATGTCACTACTGACACATAAATATGTAAAGTTAATTAAAAAAGTAAAATGTAAAACTATCAAGGTATATGCTGATTTTTTATTAATAAATATTATTATAACTGTATAAATATCTTCTTTATATATTTTTGTTTTAGTAATAGATCACTAAAAATTGTTTAAAAATTAATTATCATTAAAAATAATATAAAAAGACTTGTAGATTTATTGTAGAAGATATTTTATTGAGGGCGCCTGTAGTTGGTTCTGCGGTATGTACCCACCAGGCAATAGAGGTGGCACACAATCTCCGCCACCACACCATACACAGTAGATATTACATTATCAAAATATTCTTGGCAGCTTTTAAAAGGGAGGATAGTAAGGTGAGAGTTCAGGAGAAGCTTTTCTGCCAGGGATGCAAACCCATAGATGCTAGCCAGGACCAGTGTGTCTTGTATCACATGGTCAACTGAGTTGTATCCAGGGGGACCTTCTTCCCATCCAGGGAGAGTCTGGCCTTTTCAATCCTGAGAAGGACCCCATCTAGGTCCTCTACGTTTGCACCCATCCCAAAGTAGAAGAGATCCCCAAAATAAACCACAAGATGAAGCCTTTGCTCAGCAAAGGCTTCTGTTAACTCACAAAGTTGATTATACATGGCACTAATATTCTTCTCATGCTTGGTCTTGGAAAATGTGAGCTCCATGGCCTTAGAGAGCCCCGTCTTTTCAGCACTCCAGGCCAGCCCAAATTCAGAGAGGAGGATCTTTGTCTTCTTTACAGCTGTTGCATTTGCAACAGCCAATTTTGACACTGCGCGCCTGAAGTTCTCCAGCAGGTAAGAGATGATGTGCTCCATTGGGAAGAAGAAACAAGCACCTGCATGGGCCCGTCTCATGTATGGTATATTATCTTGAATGGGAGTGTCTCCAGGACGTCCCAAACAAGATCAATGAAGTTTACACAGTAAACTCCACTGAGGATTATCAGGTCAAGGCAGAGCAATTGGGCATTCTTGTGGGAAGTAACTACCCACTCAGATGCCCCTTCACCATGTGTTAGCCCCAGGAGCGCGTCCTGCAACATTGAGAAGGAACTTTTTATTTAGTCCTTGGGCTTGCGCAAAATGAGAGGATAAAATGCCAGCTGCCTTGCCACATGATTGGTGTAGTTTGCGTAGAATGTGGCAGGGATAAAGGGGACCAGGGCCCGGCAGATTTTGCCATTTAAGTTTTCTAAAAAAAGGTAAGTATTTACAAATTATTATTGATTTTATTTTTATATGTTACCTTTGCGTTTTTCCTCCTTGCCGGCAGCTTTGTCAGGCTTAGCCATTCTTGACACAAGCAATTGTGCAGGCAATTCTGTGTCATTAGTTCTTGTGCGCTTTTCAGGTTTGAGGTGGGCATACATTAAAGGTCATCTGTCCAGACAGACAGAGCAGAGAGGGCAGAGGACTTGAATTGAAGGCCCTCAATCACTGTCTTCTTGACATTTAGAAGGTGTTTGATTGTAGTTTCTGAGGTGTCTGACATCTTGACCATAAGTGCCTTGGCAAACACCTTTCAATCTTGTCCTCTGTAAGGACAAGGGCCTTCACTTTTGCCTTGACCTTGCGGTCAATGTCTTAAATTTTGGAAATTGCCAAGTTGAGATCCTTCAAAAGCTTCTCCAATTCTATCATTGATTTTTTACTAACATTTCCATATGCTTTTTAGAGCTCTCATCTCAATAAAATCTGCATTATTCTGATACTGTTGCCTCTTTGTTTATTCCTGTTTGTTTTCACACTACTCCAATATCCCATTTTTTACCCATTGTGTATATGTTTTATGCTCATCTCAATATGTGTTGTTTGCTTTGTGTTGACATTGCTCCCACAATTGTTATATTATTTTTAGCTCTTTACACAGCCCCTTGTAAAAATATTAACAACAATTTGGTGATCAGCCAAATTTAAACTAGAAAATTATAATTTTATTGTGTTTAGAGAAAGTTGTTGCTGATACAAATTCAAAACCTTAATAATAAACTTTAAGCCAATCAGGAGCCAAGTGAGAAAGTGATTGTTGTGAAATAAAGGGACATTCAATAATTCTTTGATGTTTGAGCGCTAATTAATCCAATTGTCTGATTGTTTTGCTATTGTGCACCATTGCTGCTGTGGCAAGTTGTTTCGTGAACTAGTGCTAACCTAGCAGCTGATTGGGCACTAGTGCACCAATAACTTGCCACAGCAGCAATAGCACACAATGGCAAAACAACCAGCCAATCAGATTAATTAGAGCACATACATCAAAGAATTATTGGGTGACCCTTTGTTGTGATCTGAGGTGCAGCACAGAGACACAACGGGAAATCCTAACCTTAGGATTGGATTTGTACTAAGTCTTGGTTAGAATGGCAGGGAAGGCTATACAATTACCTTGTGGCCCTGAATGAATAATATCTACTAGATGTGGCTAGAGAGGCGCCAAAGTGCGTGGAGACACAAAGACAAAAATGTGAATAGAACTTAATTTTATTGGAAAATAGGAAATGGATTATATAGTGGTTTGCAATACCACAAAACAATACCAGGACAGTAGAATCACTTGCCACAAGCATGAGTGGGGCAAGTGAGTTGTGCAGGATCAGGAAACTGAACAATTGTATTTCCTAATTTGGATCCAGCCTCATTTCAAAGGGTGAAAGCAAAAGAAAGATATTTGTCCTCAAAATAACCCAACAAAGGCAAAATCAAAACATGGTGAATGGCAACATTCACAACACCCTTTATGTCACAACAATCACTTTCTCACTTGGCTCCTGATTAGCTTAAAGTTTATCATTAAGGTTTTGAATTTGGATCAGTAACAACTTTCTTCAAACTCAATAAAATCAAAATTTTATAATTTAAATTTAGCTGATCACCAAATTGTTGTTAATATTTTAATAAGGGGCTGTGTAAAGTGCCAAAAAAGACTGTGTTCTGGATCTAGATACACAGCATAGTTAATATACAATTTTATAGAAATAAGCTGAACATAAAGAATAAAACCAACTATAAACAAAGAGAAAATAAACAATTTAAATTCAAGATAAAGACAATATAGATAGAAAAATTGGCAGTAAGGAGTTTATGTGGGAGGGGAAGAGTAATCCCTAGTAGGCAGAATAGCGCGGGAAGGAAGACATAGAGGCAGTGCTGGCCTGGGGGGTCTGGGATTAGGTGGGTGAGGCTGGAAGGTGGGGGGTGGGGGTAGGGGTAGGAGGATTGCACGTGATAGCTGTCATATAACATGTGTCATATTCCTTGTCTGTCATTGGCTTGATTGGCTGGTAGGTGGCTGTGGCACAGGGTGGGAGGCACTTATCCTTACGTGATTGGTTGCCCATGTTCACATGGTAAACCATTTGCGCAAATAAGTCAGCCACCATTTGGTGACCAAAGAGAGAATTGTGGTCAAGGACCCCAAGATAGAGGTTGTTGAAAGCCTGAGGGTGGCGCTCCCATACTGTGTCTTTAATGTTGAAGAACAAAACATAACCCAGATGGATATTTGCATGGCTAGTAGGGTAGACCAAGGCCTGGTGCCCAGGTTGCTGGATGGCCTCAAGGGCAGTGGAGCTACCCTCCATCTGGTGGCTCAAGAAAACCAGGTGCTTGGAATTTGAGTCATCCCAGGAGTCAAGTAATCCACCAAGGATGTGGCTGTATGAGTAGCCATTGATGAAATCTGGGTTTGTCCAATAGTAGACAAAACCCTTGGCTGAAACAGCCAGAAATGCACCAATGAACGTTCCCTTCTTGACCTTCTTCCTTCTTTTTTGAGTGGTGGCTCTTCCTTGCTTGCCAAAATTGTCAAAAGCTATGGATAGCTTATAGTAAGAGATGAAAATGATGGCATCTGACAAACTTGTCAGGCATCAGACCAGGGTTGACTTGATGTCAATATCATACAGGGAATCCTCAGCACCATCCCATTGGTTGCTGGTAAAATTGGTAAGAACCTGTATGAAAGCCCCCTTTCTGTGCATCCAGAGCTGCACCATGAGCTCAGAGACCCATATGCCATGGTGTGCAAGTTGTTTCTGGACCTGGATCAGGGGAAGCTTGGGGTCCTGCTGCAGGAGATTGAGCATGATTGGGTATGCCTTGTTGATCTGGGACTCTGGGGCCTTCTTTGATTTCTTGGCTGTCCTAATCAGATTCCCTTTGTTCATCAGGTTATTGAATTCCTGGCAACCTCCAGAATTAACTAATACAGAATGGAACATCCTCCATGTCAGCAATTTCAAAAATTGTTTTGCTTAATCTTTTATAATTTCAATTAAAAGCTCAAAATAAAAATTAAACATTGCTTCTATTATCAGTGTCAATTATTCAATCAAGAAAAAATAATCTTTAATATTGAAAATAAGAAAAATATTTTTGAGAATTGTCAACATGGAGGATGCTCCATTCTGTATGAGTTAATTCTGGAGGCTGCCAAATTCCTGTATGATAGTGGCTTGGGTATATTGCAATTGGCTAGTAATTTAGTCCCAGGACAAACCACACAGGTTGAGTGCTACAATTTCTTGGAGAATTTGGGTAGTGATTATTCTGTGTTTGGGGTGCTGGGCTGCAGGAGCTGAAACCTGATTAGCTGTAGGGTGCAGGTTGGCTAGTGACAAGAAGTTGTTAAAAATTAGGGTTGCCATTATGATTGGCTGGCTGGCAGCTTGTGCAGGGGCGGGTAAGGGGGAAGGGGCAGAGCTAGACACTAAGTCAATCTCAAAAAAGTCAAAGCTATAGGGTTTGGGGGTCAAGTAAAGGTCAGCTTCCTTGTTACTCACATCAAAGACCTGGGTTTAAACAGGTGCCTCCACGTTCTGAGACTTGCCTCCATTGAAGATGGCTTGGCTGCTGCTGACTTGGTTGCTGGTGCTATCAAAAATGTTATTGCTGTTGAAAACCATCTTAAAATAAAACCTAGGATAAAATCACTAAAATTAGAAGTTTAAAATTTTATTATTTACTTTTATTGTAATCACAAGTCTATATTTAGAAAGTTCTCAAAACCATTATACACAAATCAGGAGCCATGAAAATGAATAAAATGCCTCTGTTCCTAAATTATATGGCTGTTGATTGGCTGTTAAACTGTTATTTTTCTATTTTAGGCTGTTCATACTACACATCTTGTGTGAATTCATTTTGTTTTGTGTTTGTCAAATCTTGCTTCTAAATTACTCTAATCTTGTTTGGCTTTAGTCCTTCTGTTGATGGCTTGTATGAATCCTGATTGGATTACAATATATTCTGGAACAGCATTCATCCATTTCACTTAATGTACCAGTCCATTTTTTTGTCATTTGAACTACACTGCTTGATGTTTGATATAATTTTGTATAATGTGCTAGTAATTTTTTTATAGTTTGAAAATTTTTCTGTTCACTAAAAATATTTAAATTATTTGATTCCTTAATCTCACCCAACTTGGGGCTCTCTTAAATCTGAAATCATTTTTTAAATCTGATGTATTTTTGGTTGTTGTCATAGCTTTTATTACTACTCTATATATATTTGGTGGATAGGGAGCTTTTATATAGGCCTTGAAATGATAATGAGTTGGCACATGCTATTACTTTGAAAGAATAGAAAAGTTGGGTCTGCCCTGGGATGTATGTGCTGAGGTAGCACTGAAATTATGATACCAACTGGGGAGAGAATACAGTTGGGTGGTTCTACCTGGGATGAAGGTAGAGTTTTCTTTTTCTATGACTTTAGGGTAGCTTTAATGAATTCTTAAATCTGCTAGGCAAAGCATGAATAGCTCAGAACCATCATTAGGGTGGCTGTCCAGAGAAGTAGCTGCAGAACTTAATAATTTGGAAGTTTCTGGAAAGTGAAGTTGGTTACTTTGCACCTGAAAGCTCAAGCTAACCACTTGGGTGAGTAAAACAGTAGTAGTGCAGGAGAAATGCTTGCTTATGATGACCTAGGTATACTTCACTAATGAGGATCAAGTCTAAGTTTATTAATTTGTGTAGACTTATTATCTGGGTCTGAGGTGTTGGCTGATGAGGACTGCCAGGAAAGAGAATCCCAGATGGAGGACATCTGTTGAGAGCAGAAGATAGAAGGAGCAGAAAAATTAGGTGGAGGTCATCTATAGTGTATAGAAAGAAAGAGTGAGAAGTAACAAGGAGCAAAATATTTAAAGGATTAAAAAACAAGAAAAATATTAAAGTAAAAACAGAGAATTATAGTAAAAAGGAATAAAATGTTACAAAAGTAACAAGTTCAAAATCCCGGGCGGGAATCAAACCCGCTCCTAGCCACTAGGGGAGGCTACTGGGCAAGGGAGATTTGCCTGCATCTGGATTTTTTCTTTTTGAATCAAATCCAGGTGTAGGAACCATTACTGCCCTGGTGACAGCTGGGGGGCATTTTCTGGGCCCCAAAAGCTATGCCCAAGCCTTGGTGGGTTTGGCTGGGCCTGGGCAGGATAATTTTAGCTGCCCAGTAAACCCAGTTCAAGCCCACCCTCCATTAAGTAATTTGGGGTCCCCAATTGGGGACCCCTTTTAAATCAAGTTCCTTGGCCTCAGGAAAGCCTGTCAAGCCAGTCTAAAAATGATGATCTAACTGGGAAAACCCCCATAACCCCAGAAGCCAAACCTGCCAGAACCAATGACCAGCCAAGCCAAGATGGACCACCAAAAAGCCAAACAACTGTCCCTGAAAACCCCAAAAATAACCAAGAAGCAGCTAACTAAACAGCAGAACCTGAGATACCAAGCCCTGCCACACAGATAGCACCAGAAGAATGCCCAGAGGCACTTGCATGTGAGTAAGTATTTAAACCATAAGTACCTGAAAAAGTTCTGTATTGGCATCCTTATCAAATAAAGTTGCTATGAACCTTTGGTTCACCAATCTGTTTCCCTACATATTTTTGATACTATTCCACCTGCATAAACCCAAGTGTCAGCACCTTTCCACTGGGATAGATAGCCAGACT